>JAVLUU010000332.1:187500-487500 GCA_032206185.1 Columba guinea
TAAAGGGCAAAGCAAGGCAAGGCAAGGCAAAAGGGCAAAGCAAGGCATGGCAAGGCATAAAGGCAAACCAAGGCATGGCAAGGCAAAAGGGCAAAGCTAAGCAAGGAAAGTCAAAAGGGAAAGCAAGACAATGCAAGGCAAGGCAAAAGGGCAAAGAAAGGCAAGGGAAGGCATGGCAAAAGGGCAAAGTAAGGTAAGGCAACGTAAAAGAGCAAAGCAAGGCAAGGCAAGGCAAAAGGGCAAAGCAAGGCAAGGCAAGGAAAGGCAAAAGAGCAAAGCAAGGCAAGACAAGTCAAAAGGGCAAAGCAAGGCAAGGGAAGGCAAGGCAAAAGGGCAAAGAAAGTGAAGGCAAAGCAAACGGGTAAAGCAAGGCAAGGCAAGGCAACAAGGCAAAGAAAGGCAAGGCAAGGAAAGGCAAAATGGAAAAGCAAGGCAAAGCAAGGCAAAAGGGCATAGTTAAGCAAGGCAAGTCAAAAGGGAAAACAAGACAACGGAAGGCAAGGCAAAAAGGCAAAGCGAGGAAAGGCAAAAATGCAAAGCAAGGCAAGGCAAAAGGGCAAAGAAAGGCAAGGGAAGGCAAGGCAAAAGTGCAAACCAAGGCATGCAAAGGAAAAAAAAAGAGCAAAGCAAGGCAAGGCAACGCAAAAGGGCAAAGCATGGTAAGGGAAGAGAAACGGGTAAAGAAAGGCAATGCAAGGCAAAAGGGGAAAGAAAGGCAAGGTAAGGCAAAAGAGCAAAGTAAGGCTAGGCAAGGCAAGGCAAAAGGGCAAAGCAAGGAAAGGCAAAAGGGCAAAGGAAGACAATGCAAGGCAAGGCAAAAGGGCAAGGCAAGGCATGGCAAGGCATAAAGGCAAACCAATGCAAGGCAAGGCAAAAGGGCAAAGCTAAGCAAGGAAAGTCAAAAGGGAAAGAAAGACAAGGCAAGGCAAGGCAAAAGGGCAATGCAAGGCAAGGTATGGCAAAAACGCAAAGCAAGGCAAGGCAAAATGGCAAAGCAAGGCAAGGCAAAGCAAACGGGTAAATCAAGGCAATGCAAGGCAAAAGGGCAGAGAAAGGCAAGGCAAGGAAAGGAAAGACAAGGCCAAGTGAAAAAGCAAGGCAAAGCAAAAGAGCAAAGCAAGGCAAGGCAAGGCAAAAAGGCAAAGCAAGGAAAGGCAAAAAAGCAAAGCAAGACAAGGCAAGGCAAGGCAAAAGGGCAAAGAAAGGCAAGGGAAGGCATGGCAAAAGGGCAAAGTAATGTAAGGCAACGTAAAAGAGCAAAGCAAGGCAAGGCACGGCAAAAGGGCAAAGCAAGGCAAGGCAAGGAAAGGCAAAAGAGAAAAGAAGGGCAAGGCAAGGCAAGGCAAAACGGCAAAGTAAGGCAAGGCAAGGCAAAAGGGTAAAGCAAGGCAAGGCAAGGCAAGGCAAAAGAGCAAAGCAAGGCAAGATAAGTCAAAAGGGCAAAGCAAGGCAAGGCAACGCAAAAGGGCAAAGCAAGGCAAGGCAAAAGGGCAAGGCAAGGCAAGGCAAGGAAAGGGAAAAGGGTAAAGCAAGGAAATGCAAGGTAAAAGGGCAAAACAAGGCAAGGCAAGGCAAGGCAATAGGGAATAGCAAGGCAAGGCAAAGCAAAACGGCAAAGCAAGGCAAGGCAAGGAAAGGCAAATGGGCAAAGCAATGCAAGGCAAGTCAAGGCAAAAAGGCAAAGAAAGTAAAGGCAAGGAAAGGCAAAAGGGAAAAGCAAGGCAAGGCAAGGAAAGGCAAATGGGCAAAGCAATGCAAGGCAAGTCAAGGCAAAAAGGCAAAGAAAGTAAAGGCAAGGCAAGGCAAAAGGGCAAAGCAAGGCAAGGCAAAAGGGCAATACAAGGCAAGGCAAAGCAAACGGGTAAAGCAAGGCAATGCAAAGCAAAAGGTTAAAGAAAGGCAAGGCAAGGAACGGCACGACAAGGCCAAGTGAAAAAGCAAGGCAAGGCAAAAGAGCAAAGCAAGGCAAGGCAAGGCAAGGCAAAAAGGCAAAGCAAGGAAAGGCAAAAGGGCAAAGCAATACAATGCAAGGCAAAAGGGCAAAGAAAGGCAAGGGAAGGCAAGGCAAAAGGGCAAAATAAGGTAAGGCAAAGCAAAAGAGCAAAGCAAGGCAAGGCAAGGCAAAAGGGCAAAGCAAGGCAAAGCAAGGAAAGGCTAAAGAGAAAAGAAGGGCAAGGCAAGGCAAAACGGCAAAGTAAGGCAAGGCAAGGCAAAAGGGCAAAGCAAGGCAAGGCAAGGCAAGGCAAAAGAGCAAAGCAAGTGAAGGCAAAGCAAACCGGTAAAGCAAGGCAAGGCAAAAAGGCAAAGAAAGGCAAGGCAAGGAAAGGCAAAATGGAAAAGCAAGGCAAAGCAAGGCAAAAGGGCAAAGTTAAGCAAGGCAAGTCAAAACGGAAAGCAAGACAACGGAAGGCAAGGCAAAAAGGCAAAGAAAGGAAAGGCAAAAATGCAAAGCAAGGCAAGGCAAAAGGGCAAAGCAAGTCAAGGGAAGGCAAGGAAAAAGTGCAAACCAAGGCATTCAAAGGCAACACAAAAGAGCAAAGAAAGGCAAGGCAACGCAAAAGGGCAAAGCAAGGCAAGCCAAAAGGGCAAGGCAAGGCAAGGCAAGGAAAGGGAAAAGGGTAAAGCAAGGAAATGCAAGGCAAAAGGGCAAAACAAGGCAACGCAAGGCAAGTCAAAGCAAAACGGCAAAGCAAGGCAAGGCAAGGCAAAAGGGTAAAGAAAGGGAAGGCAAAGCAAACGGTTAAAGCAAGGCAAGGCAAGGCAAAAAGGCAAAAAAAGGCAAAGAAAGGAAAGGCAAATGGGCAAAGCAAGGCAAGGCAAGTCAAGGCAAAAAGTCAAAGAAAGGAAAGGCAAGGAAAGGCAAAAGGGAAAAGCAAGGAAAGGTAAGGCAAGGTAAATGGGCAAAGCAAGGCAAGGCAAGGCAAAAGGGCAAAGCATGGCAAGGGAAGAGAAACGGGTAAAGAAGGACAATGGAAGGCAAAAGGGGAAAGAAAGGCAAGGCAAGGAAAGGCAAGGCAAAATGAAAAAGCAAGGAAAGGCAAAAGGGCAAAGCAAGGCAAGGCAAGGCAAAAGAGCAAAGCAAGGCAAGACAAGTCAAAAGGGCAAAGCAAAGCAAGGCAAGGCAAGGCAAAAGGGCAAAGCAAGGAAAGGAAAAAGGGCAAAGGAAGACAATGCAAGGCAAGTCTACAGGGCAAAGCAAGGCAAGGCAAGGCAAGGCAAAAGGGCAAAGCAAAGCAAGGCAAATGGGGAAAGCAAGGCAATGAAAGGCAAGGCAAATGGGGAAAGCAAGGCAATGAAAGGCAAGGCAAAAGGGCAATGCAAGGCAAGGTAAGGCAAAAACGCAAAGCAAGGCAAGGAAAAATGGCAAAGCAAGGCAAGGCAAAGCAAACGGGTAAAGCAAGGCAATGCAAGGCAAAAGGGCAAAGAAAGGAAAGGCAAGGCAAGGCAAGACAAAGCCAAGTGAAAAAGCAAGGCAAGGCAAAAGACCAAAGCAAGGCAAGGCAAGGCAAGGCAAAAAGGCAAAGCAAGGAAAGGCAAAAGGGCAAAGCAAGACAATGCAAGGCAAGTCAAAAGGGCAAAGAAAGGCAAGGGAATGCAAGGCAAAAGGGCAAAGTAAGGTAAGGCAAAGCAAAAGAGCAAAGCAAGGCAAGGCAAGGCAAAAGGGCAAAGCATGGCAAGGCAAGGAAAGGCAAAAGAGAAAAGAAGGGCAAGGCAAGGCAAGGCAAAACGGCAATGTAAGGCAAGGCAAGGCAAAAGGGCAAAGCAAGTAAAGGCAAAGCAAACAGGTAAAGCAAGGCAAGGCAAAAAGGCAAAGAAAGGCAAGGCAAGGAAAGGCAAAATGGAAAAGCAAGGCAAAGCAAGGCAAAACAGCAAAGTTAAGCAAGGCAAGTCAAAAGGGAAAGCAAGACAACGGAAGGCAAGGCAAAAAGGGAAAGAAAGGAAAGGCAAAAATGCAAAGCAAGACAAGGCAAAAGGGCAAAGCAAGGCAAGGGAAGGCAAGGCAAAAGTGCAAACCAAGGCATGCAAAGGCAATACAAAAGAGCAAAGAAAGGCAAGGCAACGCAAAAGGGCAAGGCAAGGCAATGCAAAAGGGCAAGGCAAAGCAAGGCAAGGCAAAGCAAAACGGCAAAGCAAGGCAAGGCAAGGCAAAGGAAAGGCAAGGCAAAGGAAAGGGAAGGCAAAGCAAACGGTTAAAGCAAAGCAAGGCAAGGCAAAAAGGAAAAGAAAGGCAAGGGAAGGAAAGGCAAATGGGCAAAGCAAGGCAAGGTAAGGCAAGGTAAATGGGCAAAGCAAGGCAAGGCAAGGAAAGGTAAAAGGCTAAAGCAAGGTAAAGCAAGGCAAAAGGGCAAAGCAAGGCAATGAAAGGCAAGGCAAAAGGGAACAGCAAGGCAAGGCAAGTCAAAGCTAAACGGCAAAGCAAGGCAGGGCAAGGCAAAAGGGTAAAGAAGGGGAAGGCAAAGCAAACTCGTAAAGCAAGGCAAGGGAAGGCAAAAAGGCAAAGAAAGGCAAAGAAAGGAAAGGCAAATTGGCAAAGCAAGGCAAGGCAAGTCATGGCAAAAAGGCAAAGAAAGGAAAGGCAAGGAAAGGCAAAACGGAAAAGCAAGGAAAGGTAAGGCAAGGTAAATGGGCAAAGCAAGGCAAGGCAAGGCAAAAGGGCAAAGCGTGGTAAGGGAAGAGAAACGGGTAAAGAAAGACAATGCAAGGCAAAAGGGCAAAGAAATGCAAGGTAAGGCAAAAGAGCAAAGTAAGGCTAGGCAATGCAAGGCAAAAGGGCAAAGCAAGGAAAGGCGAAACGGCAAAGCAAGACAACGTAAGGCAAGTCTAAAGGGCAAAGCAAGACAAGGCAAGGCAAGGTAAAAGGGCAAAGCAAGGCAAGGCAAATGGGCAAAGCAAAGCAAGGTAAGGCAAGGTAAATGGGCAAAGCAAGGAAAGGCAAGGCAAAAGGGCAAAGCATGGCAAGGGAAGAGAAACGGGTAAAGAAGGACAATGGAAGGCAAAAGGGCAAAGAAAGGCAAGGCAAGGAAAGGCAAGGCAAAATGAAAAAGAAAGGCAAGGCAAAAGGCCAAAGCAAGGCAAGGCAAGGGAAAAGAGCAAAGCAAGGCGAGGCAAGGCAAGGCAAAAGGGCAAAGCAAGGAAAGGCAAAAGGGCAAAGCAAGACAATGCAAGGCAATTCTAAATAGCAAAGCAAGGCAATGCAAGAGAAGGCAAAAGGGCAAACCAAGGCAAGGCAAATGGGGAAAGCAAGGTAACGAAAGGCAAGGAAAAGGGCAAAGCAAGGCATTGCAAGGTAAAAAAGCAAACCAAGGCAAGGCAAGGGAAAAGGGCAAAGCTAAGCCAGGCAAGTCAAAAGGGAAAGCAAGACAAGGCATGGCAAGGCAAAAGGGCAATGCAAGGCAAGGTAAGGCAAAAACGCAAAGCAAGGCAAGAAAAAGGGCAAAGAAAGGCAAGGGAAGGCAAGGCAAAAGTGCAAACCAAGGCATGCAAAGGCAACACAAAAGAGCAAAGCAAGGCAATGCACAGCAAAAGGGCAAAGCAAGACAAGGCAAGGCAAGGCAAAAGGGAATAGCAAGGCAAGGCAAGGCAAGGCAAAACGGCAAAGCAAGGCAAGGCAAGGCAAAAGGGTAAAGAATGGGAAGGCAAAGCAAACGGGTAATGCAAGGCAAGGCAAGGCAAAAAGGCAAAGAAAGGCAAAGAAAGGAAAGGCAAATGGGCAAAGCAAGGCTAATCAAGTCAAGGCAAAACGGCAAAGAAAGTAAAGGCAAGGAAAGGCAAAACTGAAAAGCAAGAAAAGGTAAGGCAAGGTAAATGGGCAAAGCAAGGCAAGGCAAGGCAAAAGGGCAAAGCATGGTAAGGGATGAGAAACGGGTAAAAAAAGGCAATGCAAGGCAAAAGGGCAAAGAAAGGCAAGGTAAGGCAAAATTAAGGCTAGGAAAGGCAAGGCAAAAGGGCAAAGCAAGGAAAGGCAAAAGGGCAAAGGAAAACAATGCAAGGCAAGTCTAAAGGGCAAAGCAAGGCAAGGCAAGGCAAGGCAAAAGAGCAAAGAAAGGCAAGGCAAATGGGAAAGCAAGGTAATGAAAGGCAAAGGAAAAGGGCAAAGCAAGGCATGGCAAGGCATAAAGGCAAACCAAGGCAAGGCAAGGCAAAAGGGCAAAGCTAAGCAAGGAAAGTCAAAAGGGAAAGCAAGACAAGGCATGGCAAGGCAAAAGGGCAATGCAAGGCAAGGTAAGGCAAAAACGCAAAGCAAGGCAAGGCAAAATGGCAAAGCAATGCAAGGCAAAGCAAACGGGTAAAGCAAGGCAATGCAAGGCAAAAGGGCAAAGAAAGGCAAGGCAAGGAAAGGCAAAAATGAAAAGAAAGGCAAGGCAAAAGGGCAAAGAAAGGCAAGGCAAGGAAAGGCAAGGCAAAATGAAAAAGAAAGGCAAGGCAAAAGGCCAAAGCAAGGCAAGGCAAGGCAAAAGAGCAAAGCAAGGCGAGGCAAGGCAAGGCAAAAGAGCAAAGCAAGGAAAGGCAAAAGGGCAAAGCAAGACAATGCAAGGCAAGTCTAAATAGCAAAGCAAGGCAATGCAAGAGAAGGAAAAAGGGCAAAGCAAGGCAAGGCAAATGGGGAAAGCAAGGTAATGAAAGGCAAGGGAAAAGGGCAAAGCAGGGCAAGGCAAGGCAAAAGGCTAAAGAAAGGGAAGGCAAAGCAAATGGTTAAAGCAAGGCAAGGCAAGGCAAATGGGCAAAGCAAAGCAAGGTAAGGCAAGGTAAATGGGCAAAGCAAGGCAAGGCAAGGCAAAAGGGCAAAGCATGTCAAGGGAAGAGAAACGGGTAAAGAAGGGCAATGCAAGGCAAAAGGGCAAAGAAAGGCAAGGCAAGGAAAGGCAAGGCAAAATGAAAAAGAAAGGCAAGGCAAAAGGGCAAAGCAAGGAAAGGCAAAAGGGCAAAGGAAGACAATGCAAGGCAAGTCTACAGGGCAAAGCAAGGCAAGACAAGGCAAGGCAAAAGGGCAAAGCAAGGAAAGGCAAATGGGGAAAGCAAGGCAATGAAAGGCAAGGCAAAAGGGCAATGCAAGGCAAGGTAAGGCAAAAACGCAAAGCAAGGCAAGGCAAAATGGCAAAGCAAGGCAAGGCAAAGCAAACGGGTAAAGCAAGGCAATGCAAGGCAAAAGGGCAAAGAAAGGAAAGGCAATGCAAGGCAAGACAAGGCCAAGTGAAAAAGCAAGGCAAGGCAAAAGACCAAAGCAAGGCAAGGCAAGGCAAGGCAAAAAGGCAAAGCAAGGAAAGGCAAAAGGGCAAAGCAAGACAATGCAAGGCAAGGCAAAAGGGCAAAGAAAGGCAAGGGAATCCAAGGCAAAAGGGCAAAGTAAGGTAAGGCAAAGCAAAAGAGCAAAGCAAGGCAAGGCAAGGCAAAAGGGCAAAGCATGGCAAGGCAAGCAAAGGCAAAAGAGAAAAGAAGGGCAAGGCAAGGCAAGGCAAAACGGCAAAGTAAGGCAAGGCAAGGCAAAACGGCAAAGTAAGGCAAGGCAAGGCAAATGGCAAAGCAAGGCAATACAAAGCAAGGCAAAAGAGCAAAGCAAGTGAAGGCAAAGCAAACGGGTAAAGCAAGGCAAGGCAAAAAGGCAAAGAAAGGAAAGGCAAAAATGCAAAGCAAGGCAAGGCAAAAGGGCAAAGAAAGGCAAGGGAAGGCAAGGCAAAAGTGCAAACCAAGGCATGCAAAGGCAATACAAAAGAGCAAAGCAAGGCAAGGCAACGCAAAAGGGCAAAGCAAGGCATGGCAAAAGGGCAAGGCAAGGCAAGGCAAGGCAAAGCAAAACGGCAAAGCAAGGCAAGGCAAGGCAATAACGCAAAGAAAGGCAAAGAAAGGAAAGGCAAATGGACAAAGCAAGGCAAGGCAGTCAAGGCAAAAAGGCAAAGAAAGGAAAGGCAAGGAAAGGCAAAACGGAAAAGCAAGGAAAGGTAAGGCAAGGTAAATGGGCAAAGCAAGGCAAGGCAAGGCAAAAGGGCAAAGCAAGGCAAGGCAAGGCAAAAAGGCAAAGCATGGTAAGGGAAGAGAAACGGGTAAAGAAAGGCAATGCAAGGCAAAAGGGCAAAGAAAGGACAGGTAAGGCAAAAGAGCAAAGTAAGGCTAGGAAAGGCAAGTCAAAAGGGCAAAGCAAGGAAAGGCAAAAGGGCAAAGGAAAACAATGCAAGGCAAGTCTAAAGGGCAAGGCAAGGCAAGGCAAGGCAAGGCAAAATGTCAAAGCAAGGCAAGGCAAAGCAAACGGGTAAAGCAAGGCAATGCAAGGCAAAAGGGCAAAGAAAGGCAAGGCAAGGAAAGGCAAAAGAGAAAAGAAGGGCAAGGCAAGGCAAGGCAAAACGGCAAAGTAAGGCAAGGCAAGGCAAAAGGGCAAAGCAAGGCAAGGCAAGGAAAGGCAAAAGAGAAAAGAAGGGCAAGGCAAGGGAAGGCAAAAAGGCAAAGTAAGGCAAGGCAAGGCAAATGGCAAAGCAAGGCACTACAAAGCAAGGCAAAAGAGCAAAGCAAGTGAAGGCAAAGCAAACGGGTAAAGCAAGGCAAGGCAAAAAGGCAAAGAAAGGCAAGGCAAGGAAAGGCAAAATGGAAAAGCATGGCAAAGCAAGGCAAAAGGGCAAAGTTAAGCAAGGCAAGTCAAAAGGGAAAGCAAGACAACGGAAGGCAAAGGAAAAAGGCAAAGAAAGGAAAGGCAAAAATACAAAGCAAGGCAAGGCAAAAGGGCAAAGCAAGGCAAGGGAAGGCAAGGCAAAAGTGCAAACCAAGGCATGCAAAGGCAATACAAAAGAGCAAAGCAAGGCAAGGCAATGCAAAAGGGCAAAGCATGGCAAGGCAAAAGGGCAAGGCAAGGCAAGGCAAGGCAAAGCAAAAGGCTAAAGAAAGTGAAGGCAAAGCAAACGGGTAAAGCAAGGCAAGGCAAGGCAAAAATGCAAAGAAAGGCAAAGAAAGGAAAGGCAAATGGGCAAAGCAAGGCAAGGCAAGTCAAGGCAAAAAGGCAAAGAAAGGAAAGGCAAAGAAAGGCAAAACGGAAAAGCAAGGAAAGGTAAGGCAAGGTAAATGGGCAAAGCAAGGCAAGGCAATGCAAAAGGGCAAAGAAAGGCAAGGTAAGGCAAAAGAGCAAAGTAAGGCTAAGGCAAGGCAAGGCAAAAGGGCAAAGCAAGGAAAGGCAAAAGGGCAAAGGAAGACAATGCAAGGCAAGTCTACAGGGCAAAGCAAGGCAAGGCTAGGCAAAAGGGCAAAGCAAAGGCAAGGCAAATGGGGAAAGCAAGGCAATGAAAGGCAAGGCAAAAGGGCAATGCAAGGCAAGGTAAGGCAAAAACGCAAAGCAAAGCAAGGCAAAATGGCAAAGCAAGGCAAGGCAAAGCAAACGGGTAAAGCAAGGCAATGCAAAGCAAAAGGGCAAAGAAAGGCAAGGGAAGGCAAGGCAAAAGGGCAAAGCAAGGCAAGGCAAGGAAAGGCAAAAGAAAAGAAGGGCAAGGCAAGGCAAGGCAAAACGGCAAAGTAAGGCAAGGCAAGGCAAAAGGGCAAGGCAAGGCAAGGCAAAAGAGCAAAGCAAGGCAAGACAAGTCAAAAGGGCAAAGCAAGGCAATGCAAGAGAAGGCAAAAGGGCAAACCAAGGCAAGGCAAATGGGGAAAGCAACGTAATGAAAGGCAAGGGAAAAGGGCAAAGCAGGGCAAGGCAAGGCAAAAGGCTAAAGAAAGGGAAGGCAAAGCAAATGGTTAAAGCAAGGCAAGGCAAGGCAAAAGGGCAAAGAAAGGCAAGGCAAGGAAAGGCAAAAAGGCCAAGTGAAAAAGCAAGGAAAGTCAAAAGGGAAAGCAAGACAAGGCAAGGCAAGGAAAAAAGGCAAAGCAAGGAAATGCAAAAGGGCAAAGCAAGACAATGCAAGGCTAGGCAAAAGGGCAAAGAAAGGCAAGGGAAGCAATGGCAAAAGGGCAAAGTAAGGTAAGGCAACGCAAAAGAGCAAAGCAAGGCAAGGCAAGGCAAAAGGGCAAAGCAAGACAAGGCAAGGAAAGGCAAAACAGAAAAGAAGGGCAAGGCAAGGCAAGGCAAAACGGCAAAGTAAGGCAAGGCAACGCAAAAGGGCAAACCAAGGCAAGGCAACGCAAAAGAGAAAAGCAAGGCAAGACAAGTCAAAAGGGCAAAGCAAGGCAAGGCAAGGCAAAAGGCTAAAGAAAGGGAAGGCAAAAGGGCAAGGGAAGACAATGCAAGGCAAGTCTAAAGGGCAAAGCAAGGCAAGGCAAGGCAAAAGGGCAAAGCAAGGCATGGCAAGGCATAAAGGCAAACCAAGGCATGGCAAGGCAAAAGGGCAAAGCTAAGCAAGGAAAGTCAAAAGGGAAAGCAAGACAATGCAAGGCAAGGCAAAAGGGCAAAGAAAGGCAAGGGAAGGCATGGCAAAAGGGCAAAGTAAGGTAAGGCAACGTAAAAGAGCAAAGCAAGGCAAGGCAAGGCAAAAGGGCAAAGCAAGGCAAGGCAAGGAAAGGCAAAAGAGCAAAGCAAGGCAAGACAAGTCAAAAGGGCAAAGCAAGGCAAGGGAAGGCAAGGCAAAAGGGCAAAGAAAGTGAAGGCAAAGCAAACGGGTAAAGCAAGGCAAGGCAAGGCAACAAGGCAAAGAAAGGCAAGGCAAGGCAAGGCAAATGGGCAGAGCAAAGCAAGGTAAGGCAAGGTAAATGGGCAAAGCAAGGCAAGGCAAGGCAAAAGGGCAAAGCATGGCAAGGGAAGAGAAACGGGTAAAGAAGGGCAATGCAAGGCAAAAGGGCAAAGAAAGGCAAGGAAAAGAAAGGCAAGGCAAAATGAAAAAGAAAGGCAAGGCAAAAGGCCAAAGCAAGGCAAGGCAAGGGAAAAGAGCAAAGCAAGGCGAGGCAAGGCAAGGCAAAAGGGCAAAGCAAGGAAAGGCAAAAGGGCAAAGCAAGACAATGCAAGGCAAGTCTACAGGGCAAAGCAAGGCAAGGCAAGGCAAGGCAAATGGGGAAAGCAAGGTAACGAAAGGCAAGGGAAAAGGGCAAAGCAAGGCATTGCAAAGTAAAAAAGCAAACCAAGGCAAGGCAAGGGAAAAGGGCAAAGCTAAGCAAGGCAAGTCAAAAGGGAAAGCAAGACAAGGCATGGCAAGGCAAAAGGGCAATGCAAGGCAAGGTAAGGCAAAAACGCAAAGCAAGGCAAGGAAAAAGGGCAAAGAAAGGCAAGGGAAGGCAAGGCAAAAGTGCAAACCAAGGCATGCAAAGGCAACACAAAAGAGCAAAGCAAGGTAATGCAAGGCAAAAGGGCAAAGCAAGACAAGGCAAGGCAAGGCAAAAGGGAATAGCAAGGCAAGGCAAGGCAAGGCAAAACGGCAAAGCAAGGCAAGGCAAGGCAAAAGGGCAAAGCATGGTAAGGGAAGAGAAACGGGTAAAGAAAGGCAATGCAAGGCAAAAGGGCAAAGAAAGGCAAGGTAAGGCAAAAGAGCAAAGTAAGGCTAGGAAAGGCAAGGCAAAATGGCAAAGCAAGGAAAGGTAAAAGGGTAAAGCAAGGTAATGCAAGGCAAGTCTAAAGGGCAAAGCAAGGCAAGGCAAGGCAAGGCAAAAGGGCAAAGCAAGGCAAGGCAAATGGGGAAAGCAAGGTAATGAAAGGCAAAGGAAAAGGGCAAAGTAAGGCATGGCAAGGCATAAAGGTAAACCAAGGCAAGGCAAGGCAAAAGGGCAAAGCTAATCAAGGAAAGACAAAAGGGAAAGCAAGACAAGGCAAGGCAAGGCAAAAGGGCAATGCAAGGCAAGGTAAGGCAAAAACGCAAAGCAAGGCAAGGCAAAATGGCAAAGCAGGGCAAGGCAAAGCAAACGGGTAAAGCAAGGCAATGCAAGGCAAAAGGGCAAAGAAAGGAAAGGCAAGGAAAGGCAAAAATGAAAAGAAAGGCAAGGCAAAAGGGCAAAGAAAGGTAAGGGAAAGCAAGGCAAAAGTGCAAACCAAGGCATGCAAAGGCAACACAAAAGAGCAAAGCAAGGCAAGGCAACGCAAAAGGGCAAAGCAAGGCAAGGCAAAAGGGCTAAGCAAGGAAAGGCAAAAGGGCAAAGCAAGACAATGCAAGGCAAGTCTAAATAGCAAAGCAAGGCAATGCAAGAGAAGGCAAAAGGGCAAACCAAGGCAAGGCAAATGGGGAAAGCAAGGTAATGAAAGGCAAGGGAAAAGGGCAAAGCAAGGCATTGCAAGGTAAAAAAGCAAACCAAGGCATGGCAAGGCAACAGGGCAATGCAAGGCAAGGTAAGGCAAAAACGCAAAGCAAGGCAAGGAAAAAGGGCAAAGAAAGCCAAGGGAAGGCAAGGCAAATGTGCAAACCAAGGCATGCAAAGGCAACACAAAAGAGCAAAGCAAGGCAAGGCAAGGCAAAAGGGCAAAGCAAGACAAGGCAAGGAAAGGGAAAAGGGTAAAGCAAGGTAATGCAAGGCAAAAGGGCAAAGCAAGACAAGGCAAGGCAAGGCAAAAGGGAATAGCAAGGCAAGGCAAGGAAAGGCAAAGCAAACGGGTAAAGCAAGGCAATGCAAGGCAAAAGGGCAAAAAAAGGCAAGGCAAGGAAAGGCAAAAATGAAAAGAAAGGCAAGGCAAAAGGGCAAAGAAAGGCAAGGGAAGGCAAGGCAAAAGTGCAAACCAAGGCATGCAAAGGCAACACAAAAGAGCAAATCAAGGCAAGGCAGCGCAAAAGGGCAAAGCAAGGCAAGGCAAAACGACAAAGCAAGGCAAGGCAAGGCAAAAGGGTAAAGAAAGGGAAGGCAAAGCAAACGGGTAAAGCAAGGCAAGGCAAGGCAAAAAGGCAAAGAAAGGCAAAGAAAGGAAAGGCAAATGGGCAAAGCAAGGCAAGGCAAGTCAAGGCAAAAAGGCAAAGAAAGGAAAGGCAAGGAAAGGCAAAATGGAAAAGCATGGCAAAGCAAGGCAAAAGGGCAAAGTTAAGCAAGGCAAGACAAAAGGGAAAGCAAGACAACGGAAGGCAAGGCAAAAAGGCAAAGAAAGGAAAGGCAAAAATGCAAAGCAAGGCAAGGCAAAAGGGCAAAGCAAGGCAATGGAAGGCAAGGCAAAAGTGCAAACCAAGGCATGCAAAGGCAATACAAAAGAGCAAAGCAAGGCAAGGCAAGGCAAAAGGCTAAAGAAAGGGAAGGCAAAGCAAACGGGTAAAGCAAGGCAAGGCAAGGCAAAAAGGCAAAGAAAGGCAAAGAAAGGAAAGGCAAATGGGCAAAGCAAGGCAAGGCATGTCAAGGCAAAAAGGCAAAGAAAGGAAAGGCAAAGAAAGGCAAAACGGAATAGCAAGGAAAGGTAAGGCAAGGTAAATGGGCAAAGCAAGGCAAGGCAAGGCAAAAGGGCAAAGCATGGTAAGGGAAGAGAAACGGGTAAAGAAAGGCAATGCAAGGCAAAAGTGCAAAGAAAGGCAAGGTAAGGCAAAAGAGCAAAGTAAGGCTAAGGCAAGGCAAGGCAAAAGGGCAAAGCAAGGAAAGGCAAATGGGGAAAGCAAGGCAATGAAAGGCAAGGAAAAGGGCAATGAAAGGCAAGGTAAGGCAAAAACGCAAAGCAAAGCAAGGCAAAATGGCAAAGCAAGGCAAGGCAAAGCAAACGGGTAAAGCAAGGCAATGCAAAGCAAAAGGGCAAAGAAAGGCAAGGGAAGGCAAGGCAAAAGGGCAAAGCAAGGCAAGGCAAGGAAAGGCAAAAGAGAAAAGAACGGCAAGGCAAGGCAAGGCAAAACGGCAAAGTAAGGCAAGGCAAAGCAAAAGGGCAAGGCAAGGCAAGGCAAAAGAGCAAAGCAAGGCAAGACAAGTCAAAAGGGCAAAGCAAGGCAATGCAAGAGAAGGCAAAAGGGCAAACCAAGGCAAGGCAAATGGGGAAAGCAAGGTAATGAAAGGCAAGGGAAAAGGACAAAGCAGGGCAAGGCAAGGCAAAAGGCTAAAGAAAGGGAAGGCAAAGAAAATGGTTAAAGCAAGGCAAGGCAAGGCAAAAAGGCAAAGAAAGGCAAGGCAAGGCAAGGCAAATGGGCAGAGCAAAGCAAGGTAAGGCAAGGTAAATGGGCAAGGCAAGGCAAGGCAAGGCAAAAGGGCAAAGCATGGCAAGGGAAGAGAAACGGGTAAAGAAGGGCAATGCAAGGCAAAAGGGCAAAGAAAGGCAAGGCAAAGAAAGGCAAGGCAAAATGAAAAAGAAAGGCAAGGCAAAAGGCCAAAGCAAGGCAAGGCAAGGGAAAAGAGCAAAGCAAGGCGAGGCAAGGCAAGGCAAAATGGCAAAGCAAGGAAAGGCAAAAGGGCAAAGCAAGACAATGCAAGGCAAGTCTAAATAGCAAAGCAAGGCAATGCAAGGCAAGGCAAAAGGGCAAAGCAAGGCAAGGCAAATGGGGAAAGCAAGGTAACGAAAGGCAAGGGAAAAGGGCAAAGCAAGGCATTGCAAGGTAAAAAAGCAAACCAAGGCAAGGCAAGGGAAAAGGGCAAAGCTAAGCAAGGCAAGTCAAAAGGGAAAGCAAGACAAGGCATGGCAAGGCAAAAGGGCAATGCAAGGCAAGGTAAGGCAAAAACGCAAAGCAAGGCAAGGAAAAAGGGCAAAGAAAGGCAAGGGAAGGCAAGGCAAAAGTGCAAACCAAGGCATGCAAAGGCAACACAAAAGAGCAAAGCAAGGTAATACAAGGCAAAAGGGCAAAGCAAGACAAGGCAAGGCAAGGCAAAAGGGAATAGCAAGGCAAGGCAAGGCAAAACGGCAAAGCATGGTAAGGGAAGAGAAACGGGTAAAGAAAGGCAATGCAAGGCAAAAGGGCAAAGAAAGGCAAGGTAAGGCAAAAGAGCAAAGTAAGGCTAGGAAAGGCAAGGCAAAATGGCAAAGCAAGGAAAGGCAAAAGGGCAAAGGAAAACAATGCAAGGCAAGTGTAAAGGGCAAAGCAAGGCAAGGCAAGGCAATGCCAAAGGGCAAAGCAAGGCAAGGCAAATGGGGAAAGCAAGGTAATGAAAGGCAAAGGAAAAGGGCAAAGCAAGGCATGGCAAGGCATAAAGGTAAACCAAGGCAAGGCAAGGCAAAAGGGCAAAGCTAATCAAGGAAAGAAAAAAGGGAAAGCAAGACAAGGCAAGGCAAGGCAAAATGGCAAAGCAAGGCAAGGCAAAGCAAACGGGTAAAGCAAGGCAATGCAAGGCAAAAGGGCAAAGAAAGGAAAGGCAAGGCAAGGCAAAAATGAAAAGAAAGGCAAGGCAAAAGGGCAAAGAAAGGTAAGGGAAGGCAAGGCAAAAGTGCAAACCAAGGCATGCAAAGGCAACACAAAAGAGCAAAGCAAGGCAAGGCAACGCAAAAGGGCAAAGCAAGGCAAGGCAAAAGGGCTAAGCAAGGAAAGGCAAAAGGGCAAAGCAAGACAATGCAAGGCAAGTCTAAATAGCAAAGCAAGGCAATGCAAGAGAAGGCAAAAGGGCAAACCAAGGCAAGGCAAATGGGGAAAGCAAGGTAATGAAAGGCAAGGGAAAAGGGCAAAGCAAGGCATTGCAAGGTAAAAAAGCAAACCAAGGCATGGCAAGGCAACAGGGCAATGCAAGGCAAGGTAAGGCAAAAACGCAAAGCAAGGCAAGGAAAAAGGGCAAAGAAAGGCAAGGGAAGGCAAGGCAAATGTGCAAACCAAGGCATGCAAAGGCAACACAAAAGAGCAAAGCAAGGCAAGGCAAGGCAAAAGGGCAAAGCAAGGCAAGGCAAGGAAAGGGAAAAGGGTAAAGCAAGGTAATGCAAGGCAAAAGGGCAAAGCAAGACAAGGCAAGGCAAGGCAAAAGGGAATAGCAAGGCAAGGCAAGGCAAGGCAAAGCAAACGGGTAAAGCAAGGCAATGCAAGGCAAGAGGTCAAAGCAAGGCAAGGCAAGGAAATGGAAAAGGGTAAAGCAAGGTAATGCAAGGCAAAAGGGCAAAGCAAGAGAAAGCAAGGCAAGGCAAAAGGGAATAGCAAGGCAAGGCAAGGCAAAGCAAACGGGTAAAGCAAGGCAATGCAAGGCAAAAGGGCAAAGAAAGGAAAGGGAAGGCAAGGCAAAAGTGCAAACCAAGGCATGCAAAGGCAACACAAAAGAGCAAAGCAAGGCAAGGCAACGCAAAAGGGCAAAGCAAGGCAAGGCAAAACGGCAAAGCAAGGCAAGGCAAGGCAAAAGGGTAAAGAAAGGGAAGGCAAAGCAAACGGGTAAAGCAAGGCAAGGCAAAAAGGCAAAGAAAGGCAAAGAAAGGAAAGGCAAATGGGCAAAGCAAGGCAAGGCAAGTCAAGGCAAAAAGGCAAAGAAAGGAAAGGCAAGGAAAGGCAAAACGGAAAAGCAAGGAAAGGTAAGGCAAGGTAAATGGGCAAAGCAAGGCAAGGCAAGGCAAAAGGGCAAAGCATGGTAAGGGAACAGAAACGGGTAAAGAAAGGATATGCAAGGCAAAAGGGCAAAGAAAGGAAAGGCAAAAGGGCAAAGGATGACAACGCAAGGCAAGTCTAAAGGGCAAAGCAAGGCAAGGCAAGGCAAGGCAAAAGGGCAAAGCAAGGCAAGGCAAATGGGGAAAGCAAGGTAATGAAAGGCAAGGGAAAAGGGCAAAGCAGGGCAAGGCAAGGCAAAAGGCTAAAGAAAGGGAAGGCAAAGCAAATGGTTAAAGCAAGGCAAGGCAAGGCAAATGGGCAAAGCAAAGCAAGGTAAGGCAAGGTAAATGGGCAAAGCAAGGCAAGGCAAGGCAAAAGGGCAAAGCATGTCAAGGGAAGAGAAACGGGTAAAGAAGGGCAATGCAAGGCAAAAGGGCAAAGAAAGGCAAGGCAAGGAAAGGCAAGGCAAAATGAAAAAGAAAGGCAAGGCAAAAGGGCAAAGCAAGGAAAGGCAAAAGGGCAAAGGAAGACAATGCAAGGCAAGTCTACAGGGCAAAGCAAGGCAAGACAAGGCAAGGCAAAAGGGCAAAGCAAGGAAAGGCAAATGGGGAAAGCAAGGCAATGAAAGGCAAGGCAAAAGGGCAATGCAAGGCAAGGTAAGGCAAAAACGCAAAGCAAGGCAAGGCAAAATGGCAAAGCAAGGCAAGGCAAAGCAAACGGGTAAAGCAAGGCAATGCAAGGCAAAAGGGCAAAGAAAGGAAAGGCAATGCAAGGCAAGACAAGGCCAAGTGAAAAAGCAAGGCAAGGCAAAAGACCAAAGCAAGGCAAGGCAAGGCAAGGCAAAAAGGCAAAGCAAGGAAAGGCAAAAGGGCAAAGCAAGACAATGCAAGGCAAGGCAAAAGGGCAAAGAAAGGCAAGGGAATCCAAGGCAAAAGGGCAAAGTAAGGTAAGGCAAAGCAAAAGAGCAAAGCAAGGCAAGGCAAGGCAAAAGGGCAAAGCATGGCAAGGCAAGCAAAGGCAAAAGAGAAAAGAAGGGCAAGGCAAGGCAAGGCAAAACGGCAAAGTAAGGCAAGGCAAGGCAAAACGGCAAAGTAAGGCAAGGCAAGGCAAATGGCAAAGCAAGGCAATACAAAGCAAGGCAAAAGAGCAAAGCAAGTGAAGGCAAAGCAAACGGGTAAAGCAAGGCAAGGCAAAAAGGCAAAGAAAGGAAAGGCAAAAATGCAAAGCAAGGCAAGGCAAAAGGGCAAAGAAAGGCAAGGGAAGGCAAGGCAAAAGTGCAAACCAAGGCATGCAAAGGCAATACAAAAGAGCAAAGCAAGGCAAGGCAACGCAAAAGGGCAAAGCAAGGCATGGCAAAAGGGCAAGGCAAGGCAAGGCAAGGCAAAGCAAAACGGCAAAGCAAGGCAAGGCAAGGCAATAACGCAAAGAAAGGCAAAGAAAGGAAAGGCAAATGGACAAAGCAAGGCAAGGCAGTCAAGGCAAAAAGGCAAAGAAAGGAAAGGCAAGGAAAGGCAAAACGGAAAAGCAAGGAAAGGTAAGGCAAGGTAAATGGGCAAAGCAAGGCAAGGCAAGGCAAAAGGGCAAAGCAAGGCAAGGCAAGGCAAAAAGGCAAAGCATGGTAAGGGAAGAGAAACGGGTAAAGAAAGGCAATGCAAGGCAAAAGGGCAAAGAAAGGACAGGTAAGGCAAAAGAGCAAAGTAAGGCTAGGAAAGGCAAGTCAAAAGGGCAAAGCAAGGAAAGGCAAAAGGGCAAAGGAAAACAATGCAAGGCAAGTCTAAAGGGCAAGGCAAGGCAAGGCAAGGCAAGGCAAAATGTCAAAGCAAGGCAAGGCAAAGCAAACGGGTAAAGCAAGGCAATGCAAGGCAAAAGGGCAAAGAAAGGCAAGGCAAGGAAAGGCAAAAGAGAAAAGAAGGGCAAGGCAAGGCAAGGCAAAACGGCAAAGTAAGGCAAGGCAAGGCAAAAGGGCAAAGCAAGGCAAGGCAAGGAAAGGCAAAAGAGAAAAGAAGGGCAAGGCAAGGGAAGGCAAAAAGGCAAAGTAAGGCAAGGCAAGGCAAATGGCAAAGCAAGGCACTACAAAGCAAGGCAAAAGAGCAAAGCAAGTGAAGGCAAAGCAAACGGGTAAAGCAAGGCAAGGCAAAAAGGCAAAGAAAGGCAAGGCAAGGAAAGGCAAAATGGAAAAGCATGGCAAAGCAAGGCAAAAGGGCAAAGTTAAGCAAGGCAAGTCAAAAGGGAAAGCAAGACAACGGAAGGCAAAGGAAAAAGGCAAAGAAAGGAAAGGCAAAAATACAAAGCAAGGCAAGGCAAAAGGGCAAAGCAAGGCAAGGGAAGGCAAGGCAAAAGTGCAAACCAAGGCATGCAAAGGCAATACAAAAGAGCAAAGCAAGGCAAGGCAATGCAAAAGGGCAAAGCATGGCAAGGCAAAAGGGCAAGGCAAGGCAAGGCAAGGCAAAGCAAAAGGCTAAAGAAAGTGAAGGCAAAGCAAACGGGTAAAGCAAGGCAAGGCAAGGCAAAAATGCAAAGAAAGGCAAAGAAAGGAAAGGCAAATGGGCAAAGCAAGGCAAGGCAAGTCAAGGCAAAAAGGCAAAGAAAGGAAAGGCAAAGAAAGGCAAAACGGAAAAGCAAGGAAAGGTAAGGCAAGGTAAATGGGCAAAGCAAGGCAAGGCAATGCAAAAGGGCAAAGAAAGGCAAGGTAAGGCAAAAGAGCAAAGTAAGGCTAAGGCAAGGCAAGGCAAAAGGGCAAAGCAAGGAAAGGCAAAAGGGCAAAGGAAGACAATGCAAGGCAAGTCTACAGGGCAAAGCAAGGCAAGGCTAGGCAAAAGGGCAAAGCAAAGGCAAGGCAAATGGGGAAAGCAAGGCAATGAAAGGCAAGGCAAAAGGGCAATGCAAGGCAAGGTAAGGCAAAAACGCAAAGCAAAGCAAGGCAAAATGGCAAAGCAAGGCAAGGCAAAGCAAACGGGTAAAGCAAGGCAATGCAAAGCAAAAGGGCAAAGAAAGGCAAGGGAAGGCAAGGCAAAAGGGCAAAGCAAGGCAAGGCAAGGAAAGGCAAAAGAAAAGAAGGGCAAGGCAAGGCAAGGCAAAACGGCAAAGTAAGGCAAGGCAAGGCAAAAGGGCAAGGCAAGGCAAGGCAAAAGAGCAAAGCAAGGCAAGACAAGTCAAAAGGGCAAAGCAAGGCAATGCAAGAGAAGGCAAAAGGGCAAACCAAGGCAAGGCAAATGGGGAAAGCAACGTAATGAAAGGCAAGGGAAAAGGGCAAAGCAGGGCAAGGCAAGGCAAAAGGCTAAAGAAAGGGAAGGCAAAGCAAATGGTTAAAGCAAGGCAAGGCAAGGCAAAAGGGCAAAGAAAGGCAAGGCAAGGAAAGGCAAAAAGGCCAAGTGAAAAAGCAAGGAAAGTCAAAAGGGAAAGCAAGACAAGGCAAGGCAAGGAAAAAAGGCAAAGCAAGGAAATGCAAAAGGGCAAAGCAAGACAATGCAAGGCTAGGCAAAAGGGCAAAGAAAGGCAAGGGAAGCAATGGCAAAAGGGCAAAGTAAGGTAAGGCAACGCAAAAGAGCAAAGCAAGGCAAGGCAAGGCAAAAGGGCAAAGCAAGACAAGGCAAGGAAAGGCAAAACAGAAAAGAAGGGCAAGGCAAGGCAAGGCAAAACGGCAAAGTAAGGCAAGGCAACGCAAAAGGGCAAACCAAGGCAAGGCAACGCAAAAGAGAAAAGCAAGGCAAGACAAGTCAAAAGGGCAAAGCAAGGCAAGGCAAGGCAAAAGGCTAAAGAAAGGGAAGGCAAAAGGGCAAGGGAAGACAATGCAAGGCAAGTCTAAAGGGCAAAGCAAGGCAAGGCAAGGCAAAAGGGCAAAGCAAGGCATGGCAAGGCATAAAGGCAAACCAAGGCATGGCAAGGCAAAAGGGCAAAGCTAAGCAAGGAAAGTCAAAAGGGAAAGCAAGACAATGCAAGGCAAGGCAAAAGGGCAAAGAAAGGCAAGGGAAGGCATGGCAAAAGGGCAAAGTAAGGTAAGGCAACGTAAAAGAGCAAAGCAAGGCAAGGCAAGGCAAAAGGGCAAAGCAAGGCAAGGCAAGGAAAGGCAAAAGAGCAAAGCAAGGCAAGACAAGTCAAAAGGGCAAAGCAAGGCAAGGGAAGGCAAGGCAAAAGGGCAAAGAAAGTGAAGGCAAAGCAAACGGGTAAAGCAAGGCAAGGCAAGGCAACAAGGCAAAGAAAGGCAAGGCAAGGCAAGGCAAATGGGCAGAGCAAAGCAAGGTAAGGCAAGGTAAATGGGCAAAGCAAGGCAAGGCAAGGCAAAAGGGCAAAGCATGGCAAGGGAAGAGAAACGGGTAAAGAAGGGCAATGCAAGGCAAAAGGGCAAAGAAAGGCAAGGAAAAGAAAGGCAAGGCAAAATGAAAAAGAAAGGCAAGGCAAAAGGCCAAAGCAAGGCAAGGCAAGGGAAAAGAGCAAAGCAAGGCGAGGCAAGGCAAGGCAAAAGGGCAAAGCAAGGAAAGGCAAAAGGGCAAAGCAAGACAATGCAAGGCAAGTCTACAGGGCAAAGCAAGGCAAGGCAAGGCAAGGCAAATGGGGAAAGCAAGGTAACGAAAGGCAAGGGAAAAGGGCAAAGCAAGGCATTGCAAAGTAAAAAAGCAAACCAAGGCAAGGCAAGGGAAAAGGGCAAAGCTAAGCAAGGCAAGTCAAAAGGGAAAGCAAGACAAGGCATGGCAAGGCAAAAGGGCAATGCAAGGCAAGGTAAGGCAAAAACGCAAAGCAAGGCAAGGAAAAAGGGCAAAGAAAGGCAAGGGAAGGCAAGGCAAAAGTGCAAACCAAGGCATGCAAAGGCAACACAAAAGAGCAAAGCAAGGTAATGCAAGGCAAAAGGGCAAAGCAAGACAAGGCAAGGCAAGGCAAAAGGGAATAGCAAGGCAAGGCAAGGCAAGGCAAAACGGCAAAGCAAGGCAAGGCAAGGCAAAAGGGCAAAGCATGGTAAGGGAAGAGAAACGGGTAAAGAAAGGCAATGCAAGGCAAAAGGGCAAAGAAAGGCAAGGTAAGGCAAAAGAGCAAAGTAAGGCTAGGAAAGGCAAGGCAAAATGGCAAAGCAAGGAAAGGTAAAAGGGTAAAGCAAGGTAATGCAAGGCAAGTCTAAAGGGCAAAGCAAGGCAAGGCAAGGCAAGGCAAAAGGGCAAAGCAAGGCAAGGCAAATGGGGAAAGCAAGGTAATGAAAGGCAAAGGAAAAGGGCAAAGTAAGGCATGGCAAGGCATAAAGGTAAACCAAGGCAAGGCAAGGCAAAAGGGCAAAGCTAATCAAGGAAAGACAAAAGGGAAAGCAAGACAAGGCAAGGCAAGGCAAAAGGGCAATGCAAGGCAAGGTAAGGCAAAAACGCAAAGCAAGGCAAGGCAAAATGGCAAAGCAGGGCAAGGCAAAGCAAACGGGTAAAGCAAGGCAATGCAAGGCAAAAGGGCAAAGAAAGGAAAGGCAAGGAAAGGCAAAAATGAAAAGAAAGGCAAGGCAAAAGGGCAAAGAAAGGTAAGGGAAAGCAAGGCAAAAGTGCAAACCAAGGCATGCAAAGGCAACACAAAAGAGCAAAGCAAGGCAAGGCAACGCAAAAGGGCAAAGCAAGGCAAGGCAAAAGGGCTAAGCAAGGAAAGGCAAAAGGGCAAAGCAAGACAATGCAAGGCAAGTCTAAATAGCAAAGCAAGGCAATGCAAGAGAAGGCAAAAGGGCAAACCAAGGCAAGGCAAATGGGGAAAGCAAGGTAATGAAAGGCAAGGGAAAAGGGCAAAGCAAGGCATTGCAAGGTAAAAAAGCAAACCAAGGCATGGCAAGGCAACAGGGCAATGCAAGGCAAGGTAAGGCAAAAACGCAAAGCAAGGCAAGGAAAAAGGGCAAAGAAAGCCAAGGGAAGGCAAGGCAAATGTGCAAACCAAGGCATGCAAAGGCAACACAAAAGAGCAAAGCAAGGCAAGGCAAGGCAAAAGGGCAAAGCAAGACAAGGCAAGGAAAGGGAAAAGGGTAAAGCAAGGTAATGCAAGGCAAAAGGGCAAAGCAAGACAAGGCAAGGCAAGGCAAAAGGGAATAGCAAGGCAAGGCAAGGAAAGGCAAAGCAAACGGGTAAAGCAAGGCAATGCAAGGCAAAAGGGCAAAAAAAGGCAAGGCAAGGAAAGGCAAAAATGAAAAGAAAGGCAAGGCAAAAGGGCAAAGAAAGGCAAGGGAAGGCAAGGCAAAAGTGCAAACCAAGGCATGCAAAGGCAACACAAAAGAGCAAATCAAGGCAAGGCAGCGCAAAAGGGCAAAGCAAGGCAAGGCAAAACGACAAAGCAAGGCAAGGCAAGGCAAAAGGGTAAAGAAAGGGAAGGCAAAGCAAACGGGTAAAGCAAGGCAAGGCAAGGCAAAAAGGCAAAGAAAGGCAAAGAAAGGAAAGGCAAATGGGCAAAGCAAGGCAAGGCAAGTCAAGGCAAAAAGGCAAAGAAAGGAAAGGCAAGGAAAGGCAAAATGGAAAAGCATGGCAAAGCAAGGCAAAAGGGCAAAGTTAAGCAAGGCAAGACAAAAGGGAAAGCAAGACAACGGAAGGCAAGGCAAAAAGGCAAAGAAAGGAAAGGCAAAAATGCAAAGCAAGGCAAGGCAAAAGGGCAAAGCAAGGCAATGGAAGGCAAGGCAAAAGTGCAAACCAAGGCATGCAAAGGCAATACAAAAGAGCAAAGCAAGGCAAGGCAAGGCAAAAGGCTAAAGAAAGGGAAGGCAAAGCAAACGGGTAAAGCAAGGCAAGGCAAGGCAAAAAGGCAAAGAAAGGCAAAGAAAGGAAAGGCAAATGGGCAAAGCAAGGCAAGGCATGTCAAGGCAAAAAGGCAAAGAAAGGAAAGGCAAAGAAAGGCAAAACGGAATAGCAAGGAAAGGTAAGGCAAGGTAAATGGGCAAAGCAAGGCAAGGCAAGGCAAAAGGGCAAAGCATGGTAAGGGAAGAGAAACGGGTAAAGAAAGGCAATGCAAGGCAAAAGTGCAAAGAAAGGCAAGGTAAGGCAAAAGAGCAAAGTAAGGCTAAGGCAAGGCAAGGCAAAAGGGCAAAGCAAGGAAAGGCAAATGGGGAAAGCAAGGCAATGAAAGGCAAGGAAAAGGGCAATGAAAGGCAAGGTAAGGCAAAAACGCAAAGCAAAGCAAGGCAAAATGGCAAAGCAAGGCAAGGCAAAGCAAACGGGTAAAGCAAGGCAATGCAAAGCAAAAGGGCAAAGAAAGGCAAGGGAAGGCAAGGCAAAAGGGCAAAGCAAGGCAAGGCAAGGAAAGGCAAAAGAGAAAAGAACGGCAAGGCAAGGCAAGGCAAAACGGCAAAGTAAGGCAAGGCAAAGCAAAAGGGCAAGGCAAGGCAAGGCAAAAGAGCAAAGCAAGGCAAGACAAGTCAAAAGGGCAAAGCAAGGCAATGCAAGAGAAGGCAAAAGGGCAAACCAAGGCAAGGCAAATGGGGAAAGCAAGGTAATGAAAGGCAAGGGAAAAGGACAAAGCAGGGCAAGGCAAGGCAAAAGGCTAAAGAAAGGGAAGGCAAAGAAAATGGTTAAAGCAAGGCAAGGCAAGGCAAAAAGGCAAAGAAAGGCAAGGCAAGGCAAGGCAAATGGGCAGAGCAAAGCAAGGTAAGGCAAGGTAAATGGGCAAGGCAAGGCAAGGCAAGGCAAAAGGGCAAAGCATGGCAAGGGAAGAGAAACGGGTAAAGAAGGGCAATGCAAGGCAAAAGGGCAAAGAAAGGCAAGGCAAAGAAAGGCAAGGCAAAATGAAAAAGAAAGGCAAGGCAAAAGGCCAAAGCAAGGCAAGGCAAGGGAAAAGAGCAAAGCAAGGCGAGGCAAGGCAAGGCAAAATGGCAAAGCAAGGAAAGGCAAAAGGGCAAAGCAAGACAATGCAAGGCAAGTCTAAATAGCAAAGCAAGGCAATGCAAGGCAAGGCAAAAGGGCAAAGCAAGGCAAGGCAAATGGGGAAAGCAAGGTAACGAAAGGCAAGGGAAAAGGGCAAAGCAAGGCATTGCAAGGTAAAAAAGCAAACCAAGGCAAGGCAAGGGAAAAGGGCAAAGCTAAGCAAGGCAAGTCAAAAGGGAAAGCAAGACAAGGCATGGCAAGGCAAAAGGGCAATGCAAGGCAAGGTAAGGCAAAAACGCAAAGCAAGGCAAGGAAAAAGGGCAAAGAAAGGCAAGGGAAGGCAAGGCAAAAGTGCAAACCAAGGCATGCAAAGGCAACACAAAAGAGCAAAGCAAGGTAATACAAGGCAAAAGGGCAAAGCAAGACAAGGCAAGGCAAGGCAAAAGGGAATAGCAAGGCAAGGCAAGGCAAAACGGCAAAGCATGGTAAGGGAAGAGAAACGGGTAAAGAAAGGCAATGCAAGGCAAAAGGGCAAAGAAAGGCAAGGTAAGGCAAAAGAGCAAAGTAAGGCTAGGAAAGGCAAGGCAAAATGGCAAAGCAAGGAAAGGCAA
Source organism: Columba guinea (assembly GCA_032206185.1). Lineage (NCBI taxonomy): Eukaryota > Metazoa > Chordata > Aves > Columbiformes > Columbidae > Columba > Columba guinea. Next base: position 212,179 of record JAVLUU010000332.1, read on the forward strand.
AAGGGCAAAGGAAAACAATGCAAGGCAAGTGTAAAGGGCAAAGCAAGGCAAGGCAAGGCAATGCCAAAGGGCAAAGCAAGGCAAGGCAAATGGGGAAAGCAAGGTAATGAAAGGCAAAGGAAAAGGGCAAAGCAAGGCATGGCAAGGCATAAAGGTAAACCAAGGCAAGGCAAGGCAAAAGGGCAAAGCTAATCAAGGAAAGAAAAAAGGGAAAGCAAGACAAGGCAAGGCAAGGCAAAATGGCAAAGCAAGGCAAGGCAAAGCAAACGGGTAAAGCAAGGCAATGCAAGGCAAAAGGGCAAAGAAAGGAAAGGCAAGGCAAGGCAAAAATGAAAAGAAAGGCAAGGCAAAAGGGCAAAGAAAGGTAAGGGAAGGCAAGGCAAAAGTGCAAACCAAGGCATGCAAAGGCAACACAAAAGAGCAAAGCAAGGCAAGGCAACGCAAAAGGGCAAAGCAAGGCAAGGCAAAAGGGCTAAGCAAGGAAAGGCAAAAGGGCAAAGCAAGACAATGCAAGGCAAGTCTAAATAGCAAAGCAAGGCAATGCAAGAGAAGGCAAAAGGGCAAACCAAGGCAAGGCAAATGGGGAAAGCAAGGTAATGAAAGGCAAGGGAAAAGGGCAAAGCAAGGCATTGCAAGGTAAAAAAGCAAACCAAGGCATGGCAAGGCAACAGGGCAATGCAAGGCAAGGTAAGGCAAAAACGCAAAGCAAGGCAAGGAAAAAGGGCAAAGAAAGGCAAGGGAAGGCAAGGCAAATGTGCAAACCAAGGCATGCAAAGGCAACACAAAAGAGCAAAGCAAGGCAAGGCAAGGCAAAAGGGCAAAGCAAGGCAAGGCAAGGAAAGGGAAAAGGGTAAAGCAAGGTAATGCAAGGCAAAAGGGCAAAGCAAGACAAGGCAAGGCAAGGCAAAAGGGAATAGCAAGGCAAGGCAAGGCAAGGCAAAGCAAACGGGTAAAGCAAGGCAATGCAAGGCAAGAGGTCAAAGCAAGGCAAGGCAAGGAAATGGAAAAGGGTAAAGCAAGGTAATGCAAGGCAAAAGGGCAAAGCAAGAGAAAGCAAGGCAAGGCAAAAGGGAATAGCAAGGCAAGGCAAGGCAAAGCAAACGGGTAAAGCAAGGCAATGCAAGGCAAAAGGGCAAAGAAAGGAAAGGGAAGGCAAGGCAAAAGTGCAAACCAAGGCATGCAAAGGCAACACAAAAGAGCAAAGCAAGGCAAGGCAACGCAAAAGGGCAAAGCAAGGCAAGGCAAAACGGCAAAGCAAGGCAAGGCAAGGCAAAAGGGTAAAGAAAGGGAAGGCAAAGCAAACGGGTAAAGCAAGGCAAGGCAAAAAGGCAAAGAAAGGCAAAGAAAGGAAAGGCAAATGGGCAAAGCAAGGCAAGGCAAGTCAAGGCAAAAAGGCAAAGAAAGGAAAGGCAAGGAAAGGCAAAACGGAAAAGCAAGGAAAGGTAAGGCAAGGTAAATGGGCAAAGCAAGGCAAGGCAAGGCAAAAGGGCAAAGCATGGTAAGGGAACAGAAACGGGTAAAGAAAGGATATGCAAGGCAAAAGGGCAAAGAAAGGAAAGGCAAAAGGGCAAAGGATGACAACGCAAGGCAAGTCTAAAGGGCAAAGCAAGGCAAGGCAAGGCAAGGCAAAAGGGCAAAGCAAGGCAAGGCAAATGGGGAAAGCAAGGTAATGAAAGGCAAGGGAAAAGGGCAAAGCAGGGCAAGGCAAGGCAAAAGGCTAAAGAAAGGGAAGGCAAAGCAAATGGTTAAAGCAAGGCAAGGCAAGGCAAATGGGCAAAGCAAAGCAAGGTAAGGCAAGGTAAATGGGCAAAGCAAGGCAAGGCAAGGCAAAAGGGCAAAGCATGTCAAGGGAAGAGAAACGGGTAAAGAAGGGCAATGCAAGGCAAAAGGGCAAAGAAAGGCAAGGCAAGGAAAGGCAAGGCAAAATGAAAAAGAAAGGCAAGGCAAAAGGGCAAAGCAAGGAAAGGCAAAAGGGCAAAGGAAGACAATGCAAGGCAAGTCTACAGGGCAAAGCAAGGCAAGACAAGGCAAGGCAAAAGGGCAAAGCAAGGCAAGGCAAATGGGGAAAGCAAGGCAATGAAAGGCAAGGCAAAAGGGCAATGCAAGGCAAGGTAAGGCAAAAACGCAAAGCAAGGCAAGGCAAAATGGCAAAGCAAGGCAAGGCAAAGCAAACGGGTAAAGCAAGGCAATGCAAGGCAAAAGGGCAAAGAAAGGAAAGGCAATGCAAGGCAAGACAAGGCCAAGTGAAAAAGCAAGGCAAGGCAAAAGACCAAAGCAAGGCAAGGCAAGGCAAGGCAAAAAGGCAAAGCAAGGAAAGGCAAAAGGGCAAAGCAAGACAATGCAAGGCAAGGCAAAAGGGCAAAGAAAGGCAAGGGAATCCAAGGCAAAAGGGCAAAGTAAGGTAAGGCAAAGCAAAAGAGCAAAGCAAGGCAAGGCAAGGCAAAAGGGCAAAGCATGGCAAGGCAAGCAAAGGCAAAAGAGAAAAGAAGGGCAAGGCAAGGCAAGGCAAAACGGCAAAGTAAGGCAAGGCAAGGCAAAACGGCAAAGTAAGGCAAGGCAAGGCAAATGGCAAAGCAAGGCAATACAAAGCAAGGCAAAAGAGCAAAGCAAGTGAAGGCAAAGCAAACGGGTAAAGCAAGGCAAGGCAAAAAGGCAAAGAAAGGAAAGGCAAAAATGCAAAGCAAGGCAAGGCAAAAGGGCAAAGAAAGGCAAGGGAAGGCAAGGCAAAAGTGCAAACCAAGGCATGCAAAGGCAATACAAAAGAGCAAAGCAAGGCAAGGCAACGCAAAAGGGCAAAGCAAGGCATGGCAAAAGGGCAAGGCAAGGCAAGGCAAGGCAAAGCAAAACGGCAAAGCAAGGCAAGGCAAGGCAATAACGCAAAGAAAGGCAAAGAAAGGAAAGGCAAATGGACAAAGCAAGGCAAGGCAGTCAAGGCAAAAAGGCAAAGAAAGGAAAGGCAAGGAAAGGCAAAACGGAAAAGCAAGGAAAGGTAAGGCAAGGTAAATGGGCAAAGCAAGGCAAGGCAAGGCAAAAGGGCAAAGCAAGGCAAGGCAAGGCAAAAAGGCAAAGCATGGTAAGGGAAGAGAAACGGGTAAAGAAAGGCAATGCAAGGCAAAAGGGCAAAGAAAGGACAGGTAAGGCAAAAGAGCAAAGTAAGGCTAGGAAAGGCAAGTCAAAAGGGCAAAGCAAGGAAAGGCAAAAGGGCAAAGGAAAACAATGCAAGGCAAGTCTAAAGGGCAAGGCAAGGCAAGGCAAGGCAAGGCAAAAGGGCAAAGCAAGGCAAGGCAAATGGGGAAAGCAAGGCAATGAAAGGCAAGGCAAAAGGGCAATGCAAGGCAAGGTAAGGCAAAAACGCAAAGCAAGGCAAGGCAAAATGGCAAAGCAAGGCAAGGCAAAGCAAACGGGTAAAGCAAGGCAATGCAAGGCAAAAGGGCAAAGAAAGGAAAGGCAATGCAAGGCAAGACAAGGCCAAGTGAAAAAGCAAGGCAAGGCAAAAGACCAAAGCAAGGCAAGGCAAGGCAAGGCAAAAAGGCAAAGCAAGGAAAGGCAAAAGGGCAAAGCAAGACAATGCAAGGCAAGGCAAAAGGGCAAAGAAAGGCAAGGGAATCCAAGGCAAAACGGCAAAGTAAGGCAAGGCAAAGCAAAAGAGCAAAGCAAGGCAGGGCAAGGCAAAAGGGCAAAAGCATGGCAAGGCAAGGAAAGGCAAAAGAGAAAAGAAGGGCAAGGCAAGGCAAGGCAAAACGGCAAAGTAAGGCAAGGCAAGGCAAAACGGCAAAGTAAGGCAAGGCAAGGCAAAAGAGGAAAGTAAGGCTAAGGCAAGGCAAGGCAAAAGGGCAAAGAAAGGAAATGCAAAAGGGCAAAGGAAGACAATGCAAGGCAAGTCTACAGGGCAAAGCAAGGCAAGGCAAGGCAAGGCAAAAGGGCAAAGCAAGGCAAGGCAAAAGGGTAAAGAAAGGGAAAGCAAAGCAAACGGGTAAAGCAAGGCAAGGCAAAAAGGCAAAAAAAGGCAAAGAAAGGAAAGGCAAATGGGCAAAGCAAGGCAAGGCAAGTCAAGGCAAAAAGGCAAAGAAAGGAAAGGCAAGGAAAGGCAAAACGGAAAAGCAAGGAAAGGTAAGGCAAGGTAAATGGGCAAAGCAAGGCAAGACAAGGCAAAAGGGCAAAGCATGGTAAGGGAAGAGAAACGGGTAAAGAAAGGCAATGCAAGGCAAAAGGGCAAAGCAAGGCAAGGCAAATGGGGAAAGCAAGGCAATGAAAGGCAAGGCAAAAGGGCAATGCAAGGCAAGGTAAGGCAAAAACGCAAAGCAAGGCAAGGCAAAATGGCAAAGCAAGGCAAGGCAAAGCAAACGGGTAAAGCAAGGCAATGCAAGGCAAAAGGGCAAAGAAAGGAAAGGGAAGGCAAGGCAAGACAAGGCCAAGTGAAAAAGCAAGGCAAGGCAAAAGACCAAAGCAAGACAATGCAAGGCAAGGCAAAAAGGCAAAGCAAGGAAAGGCCAAAGGGCAAAGCAAGACAATGCAAGGCAAGGCAAAAGGGCAAAGAAAGGCAAGGGAATGCAAGGCAAAAGGGCAAAGTAAGGCAAGGCAAAGCAAAAGAGCAAAGCAAGACAGGGCAAGGCAAAAGGGCAAAGCATGGCAAGGCAAGGAAAGGCAAAAGAGAAAAGAAGGGCAAGGCAAGGCAAGGCAAAACGGCAAAGTAAGGCAAGGCAAGGCAAATGGCAAAGCAAGGCAATACAAAGCAAGGCAAAAGAGCAAAGCAAGTGAAGGCAAAGCAAACGGGTAAAGCAAGGCAAGGCAAAAAGGCAAAGAAAGGCAAGGCAAGGAAAGGCAAAATGGAAAAGCATGGCAAAGCAAGGCAAAGGGGCAAAGTTAAGCAAGGCAAGCCAAAAGGGAAAGCAAGACAACGGACGGCAAGGCAAAAAGGCAAAGAAAGGAAAGGCAAAAATGCAAAGCAAGGCAAGGCAAAAGGGCAAAGCAAGGCAAGGGAAGGCAAGGCAAAAGTGCAAACCAAGGCATGCAAAGGCAATACAAAAGAGCAAAGCAAGGCAAGGCAACGCAAAAGGGCAAAGCAAGGCAAGGCAAAAGGGCAAGGCAAGGCAAGGCAAGGCAAAGCAAAACGGCAAAGCAAGGCAAGGCAAGGCAAAAGGGTAAAGAAAGGGAAAGCAAAGCAAACGGGTAAAGCAAGGCAAGGCAAGGCAAAAAGGCAAAAAAAGGCAAAGAAAGGAAAGGCAAATGGGCAAAGCAAGGCAAGGCAAGTCAAGGCAAAAAGGCAAAGAAAGGAAAGGCAAGGAAAGGCAAAACGGAAAAGCAAGGAAAGGTAAGGCAAGGTAAATGGGCAAAGCAAGGCAAGACAAGGCATAAGGGCAAAGCATGGTAAGGGAAGAGAAACGGGTAAAGAAAGGCAATGCAAGGCAAAAGGGCAAAGAAAGGCAAGGTAAGGCAAAAGAGCAAAGTAAGGCTAAGGCAAGGCAAGGCAAAATGGCAAAGCAAGGAAAGGCAAAAGGGCAAAGGAAGACAATGCAAGGCAAGTCTACAGGGCAAAGCAAGGCAAGGCAAGGCAAGGCAAAAGGGCAAAGCAAGGCAAGGCAAATGGGGAAAGCAAGGCAATGCAAGGCAAGGCAATAGGGCAATGCAAGGCAAGGTAAGGCAAAAACGCAAAGCAAGGCAAGGCAAAATGGCAAAGGAAGGCAAGGCAAAGCAAACGGGTAAAGCAAGGCAATGCAAGGCAAAAGGGCAAAGAAAGGAAAGGCAAAGCAAGGCAAGACAAGGCCAAGTGAAAAAGCAAGGCAAGGCAAAAGACCAAAGCAAGGCAAGGCTATGCAAGGCAAAAAGGGAAAGCAGGGAAAGGCCAAAGGGCAAAGCAAGACAATGCAAGGCAAGGCAAAAGGGCAAAGAAAGGCAAGGCAAGGCAAATGGCAAAGCAAGGCAATACAAAGCAAGGCAAAAGAGCAAAGCAAGTGAAGGCAAAGCATACGGGTAAAGCAAGGCAAGGCAAAAAGGCAAAGAAAGGCAAGGCAAGGAAAGGCAAAATGGAAAAGCATGGCAAAGCAAGGCAAAGGGGCAAAGTTAAGCAAGGCAAGCCAAAAGGCAAAGCAAGACAACGGACGGCAAGGCAAAAAGGCAAAGAAAGGAAAGGCAAAAATGCAAAGCAAGGCAAGGCAAAAGGGCAAAGCAAGGCAAGGGAAGGCAAGGCAAAAGTGCAAACCAAGGCATGCAAAGGCAATACAAAAGAGCAAAGCAAGGCAAGGCAACGCAAAAGGGCAAAGCAAGGCAAGGCAAAAGGGCAAGGCAAGGCAAGGCAAGCCAAAGCAAAACGGCAAAGCAAGGCAAGGCAAGGCAAAAGGGTAAAGAAAGGGAAAGCAAAGCAAACGGTTAAAGCAAGGCAAGGCAAGGCAATAAGGCAAAGGAAAAGGGCAAAGCAAGGCATGGCAAGGCATGAAGGCAAACCAAGGCAAGGCAAGGCAAAAGGGCAAAGCTAAGCAAGGAAAGTCAAAAGGGAAAGCAAGACAAGGCAAGGCAAGGCAAAATGGCAAAGGAAGGCAAGGCAAAGCAAACGGGTAAAGCAAGGCAATGCAAGGCAAAAGGGCAAAGAAAGGCAAGGCAAGGAAAGGCAAAAATGAAAAGCAAGGCAAGGCAAAAGGGCAAAGAAAGGCAAGGGAAGGCAAGGCAAAAGTGCAAACCAAGGCATGCAAAGGCAACACAAAAGAGCAAAGCAAGGCAAAGCAACGCAAAAGGGCAAAGCAAGGCAAGGCAAAAGGGCAAAGCAAGGAAAGGCAAGGAAAGGGAAAAGGGTAAAGCAAGGTAATGCAAGGCAAAAGGGCAAAGCAAGGCAAGGCAAGGCAAGGCAAAAGGGCAAAGCAAGGCAAGGCAAGGCAAAAGGGTAAAGAAAGGGAAAGAAAAGCAAACGGGTAAAGCAAGGCAAGGCAAGGCAAAAAGGCAAAAAAAGGCAAAGAAAGGAAAGGCAAATGGGCAAAGCAAGGCAAGGAAAGTCAAGGCAAAAAGGCAAAGAAAGGAAAGGCAAGGAAAGGCAAAACGGAAAAGCAAGGAAAGGTAAGCCAAGGTAAATGGGCAAAGCAAGGCAAGACAAGGCAAAAGGGCAAAGCATGGTAAAGGAAGAGAAACGGGTAAAGAAAGGCAATGCAAGGCAAAAGGGCAAAGAAAGGCAAGGTAAGGCAAAAGACCAAAGCAAGGCAAGGCAAGGCAAGGCAAAAAGGCAAAGCAAGGAAAGGCAAAAGGGCAAAGCAAGACAATGGAAGGCAAGGCAAAAGGGCAAAGAAAGGCAAGGGAATCCAAGGCAAAAGGGCAAGGCAAGGCAAGGCAAGGCAAAGCAAAACGGCAAAGCAAGGCAAGGCAAGGCAAAAGGGTAAAGAAAGGGAAAGCAAAGCAAACGGGTAAAGCAAGGCAAGGCAAGGCAATAAGGCAAAGAAAGGCAAAGAAAGGAAAGGCAAATGGGCAAAGCAAGGCAAGGCAGTCAAGGCAAAAAGACAAAGAAAGGAAAGGCAAGGAAAGGAAAAAGGGAAAAGCAAGGAAAGGTAAGGCAAGGTAAATGAGCAAAGCAAGGCAAGGCAAGGCAAAAAGGCAAAGCATGGTAAGGGAAGAGAAACGGGTAAAGAAAGGCAATGCAAGGCAAAAGGGCAAAGAAAGGCAAGGTAAGGCAAAAGAGCAAAGTAAGGCTAGGAAAAATAAGGCAAAAAGGCAAAGCAAGGAAAGGCAAAAGGGCAAAGGAAAACAATGCAAGGCAAGTCTAAAGGGCAAAGCAAGGCAAGGCAAGGAAAGGCAAAAGAGCAAAGCAAGGCAAGGCAAATGGGAAAAGCAAGGTAATGAAAGGCAAAGGAAAAGGGCAAAGCAAGGCATGGCAAGGCATGAAGGCAAACCAAGGCAAGGCAAGGCAAAAGGGCAAAGCTAAGCAAGGAAAGTCAAAAGGGAAAGCAAGACAAGGCAAGGCAAGGCAAAATGGCAAAGCAAGGCAAGGCAAAGCAAACGGGTAAAGCAAGGCAATGCAAGGCAAAAGGGCAAAGAAAGGCAAGGCAAGGAAAGGCAAAAATGAAAAGCAAGGCAAGGCAAAAGGGCAAAGAAAGGCAAGGGAAGGCAAGGCAAAAGTGCAAACCAAGGCATGCAAAGGCAACACAAAAGAGCAAAGCAAGGCAAAGCAACGCAAAAGGGCAAAGCAAGGCAACGCAAAAGGGCAAAGCAAGGAAAGGCAAGGAAAGGGAAAAGGGTAAAGCAAGGTAATGCAAGGCAAAAGGGCAAAGCAAGGCAAGGCAAGGCAAAAGGGTAAAGAAAGGGAAGGCAAAGCAAACGCGTAAAGCAAGGCAAGGCAAGGCAAAAAGGCAAACAAAGGCAAAGAAAGGAAAGGCAAATGGGCAAAGCAAGGCAAGGCAAGTCAAGGCAAAAAGGAAAAGAAAGGAAAGGCAAGGAAAGGCAGAACGGAAAAGAAAGGAAAGGTAAGGCAAGGGAAATGGGCAAAGCAAGGCAAGGCAAGGCAAAAGGGCAAAGCATGGTAAGGGAAGAGAAACGGGTAAAGAAAGGCAATGCAAGGCAAAAGGGCAAAGAAAGACAAGGTAAGGCAAAAGAGCAATGTAAGGCTAGGGCAAGGCAAGGCAAAAGGGCAAAGAAAGGAAAGGCAAAAGGGCAAAGGAAGACAATGCAAGGCAAGTCTACAGGGCAAAGCAAGGCAAGGCAAGGCAAAAGGACAAAGCAAGGCAAGGCAAGGCAAAAGGGTAAAGAAAGGGAAAGCAAAGCAAACGGGTAAAGCAAGGCAAGGCAAGGCAAAAAGGCAAAAAAAGGCAAAGAAAGGAAAGGCAAATGGGCAAAGCAAGGCAAGGCAAGTCAAGGCAAAAAGGCAAAGAAAGGAAAGGCAAGGAAAGGCAAAACGGAAAAGCAAGGAAAGGTAAGGCAAGGTAAATGGGCAAAGCAAGGCAAGACAAGGCAAAAGGGCAAAGCATGGTAAGGGAAGAGAAACGGGTAAAGAAAGGCAATGCAAGGCAAAAGGGCAAAGAAAGGCAAGGTAAGGCAAAAGAGCAAAGTAAGGCTAGGAAAAATAAGGCAAAAGGGCAAAGCAAGGAAAGGAAAAAGGGCAAAGGAAGACAATGCAAGGCAAGTCTACAGGGCAAAGCAAGGCAAGGCAAGGCAAGGCAAAAGGGCAAAGCAAGGCAAGGCAAATGGGGAAAGCAAGACAATGAAAGGCAAGGCAAAAGGGCAATGCAAGGCAAGGTAAGGCAAAAACGCAAAGCAAGCAAGGCAAAATGGCAAAGGAAGGCAAGGCAAAGCAAACGGGTAAAGCAAGGCAATGCAAGGCAAAAGGGCAAAGAAAGGAAAGGCAAAGCAAGGCAAGACAAGGCCAAGTGAAAAAGCAAGACAAGGCAAAAGACCAAAGCAAGGCAAGGCAAGGCAAGGCAAAAAGGCAAAGCAAGGAAAGGCCAAAGGGCAAAGCAAGACAATGCAAGGCAAGGCAAAAGGGCAAAGAAAGGCAAGGGAATGCAAGGCAAAAGGGCAAAGTAAGGCAAGGCAAAGCAAAAGAGCAAAGCAAGGCAGGGCAAGGCAAAAGGGCAAAGCATGGCAAGGCAAGGAAAGGCAAAAGAGAAAAGAAGGGCAAGGCAAGGCAAGGCAAAACGGCAAAGTAAGGCAAGGCAAGGCAAAACGGCAAAGTAAGGCAAGGCAAGGCAAATGGCAAAGCAAGGCAATACAAAGCAAGGCAAAAGAGCAAAGCAAGTGAAGGCAAAGCAAACGGGTAAAGCAAGGCAAGGCAAAAAGGCAAAGAAAGGCAAGGCAAGGAAAGGCAAAATGGAAAAGCATGGCAAAGCAAGGCAAAAGGGCAAAGTTAAGCAAGGCAAGTCAAAAGGGAAAGCAAGACAATGGAAGGCAAGGCAAAAAGGCAAAGAAAGGAAAGGCAAAAATGCAAAGCTAGGCAAGGCAAAAGGGCAAAGCAAGGCAAGGGAAGGCAAGGAAAAAGTGCAAACCAAGGCATGCAAAGGCAATACAAAAGAGCAAAGCAAGGCAAGGCAACGCAAAAGGGCAAAGCAAGGCAAGGCAAAAGGGCAAGGCAAAGCAAGGCAAGGCAAAGCAAAACGGCAAAGAAAGGCAAGGCAAGGCAAAAGGGTAAAGAAAGGGAAAGCAAAGCAAACGGGTAAAGCAAGGCAAGGCAAGGCAAAAAGGCAAAAAAAGGCAAAGAAAGGAAAGGCAAATGGGCAAAGCAAGGCAAGGCAAGTCAAGGCAAAAAGGCAAAGAAAGGAAAGGCAAGGAAAGGCAAAACGGAAAAGCAAGGAAAGGCAAGGAAAGGCAAAAGGGAAAAGCAAGGAAAGGTAAGGCAAGGTAAATGAGCAAAGCAAGGTAAGGCAAGGCAAAAAGGCAAAGCATGGTAAGGGAAGAGAAACGGGTAAAGAAAGGCAATGCAAGGCAAAAGGGCAAAGAAAGGCAAGGTAAGGCAAAAGAGCAAAGTAAGGCTAGGAAAAATAAGGCAAAAGGGCAAAGCAAGGAAAGGCAAAAGGGCAAAGGAAAACAATGCAAGGCAAGTCTAAAGGGCAAAGCAAGGCAAAGCAAGGCAAAAGAGCAAAGCAAGGCAAGGCAAATGGGGAAAGCAAGGTAATGAAAGGCAAAGGAAAAGGGCAAAGCAAGGCATGGCAAGTAATGAAGGCAAACCAAGGCAAGGCAAGGCAAAAGGGCAAAGCTAAGCAAGGAAAGTCAAAAGGGAAAGCAAGATAAGGCAAGGCAAGGCAAAATGGCAAACCAAGGCAAGGCAAAGCAAACGGGTAAAGCAAGGCAATGCAAGGCAAAAGGGCAAAGAAAGGCAAGGCAAGGAAAGGCAAAAATGAAAAGCAAGGCAAGGCAAAAGGGCAAAGAAAGGAAAGGGAAGGCAAGGCAAAAGTGCAAACCAAGGCATGCAAAGGCAACACAAAAGAGCAAAGCAAGGCAAAGTAACGCAAAAGGGCAAAGCAAGGCAAGGCGAAAGGGCAAAGCAAGGAAAGGCAAGGAAAGGGAAAAGGGTAAAGCAAGGTAATGCAAGGCAAAAGGGCAAAGCAAGGCAAGGCAACGCAAAAGGGCAAAGCAAGGCAAGGCAAAAGGGCAAGGCAAAGCAAGGCAAGGCAAAGCAAAACGGCAAAGAAAGGCAAGGCAAGGCAAAAGGGTAAAGAAAGGGAAAGCAAAGCAAACGGGTAAAGCAAGGCAAGGCAAAAAGGCAAAGAAAGGCAAAGAAAGGAAAAGCAAATGGGCAAAGCAAGGCAAGGCAAGTCAAGGCAAAAAGACAAAGAAAGGAAAGGCAAGGAAAGGCAAAACGGAAAAGAAAGGAAAGGTAAGGCAAGGTAAATGGGCAAAGCAAGGCAAGGCAAGGCAAAATGGCAAAGCATGGTAAGGGAAGAGAAACGGGTAAAGAAAGGCAATGCAAGGCAAAAGGGCAAAGAAAGACAAAGTAAGGCAAAAGAGCAAAGTAAGGCTAAGGCAAGGCAAGGCAAAAGGGCAAAGAAAGGAAAGGCAAAAGGGCAAAGGAAGACAATGCAATGCAAGTCTACAGGGCAAAGCAAGGCAAGGCAAGGCAAGGCAAAAGGACAAAGCAAGGCAAGGCAAGGCAAAAGGTCAAAGAAAGGGAAATCAAAGCAAACGGGTAAAGCAAGGCAAGGCAAGGCAAAAAGGCAAAAAAAGGCAAAGAAAGGAAAGGCAAATGGGCAAAGCAAGGCAAGGCAAGTCAAGGCAAAAAGGCAAAGAAAGGAAAGGCAAGGAAAGGCAAAACGGAAAAGCAAGGAAAGGTAAGGCAAGGTAAATGGGCAAAGCAAGGCAAGACAAGGCAAAAGGGCAAAGCATGGTAAGGGAAGAGAAACGGGTAAAGAAAGGCAATGCAAGGCAAAAGGGCAAAGAAAGGCAAGGTAAGGCAAAAGAGCAAAGTAAGGCTAAGGCAAGGCAAGGCAAAAGGGCAAAGCAAGGAAAGGCAAAAGGGCAAAGGAAGACAATGCAAGGCAAGTCTACAGGGCAAAGCAAGGCAAGGCAAGGCAAGGCAAAAGGGCAAAGCAAGGCAAGGCAAATGGGGAAAGCATGGCAATGAAAGGCAAGGCAAAAGGGCAATGCAAGGCAAGGTAAGGCAAAAACGCAAAGCAAGGCAAGGCAAAATGGCAAAGCAAGGCAAGGCAAAGCAAACGGGTAAAGCAAGGCAATGCAAGGCAAAAGGGCAAAGAAAGGAAAGGCAATGCAAGGCAAGACAAGGCCAAGTGAAAAAGCAAGGCAAGGCAAAAGACCAAAGCAAGGCAAGGCAAGGCAAGGCAAAAAGGCAAAGCAAGGAAAGGCCAAAGGGCAAAGCAAGACAAGGCAAGGCAAGGCAAAAGGGCAAAGAAAGGCAAGGGAATCCAAGGCAAAAGGGCAAAGTAAGGTAAGGCAAAGCAAAAGAGCAAAGCAAGGCAAGGCAAGGCAAAAGGGCAAAGCATGGCAAGGCAAGGAAAGGCAAAAGAGAAAAGAAGGGCAAGGCAAGGCAAGGCAAAACGGTAAAGTAAGGCAAGGCAAGGCAAAACGGCAAAGAAAGGCAAGGCAAGGCAAATGGCAAAGCAAGGCAATACAAAGCAAGGCAAAAGAGCAAAGCAAGTGAAGGCAAAGCAAACGGGTAAAGCAAGGCAAGGCAAAAAGGCAAAGAAAGGCAAGGCAAGGAAAGACAAAATGGAAAAGCATGGCAAAGCAAGGCAAAAGGGCAAAGTTAAGCAAGGCAAGCCAAAAGGGAAAGCAAGACAACGGACGGCAAGGCAAAAAGGCAAAGAAAGGAAAGGCAAAAATACAAAGCAAGGCAAGGCAAAAGGGCAAAGCAAGGCAAGGGAAGGCAAGGCAAAAGTGCAAACCAAGGCATGCAAAGGCAATACAAAAGAGCAAAGCAAGGCAAGGCAACGCAAAAGGGCAAAGCAAGGCAAGGCAAAAGGGCAAGGCAAGGCAAGGCAAGGCAAAGCAAAACGGCAAAGCAAGGCAAGGCAAGGCAAAAGGGTAAAGAAAGGGAGAGCAAAGCAAACGGGTAAAGCAAGGCAAGGCAAGGCAATAAGGCAAAGAAAGGAAAGGCAAATGGGCAAAGCAAGGCAAGGCATGTCAAGGCAAAAAGGCAAAGAAAGGAAAGGCAAGGAAAGGCAAAACGGAAAAGCAAGGAAAGGTAAGGCAAGGTAAATGAGCAAAGCAAGGCAAGGCAAGGCAAAAACGCAAAACATGGTAAGGGAAGAGAAACGGGTAAAGAAAGGCAATGCAAGGCAAAAGGGCAAAGAAAGGCAAGGTAAGGCAAAAGAGCAAAGTAAGGCTAAGGCAAGGCAAGGCAAAAGGGCAAAGCAAGGAAAGGCAAAAGGGCAAAGGAAGACAATGCAAGGCAAGTCTACAGGGGAAAGCAAGGCAAGGCAAGGCAAGGCAAAAGGGCAATGCAAGGCAAGGTAAGGCAAAAACGCAAAGCAAGGCAAGGCAAAATGGCAAAGCAAGGCAAGGCAAAGCAAACGGGTAAAGCAAGGCAATGCAAGGCAAAAGGGCAAAGAAAGGAAAGGCAATGCAAGGCAAGACAAGGCCATGTGAAAAAGCAAGGGAAGGCAAAAGACCAAAGCAAGGCAAGGCAAGGCAAGGCAAAAAGGCAAAGCAAGGAAAGGCAAAAGGGCAAAGCAAGACAATGCAAGGCAAGGCAAAAGGGCAAAGAAAGGCAAGGGAATCCAAGGCAAAAGGGCAAAGTAAGGTAAGGCAAACCAAAACAGCAAAGCAAGGCAAGGCAAGGCAAAAGGGCAAAGCATGGCAAGGCAAGGAAAGGCAAAAGAGAAAAGAAGGGCAAGGCAAGGCAAGGCAAAACGGCAAAGTAAGGCAAGGCAAGGCAAAACGGCAAAGTAAGGCAAGGCAAGGCAAAAGAGCAAAGCAAGGCGAGGCAAGGCAAGGCAAAAGGGCAAAGCAAGGAAAGGCAAAAGGGCAAAGAAAAACAATGCTAGGCAAGTCTAAACGGCAAGGCAATGCAAGAGAAGGCAAAAGGGCAAACCAAGGCAAGGCAAATGGGGAAAGCAAGGTAATGAAAGGCAAGGGAAAAGGGCAAAGCAAGGCATTGCAAGGTCAAAAAGCAAACCAAGGAAAGGCAAGGCAAAAGGGCAAAGAAAGGCAAGGGAATGCAAGGCAGAAGGGCAAAGTAAGATAATGCAAAGCAAAAGAGCAAAGCAAGGCAAGGCAAGGCAAAAGGGCAAAGCATGGCAAGGCAAGGAAAGGCAAAACAGAAAAGAAGGGTAAGGCAAGGCAAGGCAAATGGCAAAGCAAGGCAATACAAAGCAAGGCAAAAGAGCAAAGCAAGTGAAGGCAAAGCAAACGGGTAAAGCAAGGCAAGGCAAAAAGGCAAAGAAAGGCAAGGCAAGGAAAGGCAAAATGGAAAAGCATGGCAAAGCAAGGCAAAAGGGCAAAGTTAAGCAAGGCAAGTCAGAAGGGAAAGCAAGACAACGGAAGGCAAGGCAAAAAGGCAAAGAAAGGAAAGGCAAAAATGCAAAGCAAGGCAAGGCAAAAGGGCAAAGCAAGGCAAGGGAAGGCAAGGCAAAAGTGCAAACCAAGGCATGCAAAGGCAACACAAAAGGGCAAAGCAAGGCAAGGCAAAAGGGCAAGTAAAGGCAAGGCAAGGCAAAGCAAAACGGCAAAGCAAAGCAAGGCAAGGCAAAAGGGTAAAGAAAAGGAAAGCAAAGCAAACGGGTAAAGCATGGCAAGGCAAGGCAAAAAGGCAAAGAAAGGCAAAGAAAGGAAAAGCAAATGGGCAAAGCAAGGCAAGGCAAGTCAAGGCAAAAAGGCAAAGAAAGGAAAGGCAAGGCAAGGCAAAACGGAAAAGCAAGGAAAGGTAAGGCAAGGTAAATGAGCAAAGCAAGGCAAGGCAAGGCAAAAAGGCAAAGCATGGTAAGGGAAGAGAAACGGGTAAAGAAAGGCAATGCAAGGCAAAAGGGCAAAGAAAGTCAAGGTAAGGCAAAAGGGCAAAGAAATTCAAGGTAAGGCAAAAGAGCAAAGTAAGGCTAGGAAAGTCAAGGCAAAAGGGCAAAGCAAGGAAAGGCAAGGCAAAAGAGCAAAGCAAGGCAAGGCAAATGGGGAAAGCAAGGTAATGAAAGGCAAAGGAACAGGGCAAAGCAAGGCATGGCAAGGCATGAAGGCAAACCAAGGCAAGGCAAGGCAAAAGGGCAAAGCTAAGCAAGGAAAGTCAAAAGGGAAAGCAAGACAAGGCAAGGCAAGGCAAAATGGCAAAGCAAGGCAAGGCAAAGCAAACGGGTAAAGCAAGGCAATGCAAGGCAAAAGGGCAAAGAAAGGCAAGGCAAGGAAAGGCAAAAATGAAAAGCAAGGCAAGGCAAAAGGGCAAAGAAAGGCAAGGGAAGGCAAGGCAAAAGTGCAAACCAAGGCATGCAAAGGCAACACAAAAGAGCAAAGCAAGGCAAAGCAACGCAAAAGGGCAAAGCAAGGCAAGGCAAAAGGGCAAAGCAAGGAAAGGCAAGGAAAGGGAAAAGGGTAAAGCAAGGTAATGCAAGGCAAAAGGGCAAAGCAAGGCAAGGCAAGGCAAAAGGGTAAAGAAAGGGAAGGCAAAGCAAACGGGTAAAGCAAGGCAAGGCAAGGCAAAAGGGCAAAGCATGGTAAGGGAAGAGAAACGGGTAAAGAAAGGCAATGCAAGGCAAAAGGGCAAAGAAAGGCAAGGTAAGGCAAAAGAGCAAAGTAAGGCTAAGGCAAGGCAAGGCAAAAGGGCAAAGCAAGGAAAGGCAAAAGGGCAAAGGAAGACAATGCAAGGCAAGTCTACAGGGGAAAGCAAGGCAAGGCAAGGCAAGGCAAAAGGGCAAAGCAAGGAAAGGCAAATGGGGAAAGCAAGGCAATGAAAGGCAAGGCAAAAGGGCAATGCAAGGCAAGGTAAGGCAAAAACGCAAAGCAAGGCAAGGCAAAATGGCAAAGCAAGGCAAGGCAAAGCAAACGGGTAAAGCAAGGCAATGCAAGGCAAAAGGGCAAAGAAAGGAAAGGCAATGCAAGGCAAGACAAGGCCATGTGAAAAAGCAAGGGAAGGCAAAAGACCAAAGCAAGGCAAGGCAAGGCAAGCCAAAAAGGCAAAGCAAGGAAAGGCAAAAGGGCAAAGCAAGACAATGCAAGGCAAGGCAAAAGGGCAAAGAAAGGCAAGGGAATCCAAGGCAAAAGGGCAAAGCATGGCAAGGCAAGGAAAGGCAAAAGAGAAAAGAAGGGCAAGGCAAGGCAAGGCAAAACGGCAAAGTAAGGCAAGGCAAGGCAAAACGGCAAAGTAAGGCAAGGCAAGGCAAAAGAGCAAAGCAAGGCGAGGCAAGGCAAGGCAAAAGGGCAAAGCAAGGAAAGGCAAAAGGGCAAAGCAAGACAATGCAAGGCAAGTCTAAATAGCAAAGCAAGGCAATGCAAGAGAAGGCAAAAGGGCAAACCAAGGCAAGGCAAATGGGGAAAGCAAGGTAATGAAAGGGAAGGGAAAAGGGCAAAGCAAGGCATTGCAAGGTAAAAAAGCAAACCAAGGAAAGGCAAGGCAAAAGGGCAAAGAAAGGCAAGGGAATGCAAGGCAAAAGGGCAAAGTAAGATAAGGCAAAGCAAAAGAGCAAAGCAAGGCAGGGCAAGGCAAAAGGGCAAAGCATGGCAAGGCAAGGAAAGGCAAAAGAGAAAAGAAGGGCAAGGCAAGGCAAGGCAAAACGGCAAAGTAAGGCAAGGCAAGGCAAAACGGCAAAGTAAGGCAAGGCAAGGCAAATGGCAAAGCAAGGCAATACAAAGCAAGGCAAAAGAGCAAAGCAAGTGAAGGCAAAGCAAACGGGTAAAGCAAGGCAAGGCAAAAAGGCAAAGAAAGGCAAGGCAAGGAAAGGCAAAATGGAAAAGCATGGCAAAGCAAGGCAAAAGGGCAAAGTTAAGCAAGGCAAGTCAAAAGGGAAAGCAAGACAACGGAAGGCAAGGCAAAAAGGCAAAGAAAGGAAAGGCAAAAATGCAAAGCAAGGCAAGGCAAAAGGGCAAAGCAAGGCAAGGGAAGGCAAGGCAAAAGTGCAAACCAAGGCATGCAAAGGCAATACAAAAGAGCAAAGCAAGGCAAGGCAACGCAAAAGGGCAAAGCAAGGCAAGGCAAAAGGGCAAGTAAAGGCAAGGCAAGGCAAAGCAAAACGGCAAAGCAAAGCAAGGCAAGGCAAAAGGGTAAAGAAAGGGAAAGCAAAGCAAACGGGTAAAGCAAGGCAAGGCAAGGCAAAAAGGCAAAGAAAGGCAAAGAAAGGAAAAGCAAATGGGCAAAGCAAGGCAAGGCAAGTCAAGGCAAAAAGGCAAAGAAAGGAAAGGCAAGGCAAGGCAAAACGGAAAAGCAAGGAAAGGTAAGGCAAGGTAAATGAGCAAAGCAAGGCAAGGCAAGGCAAAAAGGCAAAGCATGGTAAGGGAAGAGAAACGGGTAAAGAAAGGCAATGCAAGGCAAAAGGGCAAAGAAAGGCAAGGTAAGGCAAAAGAGCAAAGTAAGGCTAGGAAAGGCAAGGCAAAAGGGCAAAGCAAGGAAAGGCAAAAGGGCAAAGGAAAACAATGCAAGGCAAGTCTAAAGGGCAAAGCAAGGCAAGGCAAATGGGGAAAGCAAGGTAATGAAAGGCAAAGGAACAGGGCAAAGCAAGGCATGGCAAGGCATGAAGGCAAACCAAGGCAAGGCAAGGCAAAAGGGCAAAGCTAAGCAAGGAAAGTCAAAAGGGAAAGCAAGACAAGGCAAGGAGAGGCAAAATGGCAAAGCAAGGCAAGGCAAAGCAAACGGGTAAAGCAAGGCAATGCAAGGCAAAAGGGCAAAGAAAGGCAAGGCAAGGAAAGGCAAAAATGAAAAGCAAGGCAAGGCAAAAGGGCAAAGAAAGGCAAGGGAAGGCAAGGCAAAAGTGCAAACCAAGGCATGCAAAGGCAACAAAAAAGAGCAAAGCAAGGCAAAGCAACGCAAAAGGGCAAAGCAAGGCAAGGCAAAATGGCAAAGCAAGGAAAGGCAAGGAAAGGGAAAAGGGTAAAGCAAAGTAATGCAAGGCAAAAGGGCAAAGCAAGGCAAGGCAAGGCAAAAGGGTAAAGAAAGGGAAGGCAAAGAAAACGGGTAAAGCAAGGCAAGGCAAGGCAAAAAGGCAAAGAAAGGCAAAGAAAGGAAAGGCAAATGGGCAAAGCAAGGCAAGGCAAGTCAAGGCAAAAAGGCAAAGAAAGGAAAGGCAAGGAAAGGCAAAACGGAAAAGAAAGGAAAGGTAAGGCAAGGTAAATGGGCAAAGCAAGGCAAGGCAAGGCAAAAGGGCAAAGCATGGTAAGGGAACAGAAACGGGTAAAGAAAGGATATGCAAGGCAAAAGGGCAAAGAAAGGAAAGGCAAAAGGGCAAAGGAAGACAATGCATGGCAAGTCTAAAGGGCAAAGCAAGGCAAGGCAAGGCAAGGCAAAAGGGCAAAGCAAGGCACGGCAAATGGGGAAAGCAAGGTAATGAAAGGCAAAGGAAAAAGTCAAAGCAAGGCATGGCAATGCATAAAGGCAAACCAAGGCAAGGCAAAGCAAAAGGGCAATGCAAGGCAAGGTAAGGCAAAAACGCAAAGCAAGGTAAGGCAAAATGGCAAAGCAAGGAAAGGCAAAGTAAACGGGTAAAGCAAGGCAATGCAAGGCAAAAGGGCAAAGAAAGGCAAGGCAAGGAAAGGCAAAAAGGCAAAGCAAGGCAAGGCAAAAGGGCAAAGAAAGGCAAGGGAAGGTAAGGCAAAACGGCAAAGAAAGGAAAGGCAAGGAAAGGCAAAAGGGAGAAGTAAGGAAAGGTAAGGCAAGGTAGAAATGGCAAAGCAAAGCAAGGCAAGGCAAAAGGGCAAAGCATGGTAAGGGAAGAGAAACGGGTAAAGAAAGGCAATGCAAGGCAAAAGGGCAAAGAAAGGAAAGGCAAAAGGGCAAAGGACGACAACGCAAGGCAAGTCTAAAGGGCAAAGCAAGGCAAGGCAAGGCAAAAGGGCAAAGCAAGGCAAGGCAAATGGGGAAAGCAAGGTAATGAAAGGCAAGGGAAAAGGGCAAAGCAGGGCAAGGCAAGGCAAAAGGCTAAAGAAAGGGAAGGCAAAGCAAATGGTTAAAGCAAGGCAAGGCAAGGCAAATGGGCAAAGCAAAGCAAGGTAAGGCAAGGTAAATGTGCAAAGCAAGGCAAGGCAAGGCAAAAGGGCAAAGCATGTCAAGGGAAGAGAAACGGGTACAGAAGGGCAATGCAAGGCAAAAGGGCAAAGAAAGGCAAGGCAAGGAAAGGCAAGGCAAAATGAAAAAGAAAGGCAAGGCAAAAGGCCAAAGCAAGGCAAGGCAAGGCAAAAGGGCAAGGCAAGGCAAAAGAGCAAAGCAAGGCGAGGCAAGGCAAGGCAAAAGGGCAAAGCAAGGAAAGGCAAGGAAAGGCAAAACGGAGAAGTAAGGAAAGGTAAGGCAAGGTAAAAATGGCAAAGCAAGGCAAGGCAAAGCAAAAGGGCAAAGCATGGTAAGGGAAGAGAAACGGGTAAAGAAAGGCAATACAAGGCAAACGGGCAAAGAAAGGCAAGGTAATGCAAAAGAGCAAAGTAAGGCTAGGAAAGGCAAGGCAAAAGGGCAAAGCAAGGCATGGCAAGGCATAAAGGCAAAGCAAGGCAAGGCAAGGGAAAAGGGCAAAGCTAAGCAATGAAAGTCAAAAGGGAAAGCAAGACAAGGCAAGGCAAGGCAAAAGGGCAAAGCAAGGAAAGGCAATGAAAGGGAAAAGGGTAAAGCAAGGTAATGCAAGGCAAAAGGGCAAAGCAAGGCAAGGCAAGGCAAAAGGGTAAAGAAAGGGAAGGCAAAGCAAACGGGTAAAGCAAGGCAAGGCAAGGCAAAAAGGCAAAGAAAGGCAAAGAAAGGAAAGGCAAATGGGCAAAGCAAGGCAAGGCAAGTCAAGGCAAAAAGTCAAAGAAAGGAAAGGCAAGGAAAGGCAAAACGGAAAAGCAAGGAAAGGTAAGGCAAGGTAAATGGGCAAAGCAAGGCAAGGCAAGGCAAAATGGCAAAGCATGGTAAGGGAAGAGAAACGGGTAAAGAAAGGCAATGCAAGGCAAAAGGGCAAAGAAAGGAAAGGTAAGGCAAAAGAGCAAAGTAAGGCTAAGGCAAGGCAAGGCAAAAGGGCAAAGCAAGGAAAGGCAAAAGGGCAAAGGAAGACAATGCAAGGCAAGTCTACAGGGCAAAGCAAGGCAAGGCAAGGCAAAAGGGCAAAGCAAGGCAAGGCAAATGGGGAAAGCAAGACAATGAAAGGCAAGGCAAAAGGGCAATGCAAGGCAAGGTAAGGCAAAAACGCAAAGCAAGGCAAGGCAAAATGGCAAAGCAAGGCAAGGCAAAGCAAACGGGTAAAGCAAGGCAATGCAAGGCAAAAGGGCAAAGAAAGGAAAGGGAAGGCAAGGCAAGACAAGGCCAAGTGAAAAAGCAAGGCAAGGCAAAAGATCAAAGCAAGGCAAGGCAAGGCAAGGCAAAAAGGCAAAGCAAGGAAAGGCAAAAGGGTAAAGCAAGACAAGGCAAGGCAAGGCAAAAGGGCAAAGAAAGGCAAGGGAATGCAAGGCAAAGGGGCAAAGTAAGGTAAGGCAAAGCAAAAGAGCAAAGCAAGGCAAGGCAAGGCAATAGGGCAAAGCATGGCAAGGCAAGGAAAGGCAAAAGAGAAAAGAAGTGCAAGGCAAGGCAAGGCAAAACGGCAAAGTAAGGCAAGGCAAGGCAAAACGGCAAAGTAAGGCAAGGCAAGGCAAATGGCAAAGCAAGGCAATACAAAGCAAGGCAAAAGAGCAAAGCAAGTGAAGGCAAAGCAAACGGGTAAAGCAAGGCAAGGCAAAAAGGCAAAGAAAGGCAAGGCAAGGAAAGGCAAAATGGAAAAGCATGGCAAAGCAAGGCAAAAGGGCAAAGTTAAGCAAGGCAAGTCAAAAGGGAAAGCAAGACAACGGAAGGCAAGGCAAAAAGGCAAAGAAAGGAAAGGCAAAAATGCAAAGCAAGGCAAGGCAAAAGGGCAAAGCAAGGCAAGGGAAGGCAAGGCAAAAGTGCAAACCAAGGCATGCAAAGGCAATACAAAAGAGCAAAGCAAGGCAAGGCAACGCAAAAGGGCAAAGCAAGGCAAGGGATGGCAAGGCAAAAGTGCAAACCAAGACATGCAAAGGCAATACAAAAGAGCAAAGCAAGGCAAGGCAACGCAAAAGGGCAAAGCAAGGCAAGGCAAAAGGGCAAGGCAAGGCAAGGCAAGGCAAAGCAAAACGGCAAAGCAAGGCAAGGCAAGGCAAAAGGCTAAAGAAAGGGAAGGCAAAGCAAACGGGTAAAGCAAGGCAAGGCAAGGCAAAAAGGCAAAGAAAGGCAAAGAAAGGAAAGGCAAATGGTCAAAGTAAGGCAAGGCAGGTCAAGGCAAAACGGCAAAGAAAGGAAAAACAAGGAAGGGCAAAACGGAAAAGCAAGGAAAGGTAAGGCAAGGTAAATGAGCAAAGCAAAGCAAGGCAAGGCAAAAGGGCAAAGCATGGTAAGGGAAGAGAAACGGGTAAAGAAAGGCAATGCAAGGCAAAAGGGCAAAGAAAGGCAAGGTAAGGCAAAAGAGCAAAGTAAGGCTAGGAAAGGCAAGTCAAGAGGGCAAAGCAAGGAAAGGCAAAAGGGCAAAGCAAGACAATGCAAGGCAAGTCTAAATAGCAAAGCAAGGCAATGCAAGAGAAGGCAAAAGGGCAAACCAAGGCAAGGCAAATGGGGAAAGCAAGGTAATGAAAGGGAAGGGAAAAGGGCAAAGCAAGGCATTGCAAGGTAAAAAAGCAAACCAAGGAAAGGCAAGGCAAAAGGGCAAAGAAAGGCAAGGGAATGCAAGGCAAAAGGGCAAAGTAAGATAAGGCAAAGCAAAAGAGCAAAGCAAGGCAGGGCAAGGCAAAAGGGCAAAGCATGGCAAGGCAAGGAAAGGCAAAAGAGAAAAGAAGGGCAAGGCAAGGCAAGGCAAAACGGCAAAGTAAGGCAAGGCAAGGCAAAACGGCAAAGTAAGGCAAGGCAAGGCAAATGGCAAAGCAAGGCAATACAAAGCAAGGCAAAAGAGCAAAGCAAGTGAAGGCAAAGCAAACGGGTAAAGCAAGGCAAGGCAAAAAGGCAAAGAAAGGCAAGGCAAGGAAAGGCAAAATGGAAAAGCATGGCAAAGCAAGGCAAAAGGGCAAAGTTAAGCAAGGCAAGTCAAAAGGGAAAGCAAGACAACGGAAGGCAAGGCAAAAAGGCAAAGAAAGGAAAGGCAAAAATGCAAAGCAAGGCAAGGCAAAAGGGCAAAGAAAGGCAAGGGAAGGCAAGGCAAAAGTGCAAACCAAGGCATGCAAAGGCAATACAAAAGAGCAAATCAAGGCAAGGCAACGCAAAAGGGCAAAGCAAGGCAAGGCAAAAGGGCAAGTAAAGGCAAGGCAAGGCAAAGCAAAACGGCAAAGCAAAGCAAGGCAAGGCAAAAGGGTAAAGAAAGGGAAAGCAAAGCAAACGGGTAAAGCAAGGCAAGGCAAGGCAAAAAGGCAAAGAAAGGCAAAGAAAGGAAAAGCAAATGGGCAAAGCAAGGCAAGGCAAGTCAAGGCAAAAAGGCAAAGAAAGGAAAGGCAAGGCAAGGCAAAACGGAAAAGCAAGGAAAGGTAAGGCAAGGTAAATGAGCAAAGCAAGGCAAGGCAAGGCAAAAAGGCAAAGCATGGTAAGGGAAGAGAAACGGGTAAAGAAAGGCAATGCAAGGCAAAAGGGCAAAGAAAGGCAAGGTAAGGCAAAAGAGCAAAGTAAGGCTAGGAAAGGCAAGGCAAAAGGGCAAAGCAAGGAAAGGCAAAAGGGCAAAGGAAAACAATGCAAGGCAAGTCTAAAGGGCAAAGCAAGGCAAGGCAAATGGGGAAAGCAAGGTAATGAAAGGCAAAGGAACAGGGCAAAGCAAGGCATGGCAAGGCATGAAGGCAAACCAAGGCAAGGCAAGGCAAAAGGGCAAAGCTAAGCAAGGAAAGTCAAAAGGGAAAGCAAGACAAGGCAAGGAGAGGCAAAATGGCAAAGCAAGGCAAGGCAAAGCAAACGGGTAAAGCAAGGCAATGCAAGGCAAAAGGGCAAAGAAAGGCAAGGCAAGGAAAGGCAAAAATGAAAAGCAAGGCAAGGCAAAAGGGCAAAGAAAGGCAAGGGAAGGCAAGGCAAAAGTGCAAACCAAGGCATGCAAAGGCAACAAAAAAGAGCAAAGCAAGGCAAAGCAACGCAAAAGGGCAAAGCAAGGCAAGGCAAAAGGGCAAAGCAAGGAAAGGCAAGGAAAGGGAAAAGGGTAAAGCAAGGTAATGCAAGGCAAAAGGGCAAAGCAAGGCAAGGCAAGGCAAAAGGGTAAAGAAAGGGAAGGCAAAGAAAACGGGTAAAGCAAGGCAAGGCAAGGCAAAAAGGCAAAGAAAGGCAAAGAAAGGAAAGGCAAATGGGCAAAGCAAGGCAAGGCAAGTCAAGGCAAAAAGGCAAAGAAAGGAAAGGCAAGGAAAGGCAAAACGGAAAAGAAAGGAAAGGTAAGGCAAGGTAAATGGGCAAAGCAAGGCAAGGCAAGGCAAAAGGGCAAAGCATGGTAAGGGAACAGAAACGGGTAAAGAAAGGATATGCAAGGCAAAAGGGCAAAGAAAGGAAAGGCAAAAGGGCAAAGGAAGACAATGCATGGCAAGTCTAAAGGGCAAAGCAAGGCAAGGCAAGGCAAGGCAAAAGGGCAAAGCAAGGCACGGCAAATGGGGAAAGCAAGGTAATGAAAGGCAAAGGAAAAAGTCAAAGCAAGGCATGGCAATGCATAAAGGCAAACCAAGGCAAGGCAAAGCAAAAGGGCAATGCAAGGCAAGGTAAGGCAAAAACGCAAAGCAAGGTAAGGCAAAATGGCAAAGCAAGGAAAGGCAAAGTAAACGGGTAAAGCAAGGCAATGCAAGGCAAAAGGGCAAAGAAAGGCAAGGCAAGGAAAGGCAAAAAGGCAAAGCAAGGCAAGGCAAAAGGGCAAAGAAAGGCAAGGGAAGGTAAGGCAAAACGGCAAAGAAAGGAAAGGCAAGGAAAGGCAAAAGGGAGAAGTAAGGAAAGGTAAGGCAAGGTAGAAATGGCAAAGCAAAGCAAGGCAAGGCAAAAGGGCAAAGCATGGTAAGGGAAGAGAAACGGGTAAAGAAAGGCAATGCAAGGCAAAAGGGCAAAGAAAGGAAAGGCAAAAGGGCAAAGGACGACAACGCAAGGCAAGTCTAAAGGGCAAAGCAAGGCAAGGCAAGGCAAAAGGGCAAAGCAAGGCAAGGCAAATGGGGAAAGCAAGGTAATGAAAGGCAAGGGAAAAGGGCAAAGCAGGGCAAGGCAAGGCAAAAGGCTAAAGAAAGGGAAGGCAAAGCAAATGGTTAAAGCAAGGCAAGGCAAGGCAAATGGGCAAAGCAAAGCAAGGTAAGGCAAGGTAAATGTGCAAAGCAAGGCAAGGCAAGGCAAAAGGGCAAAGCATGTCAAGGGAAGAGAAACGGGTACAGAAGGGCAATGCAAGGCAAAAGGGCAAAGAAAGGCAAGGCAAGGAAAGGCAAGGCAAAATGAAAAAGAAAGGCAAGGCAAAAGGCCAAAGCAAGGCAAGGCAAGGCAAAAGGGCAAGGCAAGGCAAAAGAGCAAAGCAAGGCGAGGCAAGGCAAGGCAAAAGGGCAAAGCAAGGAAAGGCAAGGAAAGGCAAAACGGAGAAGTAAGGAAAGGTAAGGCAAGGTAAAAATGGCAAAGCAAGGCAAGGCAAAGCAAAAGGGCAAAGCATGGTAAGGGAAGAGAAACGGGTAAAGAAAGGCAATACAAGGCAAACGGGCAAAGAAAGGCAAGGTAATGCAAAAGAGCAAAGTAAGGCTAGGAAAGGCAAGGCAAAAGGGCAAAGCAAGGCATGGCAAGGCATAAAGGCAAAGCAAGGCAAGGCAAGGGAAAAGGGCAAAGCTAAGCAATGAAAGTCAAAAGGGAAAGCAAGACAAGGCAAGGCAAGGCAAAAGGGCAAAGCAAGGAAAGGCAATGAAAGGGAAAAGGGTAAAGCAAGGTAATGCAAGGCAAAAGGGCAAAGCAAGGCAAGGCAAGGCAAAAGGGTAAAGAAAGGGAAGGCAAAGCAAACGGGTAAAGCAAGGCAACGCAAGGCAAAAAGGCAAAGAAAGGCAAAGAAAGGAAAGGCAAATGGGCAAAGCAAGGCAAGGCAAGTCAAGGCAAAAAGTCAAAGAAAGGAAAGGCAAGGAAAGGCAAAACGGAAAAGCAAGGAAAGGTAAGGCAAGGTAAATGAGCAAAGCAAGGCAAGGCAAGGCAAAATGGCAAAGCATGGTAAGGGAAGAGAAACGGGTAAAGAAAGGCAATGCAAGGCAAAAGGGCAAAGAAAGGAAAGGTAAGGCAAAAGAGCAAAGTAAGGCTAAGGCAAGGCAAGGCAAAAGGGCAAAGCAAGGAAAGGCAAAAGGGCAAAGGAAGACAATGCAAGGCAAGTCTACAGGGCAAAGCAAGGCAAGGCAAGGCAAAAGGGCAAAGCAAGGCAAGGCAAATGGGGAAAGCAAGACAATGAAAGGCAAGGCAAAAGGGCAATGCAAGGCAAGGTAAGGCAAAAACGCAAAGCAAGGCAAGGCAAAATGGCAAAGCAAGGCAAGGCAAAGCAAACGGGTAAAGCAAGGCAATGCAAGGCAAAAGGGCAAAGAAAGGAAAGGGAAGGCAAGGCAAGACAAGGCCAAGTGAAAAAGCAAGGCAAGGCAAAAGATCAAAGCAAGGCAAGGCAAGGCAAGGCAAAAAGGCAAAGCAAGGAAAGGCAAAAGGGTAAAGCAAGACAAGGCAAGGCAAGGCAAAAGGGCAAAGAAAGGCAAGGGAATGCAAGGCAAAGGGGCAAAGTAAGGTAAGGCAAAGCAAAAGAGCAAAGCAAGGCAAGGCAAGGCAATAGGGCAAAGCATGGCAAGGCAAGGAAAGGCAAAAGAGAAAAGAAGTGCAAGGCAAGGCAAGGCAAAACGGCAAAGTAAGGCAAGGCAAGGCAAAACGGCAAAGTAAGGCAAGGCAAGGCAAATGGCAAAGCAAGGCAATACAAAGCAAGGCAAAAGAGCAAAGCAAGTGAAGGCAAAGCAAACGGGTAAAGCAAGGCAAGGCAAAAAGGCAAAGAAAGGCAAGGCAAGGAAAGGCAAAATGGAAAAGCATGGCAAAGCAAGGCAAAAGGGCAAAGTTAAGCAAGGCAAGTCAAAAGGGAAAGCAAGACAACGGAAGGCAAGGCAAAAAGGCAAAGAAAGGAAAGGCAAAAATGCAAAGCAAGGCAAGGCAAAAGGGCAAAGCAAGGCAAGGGAAGGCAAGGCAAAAGTGCAAACCAAGGCATGCAAAGGCAATACAAAAGAGCAAAGCAAGGCAAGGCAACGCAAAAGGGCAAAGCAAGGCAAGGGATGGCAAGGCAAAAGTGCAAACGAAGACATGCAAAGGCAATACAAAAGAGCAAAGCAAGGCAAGGCAACGCAAAAGGGCAAAGCAAGGCAAGGCAAAAGGGCAAGGCAAGGCAAGGCAAGGCAAAGCAAAACGGCAAAGCAAGGCAAGGCAAGGCAAAAGGCTAAAGAAAGGGAAGGCAAAGCAAACGGGTAAAGCAAGGCAAGGCAAGGCAAAAAGGCAAAGAAAGGCAAAGAAAGGAAAGGCAAATGGTCAAAGCAAGGCAAGGCAAGTCAAGGCAAAACGGCAAAGAAAGGAAAAACAAGGAAGGGCAAAACGGAAAAGCAAGGAAAGGTAAGGCAAGGTAAATGAGCAAAGCAAAGCAAGGCAAGGCAAAAGGGCAAAGCATGGTAAGGGAAGAGAAACGGGTAAAGAAAGGCAATGCAAGGCAAAAGGGCAAAGAAAGGCAAGGTAAGGCAAAAGAGCAAAGTAAGGCTAGGAAAGGCAAGTCAAGAGGGCAAAGCAAGGAAAGGCAAAAGGGCAAAGGAAAACAATGCAAGGCAAGTCTAAAGGGCAAAGCAAGGCAAGGCAAGGCAAACGGGTAAAGCAAGGCAATGCAAGGCAAAAGGGCAAAGAAAGGAAAGGGAAGGCAAGGCAAAACAAGGCCAAGTGAAAAAGCAAGGCAAGGCAAAAGACCAAAGCAAGGCAAGGCAAGGCAAGGCAAAAAGACAAAGCAAGGAAAGGCAAAAGGGCAAAGCAAGACAAGGCAAGGCAAGGCAAAAGGGAAAAGAAAGGCAAGGGAATGCAAGGCAAAAGGGCAAAGTAAGGTAAGGCAAAGCAAAAGAGCAAAGTAAGGCAAGGCAAGGCAAATGGCAAAGCAAGGCAATACAAAGCAAGGCAAAAGAGCAAAGCAAGTGAAGGCAAAGCAAACGGGTAAAGCAAGGCAAGGCAAAAAGGCAAAGAAAGGCAAGGCAAGGAAAGGCAAAATGGAAAAGCATGGCAAAGCAAGGCAAAAGGGCAAAGTTAAGCAAGGCAAGCCAAAAGGGAAAGCAAGACAACGGACGGCAAGGCAAAAAGGCAAAGAAAGGAAAGGCAAAAATGCAAAGCAAGGCAAGGCAAAAGGGCAAAGCAAGGCAAGGGAAGGCAAGGCAAAAGTGCAAACCAAGGCATGCAAAGGCAATACAAAAGAGCAAAGCAAGGCAAGGCAACGCAAAAGGGCAACGCAAGGCAAGGCAAAAGGGCAAGGCAAGGCAAGGCAAGGCAAAGCAAAACGGCAAAGCAAGGCAAGGCAAGGCAAAAGGGTAAAGAAAGGGAAAGCAAAGCAAACGGGTAAAGCAAGGCAAGGCAAGGCAAAAAGGCAAAGAAAGGCAAAGAAAGGAAAGGCAAATGGGCAAAGCAAGGCAAGGCAAGTCAAGGCAAAACGGCAAAGAAAGGAAAAACAAGGAAGGGCAAAACGGAAAAGCAAGGAAAGGTAAGTAAAGGTAAATGAGCAAAGCAAGGCAAGGCAAGGCAAAAGGGCAAAGCATGGTAAGGGAAGAGAAACGGGTAAAGAAAGGCAATGCAAGGCAAAAGGGCAAATCATGGTAAGGGAAGAGAAACGGGTAAAGAAAGGCAATGCAAGGCAAAAGGGCAAAGAAAGGCAGTGTAAGGCAAAAGAGCAAAGTAAGGCTAGGAAAGGCAAGTCAAGAGGGCAAAGCAAGGAAAGGCAAAAGGGCAAAGGAAAACAATGCAAGGCAAGTCTAAAGGGCAAAGCAAGGCAAGGCAAGGCAAGGCAAAAGGGCAAAGCAAGGCAAGGCAAATAAGGAAAGCAAGGTAATGAAAGGCAAAGGAAAAGGGCAAAGCAAGGCATGGCAAGGCATAAAGGCAAACCAAGGCAAGGCAAGGCAAAAGGGCAAAGCTAAGCAAGGAAAGTCAAAAGGGAAAGCAAGACAAGGCAAGGCAAGGCAAAAGGGCAATGCAAGGCAAGGCAAGGCAAAAATACAAAGCAAGGCAAGGCAAAAGGGGAAAGCAAGGCAAGGGAAGGCAAGGCAAAAGTGCAAACCAAGGCATGCAAAGGCAATACAAAAGGGCAAATCAAGGCAAGGCAACGCAAAAGGGCAAAGCAAGGCAAGGCAAAAGGGCAAGGCAAGGCAAGGCAAGGCAAAGCAAAACGGCAAAGCAGGGCAAGGCAAGGCAAAAGGGTAAAGAAAGGGAAGGCAAAGCAAACGGGTAAAGCAAGGCAAGGCAAGGCAAAAAGGCAAAGAAAGGCAAAGAAAGGAAAGGCAAAAATGAAAAGCAAGGCAAGGCAAAAGGGCAAAGAAAGGCAAGGGAAGGCAAGGCAAAAGTGCAAACCAATGCATGCAAAGACAACACAAAAGAGGAAAGCAAGGCAAAGCAACGCAAAAGGGCAAAGCAAGGCAAGGCAAAAGGGCAAAGCAAGGAAAGGCAAGGAAAGGGAAAAGGGTAAAGCAAGGTAATGCAAGGCAAAAGGGCAAAGCAAGGCAAGGCATGGCAAAAGGGTAAAGAAAGGGAAGGCAAAGCAAACGGGTAAAGCAAGGCAAGGCAAGGCAAAAAGGCAAAGAAAGGCAAAGAAAGGAAAGGCAAATGGGCAAAGCAAGGCAAGGCAAGTCAAGGCAAAAAGTCAAAGAAAGGAAAGGCAAGGAAAGGCAAAACGGAAAAGCAAGGAAAGGTAAGGCAAGGTAAATGGGCAAAGCAAGGCAAGGCAAGGCAAAAGGGCAAAGCATGGTAAGGGAACAGAAACGGGTAAAGAAAGGATATGCAAGGCAAAAGGGCAAAGAAAGGAAAGGCAAAAGGGCAAAGGAAGACAATGCATGGCAAGTCTAAAGGGCAAAGCAAGGCAAGGCAAGGCAAGGCAAAAGGGCAAAGCAAGGCACGGCAAATGGGGAAAGCAAGGTAATGAAAGGCAAAGGAAAAAGTCAAAACAAGGCATGGCAATGCATAAAGGCAAACCAAGGCAAGGCAAAGCAAAAGGGCAATGCAAGGCAAGGTAAGGCAAAAACGCAAAGCAAGGCAAGGCAAAATGGCAAAGCAAGGCAAAACAAAGCAAACGGGTAAAGCAAGGCAATGCAAGGCAAAAGGGCAAAGAAAGGCAAGGCAAGGAAAGGCAAAAAGGCAAAGCAAGGCAAGGCAAAAGGGCAAAGAAAGGCAAGGGAAGGCAAGGCAAAAAGGCAAAGAAAGGAAAGGCAAGGAAAGGCAAAACGGAGAAGTAAGGAAAGGTAAGGCAAGGTAAAAATGGCAAAGCAAAGCAAGGCAAGGCAAAAGGGCAAAGCATGGTAAGGGAAGAGAAACGGGTAAAGAAAGGCAATGCAAGGCAAAAGGGCAAAGAAAGGAAAGGCAAAAGGGCAAAGGACGACAACGCAAGGCAAGTCTAAAGGGCAAAGCAAGGCAAGGCAAGGCAAGGCAAAAGGGCAAAGCAAGGCAAGGCAAATGGGGAAAGCAAGGTAATGAAAGGCAAGGGAAAAGGGCAAAGCTAGGAAAGGCAAGGCAAAAGGCTAAAGAAAGGGAAGGCAAAGCAAATGTTTAAAGCAAGGCAAGGCAAGGCAAATGGGCAAAGCAAAGCAAGGTAAGGCAAGGTAAAAATGGCAAAGCAAGGCAAGGCAAGGCAAAAGGGCAAAGCATGGTAAGGGAAGAGAAACGGGTAAAGAAAGGCAATACAAGGCAAAAGGGCAAAGAAAGGCAAGGTAATGCAAAAGAGCAAAGTAAGGCTAGGAAAGGCAAGGCAAAAGGGCAAAGCAAGGCATGGCAAGGCATAAAGGCAAACCAAGGCAAGGCAAGGCAAAAGGGCAAAGCTAAGCAAGGAAAGTCAAAAGGGAAAGCAAGACAAGGGAAGGCAAGGCAAAAGGGCAATGCAAGGCAAGGTAAGGCAAAAACGGAAAGCAAGACAAGGTAAATGGCAAAGCAAGGCAAGGCAAAGCAAACGGGTAAAGCAAGGCAATGCAAGGCAAAAGGGCAAAGAAAGGCAAGGCAAGGAAAGGCAAAAATGAAAAGCAAGGCAAGGCAAATGGGGAAAGCAAGGCAATGAAAGGCAAGGCAAAAGGGCAATGCAAGGCAAGGTAAGGCAAAAAAGCAAAGCAAGGCAAAGCAAAATGGCAAAGCAAGGCAAGGCAAAGCAAACGGGTAAAGCAAGGCAATGCAAGGCAAAAGGGCAAAGAAAGGAAAGGCAAGGCAAGGCAAGACAAGGCCAAGTGAAAAAGCAAGGCAAGGCTAAAGACCAAAGCAAGGCAAGGCAAGCAAGACAAAAAGGCAAAGCAAGGCAAGTCTACAGGGCAAAGCAAGGCAAGGCAAGGCAAGGCAAAAGGGCAAAGCAAGGCAAGTCAAATGGGGAAAGCAAGACAATGAAAGGCAAGGCAAAATGGCAATGCAAGGCAAGGTAAGGCAAAAACGCAAAGCAAGGCAAGGCAAAATGGCAAAGCAAGGCAAGGCAAAGCAAACGGGTAAAGCAAGGCAATGCAAGGCAAAAGGGCAAAGAAAGGAAAGGGCAGGCAAGGCAAGACAAGGCCAAGTGAAAAAGCAAGGCAAGGCAAAAGACCAAAGCAAGGCAAGGCAAGGCAAAAAGGCAAAGCAAGGAAAGGCAAAAGGGCAAAGCAAGACAAATCAAGACAAGGCAAAAGGGCAAAGAAAGGCAAGGTATTGCAAGGCAAAAGGGCAAAGCAAGGCAAGGCAAGGCAAAAAGGTAAAGAAAGGGAAGGCAAAGCAAACGGGTAAAGCAAGGCAAGGCAAGGCAAAAAGGCAAAGAAAGGCAAAGAAAGGAAAGGCAAATGGGCAAAGCAAGGCAAGGCAAGTCAAGGCAAAAAGGCAAAGAAAGGAAAGGCAAGGAAAGGCAAAACGGAAAAGCAAGGAAAGGTAAGGCAAGGTAAATGGGCAAAGCAAGGCAAGGCAAGGCAAAATGGCAAAGCATGGTAAGGGAAGAGAAACGGGTAAAGAAAGGCAATGCAAGGCAAAAGGGCAAAGAAAGGACAGGTAAGGCAAAAGAGCAAAGTAAGGCTAATGCAAGGCAAGGCAAAAGGACAAAGCAAGGAAAGGCAAAAGGGCAAAGGAAGACAATGCAAGGCAAGTCTACAGGGCAAAGCAAGGCAAGGCAAGGCAAAAGGGCAAAGCAAGGCAAGGCAAATGGGGAAAGCAAGGCAATGAAAGGCAAGGCAAAAGGGCAATGCAAGGCAAGGTAAGGCAAAAATGCAAGGCAATGCAAGGCCAAAACGCAAAGCAAGGCAAGGCAAAATGGCAAAGCAAGGCAAGGCAAAGCAAACGGGTAAAGCAAGGCAATGCAAGGCAAAAGGGCAAAGAAAGGAAAGGCAAGGCAAGGCAAGACAAGGCCAAGTGAAAAAGCAAGGCAAGGCAAAAGACCAAAGCAAGGCAAGGCAAGGCAAGGCAAAAAGACAAAGCAAGGAAAGGCAAAAGTGCAAAGCAAGACAAGGCAAGGCAAGGCAAAAGGGCAAAGGAAGGCAAGGCAAATGGGGAAAGCAAGACAATGAAAGGCAAGGCAAAAGGCAATGCAAGGCAATGCAAGGCAAAAACGCAAAGCAAGGCAAGGCAAAATGGCAAAGCAAGGCAAGGCAAAGCAAACGGGTAAAGCAAGGCAATGCAAGGCAAAAGGGCAAAGAAAGGAAAGGGAAGGCAAGGCAAAACAAGGCCAAGTGAAAAAGCAAGGCAAGGCAAAAGACCAAAGCAAGGCAAGGCAAGGCAAGGCAAAAAGACAAAGCAAGGAAAGGCAAAAGGGCAAAGCAAGACAAGGCAAGGCAAGGCAAAAGGGAA
This sequence comes from Columba guinea, assembly GCA_032206185.1. Lineage (NCBI taxonomy): Eukaryota > Metazoa > Chordata > Aves > Columbiformes > Columbidae > Columba > Columba guinea. The sequence goes on from JAVLUU010000332.1 coordinate 244,151, forward strand.
AAGAAAGGCAAGGGAATGCAAGGCAAAAGGGCAAAGTAAGGTAAGGCAAAGCAAAAGAGCAAAGTAAGGCAAGGCAAGGCAAATGGCAAAGCAAGGCAATACAAAGCAAGGCAAAAGAGCAAAGCAAGTGAAGGCAAAGCAAACGGGTAAAGCAAGGCAAGGCAAAAAGGCAAAGAAAGGCAAGGCAAGGAAAGGCAAAATGGAAAAGCATGGCAAAGCAAGGCAAAAGGGCAAAGTTAAGCAAGGCAAGTCAAAAGGGAAAGCAAGACAACGGAAGGCAAGGCAAAAAGGCAAAGAAAGGAAAGGCAAAAATGCAAAGCAAGGCAAGGCAAAAGGGCAAAGCAAGGCAAGGGAAGGCAAGGCAAAAGTGCAAACCAAGGCATGCAAAGGCAATACAAAAGAGCAAAGCAAGGCAAGGCAACGCAAAAGGGCAAAGCAAGGCAAGGCAAAAGGGCAAGGCAAGGCAAGGCAAGGCAAAGCAAAACGGCAAAGCAAGGCAAGGCAAGGCAAAAGGGTAAAGAAAGGGAAAGCAAAGCAAACGGGTAAAGCAAGGCAAGGCAAGGCAAAAAGGCAAAGAAAGGCAAAGAAAGGAAAGGCAAATGGGCAAAGCAAGGCAAGGCAAGTCAAGGCAAAACGGCAAAGAAAGGAAAAACAAGGAAGGGCAAAACGGAAAAGCAAGGAAAGGTAAGGCAAGGTAAATGAGCAAAGCAAGGCAAGGCAAAGCATGGTAAGGGAAGAGAAACGGGTAAAGAAAGGCAATGCAAGGCAAAAGGGCAAATCATGGTAAGGGAAGAGAAACGGGTAAAGAAAGGCAATGCAAGGCAAAAGGGCAAAGAAAGGCAGTGTAAGGCAAAAGAGCAAAGTAAGGCTAGGAAAGGCAAGTCAAGAGGGCAAAGCAAGGAAAGGCAAAAGGGCAAAGGAAAACAATGCAAGGCAAGTCTAAAGGGCAAAGCAAGGCAAGGCAAGGCAAGGCAAAAGGGCAAAGCAAGGCAAGGCAAATAAGGAAAGCAAGGTAATGAAAGGCAAAGGAAAAGGGCAAAGCAAGGCATGGCAAGGCATAAAGGCAAACCAAGGCAAGGCAAGGCAAAAGGGCAAAGCTAAGCAAGGAAAGTCAAAAGGGAAAGCAAGACAAGGCAAGGCAAGGCAAAAGGGCAATGCAAGGCAAGGCAAAGCAAACGGGTAAAGCAAGGCAAGGCGAGTCTACAGGGCAAAGCAAGGCAAGGCAAGGCAAGGCAAAAATGCAAAGCAAGGCAAGGCAAAAGGGCAAAGCAAGGCAAGGGAAGGCAAGGCAAAAGTGCAAACCAAGGCATGCAAAGGCAACACAAAAGAGCAAAGCAAGGCAAGGCAACGCAAAAGGGCAAAGCAAGGCAAGGCAAAAGGGCAAGGCAAGGCAAGGCAAGGCAAAGCAAAACGGCAAAGCAAGGCAAGGCAAGGCAAAAGGGTAAAGAAAGGGAAGGCAAAGCAAACGGGTAAAGCAAGGCAAGGCAAGGCAAAAAGGCAAAGAAAGGCAAAGAAAGGAAAGGCAAATGGGCAAAGCAAGGCAAGGCAAGTCAAGGCAAAACGGCAAAGAAAGGAAAAACAAGGAAGGGCAAAACGGAAAAGCAAGGAAAGGTAAGGCAAGGTAAATGAGCAAAGCAAGGCAAGGCAAGGCAAAAGGGCAAAGCATGGTAAGGGAAGAGAAACGGGTAAAGAAAGGCAATGCAAGGCAAAAGAGCAAAGTAAGGCTAGGAAAGGCAAGTCAAGAGGGCAAAGCAAGGAAAGGCAAAAGGGCAAAGGAAAACAATGCAAGGCAAGTCTAAAGGGCAAAGCAAGGCAAGGCAAGGCAAGGCAAAAGGGCAAAGCAAGGCAAGGCAAATAAGGAAAGCAAGGTAATGAAAGGCAAAGGAAAAGGGCAAAGCAAGGCATGGCAAGGCATAAAGGCAAACCAAGGCAAGGCAAGGCAAAAGGGCAAAGCAAGGCAAGGCAAATAAGGAAAGCAAGGTAATGAAAGGCAAAGGAAAAGGGCAAAGCAAGGCATGGCAAGGCATAAAGGCAAACCAAGGCAAGGCAAGGCAAAAGGGCAAAGCTAAGCAAGGAAAGTCAAAAGGGAAAGCAAGACAAGGCAAGGCAAGGCAAAAGGGCAATGCAAGGCAAGGCAAAGCAAACGGGTAAAGCAAGGCAATGCAAGGCAAAAGGGCAAAGAAAGGCAAGGCAAGGAAAGGCAAAAATGCAAAGCAAGGCAAGGCAAAAGGGCAAAGCAAGGCAAGGGAAGGCAAGGCAAAAGTGCAAACCAAGGCATGCAAAGGCAATACAAAAGAGCAAAGCAAGGCAAGGCAACGCAAAAGGGCAAAGCAAGACAAGGCAAAAGGGCAAGGCAAGGCAAGGCAAAGCAAAACGGCTAAGCAAGGCAAGGCAAGGCAAAAGGCTAAAGAAAGGGAAGGCAAAGCAAACGGGTAAAGCAAGGCAAGGCAAGGCAAAAAGGCAAAGAAAGGCAAAGAAAGGAAAGGCAAATGGGCAAAGCAAGGCAAGGCAAAACGGCAAAGAAAGGAAAAACAAGGAAGGGCAAAACGGAAAAGTAAGGAAAGGTAAGGCAAGGTAAATGAGCAAAGCAAGGCAAGGCAAGGCAAAAGGGCATAGCAAGGCAAGGCAAAAGGGCAAAGCAAGGAAAGGCAAGGAAACGGAAAAGGGTAAAGCAAGGTAATGCAAGGCAAAAGGGCAAAGCAAGGCAAGGCAAGGCAAAAGGGTAAAGAAAGGGAAGGCAAAGCAAACGGGTAAAGCAAGGCAAGGCAAGGCAAAAAGGCAAAGAAGGCAAAGAAAGGAAAGGCAAATGGGCAAAGCAAGGCAAGGCAAGTCAAGGCAAAAAGTCAAAGAAAAGAAAGGCAAGGAAAGGCAAAACGGAAAAGCAAGGAACGGTAAGGCAAGGTAAATGGGCAAAGCAAGGCAAGGCAAGGCAAAAGGGCAAAGCATGGTAAGGGAAAAGAAACGGGTAAAGAAAGGATATGCAAGGCAAAAGGGCAAAGAAAGGAAAGGCAAAAGGGCAAAGGAAGACAATGCATGGCAAGTCTAAAGGGCAAAGCAAGGCAAGGCAAGGCAAGGCAAAAGGGCAAAGCAAGGCACGGCAAATGGGGAAAGCAAGGTAATGAAAGGCAAAGGAAAAAGTCAAAGCAAGGCATCTCAATGCATAAAGGCAAACCAAGGCAAGGCAAAGCAAAAGGGCAATGCAAGGCAAGGTAAGGCAAAAACGCAAAGCAAGGCAAGGCAAAATGGCAAAGCAAGGCAAGGCAAAGCAAACGGGTAAAGCAAGGCAATGCAAGGCAAAAGGGCAAAGAAAGGCAAGGCAAGGAAAGGCAAAAAGGCAAGGGAAGGCAAGGCAAAAGGGCAAAGAAAGGCAAGGGAAGGCAAGGCAAAACGGCAAAGAAAGGAAAGGCAAGGAAAGGCAAAAGGGAGAAGTAAGGAAAGGTAAGGCAAGGTAGAAATGGCAAAGCAAAGCAAGGCAAGGCAAAAGGGCAAAGCATGGTAAGGGAAGAGAAACGGGTAAAGAAAGGCAATGCAAGGCAAAAGGGCAAAGCATGCAGGGTAAGGGAAGAGAAACGGGTAAAGAAAGGCAATGCAAGGCAAAAGGGCAAAGCAAGGAAAGGCAAAAGGGCAAAGGACGACAATGCAAGGCAAGTCTAAAGGGCAAAGCAAGGCAAGGCAAGGCAAGGCAAAAGGGCAAACCATGGTAAGGGAAGAGAAACGGGTAAAGAAAGGCAATGCAAGGCAAAAGGGCAAAGCATGCATGGTAAGGGAAGAGAAACGGGTAAAGAAAGGCAATGCAAGGCAAAAGGGCAAAGCAAGGAAAGGCAAAAGGGCAAAGGACGACAATGCAAGGCAAGTCTAAAGGGCAAAGCAAGGCAAGGCAAGGCAAGGCAAAAGGGCAAAGCAAGGCAAGGCAAATGGGGAAAGCAAGGTAATGAAAGGCAAGGGAAAAGGGCAAAGCAGGGCAAGGCAAGGCAAAAGGCTAAAGAAAGGGAAGGCAAAGCAAATGGTTAAAGCAAGGCAAGGCAAGGCAAATGGGCAAAGCAAAGCAAGGTAAGGCAAGGTAAATGGGCAAAGCAAGGCAAGGCAGGGCAAAAGGGCAAAGCATGTCAAGGGAAGAGAAACGGGTAAAGAAGGGCAATGCAAGGCAAAAGGGCAAAGAAAGGCAAGGCAAGGAAAGGCAAGGCAAAATGAAAAAGAAAGGTAAGGCAAACGGCCAAAGCAAGGCAAGGCAAGGCAAAAGAGCAAAGCAAGGCGAGGCAAGGCAAGGCAAAAGGGCAAAGCAAGGAAAGGCAAGGAAAGGCAAAACGGAGAAGTAAGGAAAGGTAAGGCAAGGTAAAAATGGCAAAGCAAGGCAAGGCAAGGCAAAAGGGCAAAGCATGGTAAGGGAAGAGAAACGGGTAAAGAAAGGCAATACAAGGCAAAAGGGCAAAGAAAGGCAAGGTAATGCAAAAGAGCAAAGTAAGGCTAGGAAAGGCAAGGCAAGAGGGCAAAGCAAGGCAAGGCAAATGGGGAAAGCAAGACAATGAAAAGCAAGGCAAAACGGCAATGCAAGGCAAGGTAAGGCAAAAACGCAAAGCAAGGCAAGGCAAAATGGCAAAGCAAGGCAAGGCAAAGCAAACGGGTAAAGTAAGGCAATGCAAGGCAAAAGGGCAAAGAAAGGAAAGGGAAGGCAAGGCAAGACAAGGCCAAGTGAAAAAGCAAGGCAAGGCAAAAGACCAAAGCAAGGCAAGGCAAGGCAAGGCAAAAAGGCAAAGCAAGGAAAGGCAAAAGGGCAAAGCAAGACAAGGCAAGGCAAGGCAAAAGGGCAAAGAAAGGCAAGGGAATGCAAGGCAAAAGGGCAAAGTAAGGTAAGGCAAAGCAAAAGAGCAAAGCAAGGCAAGGCAAGGCAAAAGGGCAAAGCATGGCAAGGCAAGGAAAGGCAAAAGAGAAAAGAAGGGCAAGGCAAGGCAAGGCAAAACGGCAAAGTAAGGCAAGGCAAGGCAAATGGCAAAGCAAGGCAATACAAAGCAAGGCAAAAGAGCAAAGCAAGTGAAGGCAAAGCAAACGGGTAAAGCAAGGCAAGGCAAAAAGGCAAAGAAAGGCAAGGCAAGGAAAGGCAAAATGGAAAAGCATGGCAAAGCAAGGCAAAAGGGCAAAGTTAAGCAAGGCAAGTCTGAAGGGAAAGCAAGACAACGGAAGGCAAGGCAAAAAGGCAAAGAAAGGTAAGGCAAAAACGCAAAGCAAGGCAAGGCAAAATGGCAAAGCAAGGCAAGGCAAAGCAAACGGGTAAAGCAAGGCAATGCAAGGCAAAAGGGCAAAGAAAGGAAAGGCAAGGCAAGGCAAGACAAGGCCAAGTGAAAAAGCAAGGCAAGGCTAAAGACCAAAGCAAGGCAAGGCAAGCAAGACAAAAAGGCAAAGCAAGGCAAGTCTACAGGGCAAAGCAAGGCATGGCAAGGCAAGGCAAAAGGGCAAAGCAAGGCAAGTCAAATGGGGAAAGCAAGACAATGAAAGGCAAGGCAAAATGGCAATGCAAGGCAAGGTAAGGCAAAAACGCAAAGCAAGGCAAGGCAAAATGGCAAAGCAAGGCAAGGCAAAGCAAACGGGTAAAGCAAGGCAATGCAAGGCAAAAGGGCAAAGAAAGGAAAGGGAAGGCAAGGCAAGACAAGGCCAAGTGAAAAAGCAAGGCAAGGCAAAAGACCAAAGCAAGGCAAGGCAAGGCAAAAAGGCAAAGCAAGGAAAGGCAAAAGGGCAAAGCAAGACAAATCAAGACAAGGCAAAAGGGCAAAGAAAGGCAAGGTATTGCAAGGCAAAAGGGCAAAGCAAGGCAAGGCAAGGCAAAAAGGTAAAGAAAGGGAAGGCAAAGCAAACGGGTAAAGCAAGGCAAGGCAAGGCAAAAAGGCAAAGAAAGGCAAAGAAAGGAAAGGCAAATGGGCAAAGCAAGGCAAGGCAAGTCAAGGCAAAAAGGCAAAGAAAGGAAAGGCAAGGAAAGGCAAAACGGAAAAGCAAGGAAAGGTAAGGCAAGGTAAATGGGCAAAGCAAGGCAAGGCAAGGCAAAATGGCAAAGCATGGTAAGGGAAGAGAAACGGGTAAAGAAAGGCAATGCAAGGCAAAAGGGCAAAGAAAGGACAGGTAAGGCAAAAGAGCAAAGTAAGGCTAATGCAAGGCAAGGCAAAAGGGCAAAGCAAGGAAAGGCAAAAGGGCAAAGGAAGACAATGCAAGGCAAGTCTACAGGGCAAAGCAAGGCAAGGCAAGGCAAAAGGGCAAAGCAAGGCAAGGCAAATGGGGAAAGCAAGGCAATGAAAGGCAAGGCAAAAGGGCAATGCAAGGCAAGGTAAGGCAAAAATGCAAGGCAATGCAAGGCCAAAACGCAAAGCAAGGCAAGGCAAAATGGCAAAGCAAGGCAAGGCAAAGCAAACGGGTAAAGCAAGGCAATGCAAGGCAAAAGGGCAAAGAAAGGAAAGGCAAGGCAAGGCAAGACAAGGCCAAGTGAAAAAGCAAGGCAAGGCAAAAGACCAAAGCAAGGCAAGGCAAGGAAAGGCAAAAAGACAAAGCAAGGAAAGGCAAAAGTGCAAAGCAAGGCAAGGCAAGGCAAGGCAAAAGGGCAAAGGAAGGCAAGGCAAATGGGGAAAGCAAGACAATGAAAGGCAAGGCAAAATGGCAATGCAAGGCAATGCAAGGCAAAAACGCAAAGCAAGGCAAGGCAAAATGGCAAAGCAAGGCAAGGCAAAGCAAACGGGTAAAGCAAGGCAATGCAAGGCAAAAGGGCAAAGAAAGGAAAGGGAAGGCAAGGCAAAACAAGGCCAAGTGAAAAAGCAAGGCAAGGCAAAAGACCAAAGCAAGGCAAGGCAAGGCAAGGCAAAAAGACAAAGCAAGGAAAGGCAAAAGGGCAAAGCAAGACAAGGCAAGGCAAGGCAAAAGGGAAAAGAAAGGCAAGGGAATGCAAGGCAAAAGGGCAAAGTAAGGTAAGGCAAAGCAAAAGAGCAAAGTAAGGCAAGGCAAGGCAAATGGCAAAGCAAGGCAATACAAAGCAAGGCAAAAGAGCAAAGCAAGTGAAGGCAAAGCAAACGGGTAAAGCAAGGCAAGGCAAAAAGGCAAAGAAAGGCAAGGCAAGGAAAGGCAAAATGGAAAAGCATGGCAAAGCAAGGCAAAAGGGCAAAGTTAAGCAAGGCAAGTCAAAAGGGAAAGCAAGACAACGGAAGGCAAGGCAAAAAGGCAAAGAAAGGAAAGGCAAAAATGCAAAGCAAGGCAAGGCAAAAGGGCAAAGCAAGGCAAGGGAAGGCAAGGCAAAAGTGCAAACCAAGGCATGCAAAGGCAATACAAAAGAGCAAAGCAAGGCAAGGCAACGCAAAAGGGCAAAGCAAGGCAAGGCAAAAGGGCAAGGCAAGGCAAGGCAAGGCAAAGCAAAACGGCAAAGCAAGGCAAGGCAAGGCAAAAGGGTAAAGAAAGGGAAAGCAAAGCAAACGGGTAAAGCAAGGCAAGGCAAGGCAAAAAGGCAAAGAAAGGCAAAGAAAGGAAAGGCAAATGGGCAAAGCAAGGCAAGGCAAGTCAAGGCAAAACGGCAAAGAAAGGAAAAACAAGGAAGGGCAAAACGGAAAAGCAAGGAAAGGTAAGGCAAGGTAAATGAGCAAAGCAAGGCAAGGCAAAGCATGGTAAGGGAAGAGAAACGGGTAAAGAAAGGCAATGCAAGGCAAAAGGGCAAATCATGGTAAGGGAAGAGAAACGGGTAAAGAAAGGCAATGCAAGGCAAAAGGGCAAAGAAAGGCAGTGTAAGGCAAAAGAGCAAAGTAAGGCTAGGAAAGGCAAGTCAAGAGGGCAAAGCAAGGAAAGGCAAAAGGGCAAAGGAAAACAATGCAAGGCAAGTCTAAAGGGCAAAGCAAGGCAAGGCAAGGCAAGGCAAAAGGGCAAAGCAAGGCAAGGCAAATAAGGAAAGCAAGGTAATGAAAGGCAAAGGAAAAGGGCAAAGCAAGGCATGGCAAGGCATAAAGGCAAACCAAGGCAAGGCAAGGCAAAAGGGCAAAGCTAAGCAAGGAAAGTCAAAAGGGAAAGCAAGACAAGGCAAGGCAAGGCAAAAGGGCAATGCAAGGCAAGGCAAAGCAAACGGGTAAAGCAAGGCAAGGCGAGTCTACAGGGCAAAGCAAGGCAAGGCAAGGCAAGGCAAAAATGCAAAGCAAGGCAAGGCAAAAGGGCAAAGCAAGGCAAGGGAAGGCAAGGCAAAAGTGCAAACCAAGGCATGCAAAGGCAACACAAAAGAGCAAAGCAAGGCAAGGCAACGCAAAAGGGCAAAGCAAGGCAAGGCAAAAGGGCAAGGCAAGGCAAGGCAAGGCAAAGCAAAACGGCAAAGCAAGGCAAGGCAAGGCAAAAAGGCAAAGAAAGGCAAAGAAAGGAAAGGCAAATGGGCAAAGCAAGGCAAGGCAAGTCAAGGCAAAACGGCAAAGAAAGGAAAAACAAGGAAGGGCAAAACGGAAAAGCAAGGAAAGGTAAGGCAAGGTAAATGAGCAAAGCAAGGCAAGGCAAGGCAAAAGGGCAAAGCATGGTAAGGGAAGAGAAACGGGTAAAGAAAGGCAATGCAAGGCAAAAGAGCAAAGTAAGGCTAGGAAAGGCAAGTCAAGAGGGCAAAGCAAGGAAAGGCAAAAGGGCAAAGGAAAACAATGCAAGGCAAGTCTAAAGGGCAAAGCAAGGCAAGGCAAGGCAAGGCAAAAGGGCAAAGCAAGGCAAGGCAAATAAGGAAAGCAAGGTAATGAAAGGCAAAGGAAAAGGGCAAAGCAAGGCATGGCAAGGCATAAAGGCAAACCAAGGCAAGGCAAGGCAAAAGGGCAAAGCAAGGCAAGGCAAATAAGGAAAGCAAGGTAATGAAAGGCAAAGGAAAAGGGCAAAGCAAGGCATGGCAAGGCATAAAGGCAAACCAAGGCAAGGCAAGGCAAAAGGGCAAAGCTAAGCAAGGAAAGTCAAAAGGGAAAGCAAGACAAGGCAAGGCAAGGCAAAAGGGCAATGCAAGGCAAGGCAAAGCAAACGGGTAAAGCAAGGCAATGCAAGGCAAAAGGGCAAAGAAAGGCAAGGCAAGGAAAGGCAAAAATGCAAAGCAAGGCAAGGCAAAAGGGCAAAGCAAGGCAAGGGAAGGCAAGGCAAAAGTGCAAACCAAGGCATGCAAAGGCAATACAAAAGAGCAAAGCAAGGCAAGGCAACGCAAAAGGGCAAAGCAAGACAAGGCAAAAGGGCAAGGCAAGGCAAGGCAAAGCAAAACGGCAAAGCAAGGCAAGGCAAGGCAAAAGGCTAAAGAAAGGGAAGGCAAAGCAAACGGGTAAAGCAAGGCAAGGCAAGGCAAAAAGGCAAAGAAAGGCAAAGAAAGGAAAGGCAAATGGGCAAAGCAAGGCAAGGCAAAACGGCAAAGAAAGGAAAAACAAGGAAGGGCAAAACGGAAAAGTAAGGAAAGGTAAGGCAAGGTAAATGAGCAAAGCAAGGCAAGGCAAGGCAAAAGGGCATAGCAAGGCAAGGCAAAAGGGCAAAGCAAGGAAAGGCAAGGAAACGGAAAAGGGTAAAGCAAGGTAATGCAAGGCAAAAGGGCAAAGCAAGGCAAGGCAAGGCAAAAGGGTAAAGAAAGGGAAGGCAAAGCAAACGGGTAAAGCAAGGCAAGGCAAGGCAAAAAGGCAAAGAAGGCAAAGAAAGGAAAGGCAAATGGGCAAAGCAAGGCAAGGCAAGTCAAGGCAAAAAGTCAAAGAAAAGAAAGGCAAGGAAAGGCAAAACGGAAAAGCAAGGAACGGTAAGGCAAGGTAAATGGGCAAAGCAAGGCAAGGCAAGGCAAAAGGGCAAAGCATGGTAAGGGAAAAGAAACGGGTAAAGAAAGGATATGCAAGGCAAAAGGGCAAAGAAAGGAAAGGCAAAAGGGCAAAGGAAGACAATGCATGGCAAGTCTAAAGGGCAAAGCAAGGCAAGGAAAGGCAAGGCAAAAGGGCAAAGCAAGGCACGGCAAATGGGGAAAGCAAGGTAATGAAAGGCAAAGGAAAAAGTCAAAGCAAGGCATCTCAATGCATAAAGGCAAACCAAGGCAAGGCAAAGCAAAAGGGCAATGCAAGGCAAGGTAAGGAAAAAACGCAAAGCAAGGCAAGGCAAAATGGCAAAGCAAGGCAAGGCAAAGCAAACGGGTAAAGCAAGGCAATGCAAGGCAAAAGGGCAAAGAAAGGCAAGGCAAGGAAAGGCAAAAAGGCAAGGGAAGGCAAGGCAAAAGGGCAAAGAAAGGCAAGGGAAGGCAAGGCAAAACGGCAAAGAAAGGAAAGGCAAGGAAAGGCAAAAGGGAGAAGTAAGGAAAGGTAAGGCAAGGTAGAAATGGCAAAGCAAAGCAAGGCAAGGCAAAAGGGCAAAGCATGGTAAGGGAAGAGAAACGGGTAAAGAAAGGCAATGCAAGGCAAAAGGGCAAAGCATGCATGGTAAGGGAAGAGAAACGGGTAAAGAAAGGCAATGCAAGGCAAAAGGGAAAAGCAAGGAAAGGCAAAAGGGCAAAGGACGACAATGCAAGGCAAGTCTAAAGGGCAAGGCAAGGCAAAAGGGCAAAGCAAGGCAAGGCAAATGGGGAAAGCAAGGTAATGAAAGACAAGGGAAAAGGGCAAAGCAGGGCAAGGCAAGGCAAAAGGCTAAAGAAAGGGAAGGCAAAGCAAATGGTTAAAGCAAGGCAAGGCAAGGCAAATGGGCAAAGCAAAGCAAGGTAAGGCAAGGTAAATGGGCAAAGCAAGGCAAGGCAAGGCAAAAGGGCAAAGCATGTCAAGGGAAGAGAAACGGGTAAAGAAGGGCAATGCAAGGCAAAAGGGCAAAGAAAGGCAAGGCAAGGAAAGGCAAGGCAAAATGAAAAAGAAAGGCAAGGCAAAAGGCCAAAGCAAGGCAAGGCAAGGCAAAAGAGCAAAGCAAGGCGAGGCAAGGCAAGGCAAAAGGGCAAAGCAAGGAAAGGCAAGGAAAGGCAAAACGGAGAAGTAAGGAAAGGTAAGGCAAGGTAAAAATGGCAAAGCAAGGCAAGGCAAGGCAAAAGGGCAAAGCATGGTAAGGGAAGAGAAACGGGTAAAGAAAGGCAATACAAGGCAAAAGGGCAAAGAAAGGCAAGGTAATGCAAAAGAGCAAAGTAAGGCTAGGAAAGGCAAGGCAAGAGGGCAAAGCAAGGCAAGGCAAATGGGGAAAGCAAGACAATGAAAAGCAAGGCAAAACGGCAATGCAAGGCAAGGTAAGGCAAAAACGCAAAGCAAGGCAAGGCAAAATGGCAAAGCAAGGCAAGGCAAAGCAAACGGGTAAAGTAAGGCAATGCAAGGCAAAAGGGCAAAGAAAGGAAAGGGAAGGCAAGGCAAGACAAGGCCAAGTGAAAAAGCAAGGCAAGGCAAAAGACCAAAGCAAGGCAAGGCAAGGCAAGGCAAAAAGGCAAAGCAAGGAAAGGCAAAAGGGCAAAGCAAGACAAGGCAAGGCAAGGCAAAAGGGCAAAGAAAGGCAAGGGAATGCAAGGCAAAAGGGCAAAGTAAGGTAAGGCAAAGCAAAAGAGCAAAGCAAGGCAAGGCAAGGCAAAAGGGCAAAGCATGGCAAGGCAAGGAAAGGCAAAAGAGAAAAGAAGGGCAAGGCAAGGCAAGGCAAAACGGCAAAGTAAGGCAAGGCAAGGCAAATGGCAAAGCAAGGCAATACAAAGCAAGGCAAAAGAGCAAAGCAAGTGAAGGCAAAGCAAACGGGTAAAGCAAGGCAAGGCAAAAAGGCAAAGAAAGGCAAGGCAAGGAAAGGCAAAATGGAAAAGCATGGCAAAGCAAGGCAAAAGGGCAAAGTTAAGCAAGGCAAGTCAAAAGGGAAAGCAAGACAACGGAAGGCAAGGCAGAAAGGCAAAGAAAGGAAAGGCAAAAATGCAAAGCAAGGCAAGGCAAAAGGGCAAAGCAAGGCAAGGGAAGGCAAGGCAAAAGTGCAAACCAAGGCATGCAAAGGCAACACAAAAGAGCAAAGCAAGGCAAGGCAACGCAAAAGGGCAAAGCAAGGCAAGGCAAAAGGGCAAGGCAAGGCAAGGCAAGGCAAAGCAAAACGGCAAAGCAAGGCAAGGCAAGGCAAAAGGGTAAAGAAAGGGAAGGCAAAGCAAACGGGTAAAGCAAGGCAAGGCAAGGCAAAAAGGCAAAGAAAGGCAAAGAAAGGAAAGGCAAATGGGCAAAGCAAGGCAAGGCAAGTCAAGGCAAAACGGCAAAGAAAGGAAAAACAAGGAAGGGCAAAACGGAAATGCAAGGAAAGGTAAGGCAAGGTAAATGAGCAAAGCAAGGCAAGGCAAGGCAAAAGGGCAAAGCATGGTAAGGGAAGAGAAACGGGTAAAGAAAGGCAATGCAAGGCAAAAGGGCAAAGAAAGGCAAGGTAAGGCAAAAGAGCAAAGTAAGGCTAGGAAAGGCAAGTCAAGAGGGCAAAGCAAGGAAAGGCAAAAGGGCAAAGGAAAACAATGCAAGGCAAGTCTAAAGGGCAAAGCAAGGCAAGGCAAGGCAAGGCAAAAGGGCAAAGCAAGGCAAGGCAAATAAGGAAAGCAAGGTAATGAAAGGCAAAGGAAAAGGGCAAAGCAAGGCATGGCAAGGCATAAAGGCAAACCAAGGCAAGGCAAGGCAAAAGGGCAATGCTAAGCAAGGAAAGTCATAAGGGAAAGCAAGACAAGGCAAGGAAAGGCAAAAGGGCAATGCAAGGCAAGGCAAAGCAAACAGGTAAAGCAAGGCAATGCAAGGCAAAAGGGCAAAGAAAGGCAAGGCAAGGAAAGGCAAAAATGAAAAGCAAGGCAAGGCAAAAGGGCAAAGCAAGGCAAGGGAAGGCAAGGCAAAAGTGCAAACCAAGGCATGCAAAGGCAACACAAAAGAGGAAAGCAAGGCAAGGCAACGCAAAAGGGCAAAGCAAGGCAAGGCAAAAGGGCAAAGCAAGGAAAGGCAAGGAAAGGGAAAAGGGTAAAGCAAGGTAATGCAAGGCAAAAGGGCAAAGCAAGGCAAGGCAAGGCAAAAGGGCAAAGCAAGGCAAGGCAAATGGGGAAAGCAAGGTAATGAAAGGCAAGGGAAAAGGGCAAAGCTAGGAAAGGCAAGGCAAAAGGCTAAAGAAAGGGAAGGCAAAGCAAATGTTTAAAGCAAGGCAAGGCAAGGCAAATGGGCAAAGCAAAGCAAGGTAAGGCAAGGTAAAAATGGCAAAGCAAGGCAAGGCAAGGCAAAAGGGCAAAGCATGGTAAGGGAAGAGAAACGGGTAAAGAAAGGCAATACAAGGCAAAAGGGCAAAGAAAGGTAAGGTAATGCAAAAGAGCAAAGTAAGGCTAGGAAAGGCAAGGCAAAAGGGCAAAGCAAGGCATGGCAAGGCATGAAGGCAAACCAAGGCAAGGCAAGGCAAAAGGGCAAAGCTAAGCAAGGAAAGTCAAAAGGGAAAGCAAGACAAGGCAAGGCAAGGCAAAAGGGCAATGCAAGGCAAGGTAAGGCAAAAACGGAAAGCAAGGCAAGGTAAATGGCAAAGCAAGGCAAGGCAAAGCAAACGGGTAAAGCAAGGCAATGCAAGGCAAAAGGGCAAAGAAAGGCAAGGCAAGGAAAGGCAAAAATGAAAAGCAAGGCAAGGCAAATGGGGAAAGCAAGGCAATGAAAGGCAAGGCAAAAGGGCAATGCAAGGCAAGGTAAGGCAAAAAAGCAAAGCAAGGCAAGGCAAAATGGCAAAGCAAGGCAAGGCAAAGCAAACGGGTAAAGCAAGGCAATGCAAGGCAAAAGGGCAAAGAAAGGAAAGGCAAGGCAAGGCAAGACAAGGCCAAGTGAAAAAGCAAGGCAAGGCTAAAGACCAAAGCAAGGCAAGGCAAGCAAGACAAAAAGGCAAAGCAAGGCAAGTCTACAGGGCAAAGCAAGGCAAGGCAAGGCAAGGCAAAAGGGCAAAGCAAGGCAAGTCAAATGGGGAAAGCAAGACAATGAAAGGCAAGGCAAAATGGCAATGCAAGGCAAGGTAAGGCAAAAACGCAAAGCAAGGCAAGGCAAAATGGCAAAGCAAGGCAAGGCAAAGCAAACGGGTAAAGCAAGGCAATGCAAGGCAAAAGGGCAAAGAAAGGAAAGGGAAGGCAAGGCAAGACAAGGCCAAGTGAAAAAGCAAGGCAAGGCAAAAGACCAAAGCAAGGCAAGGCAAGGCAAAAAGGCAAAGCAAGGAAAGGCAAAAGGGCAAAGCAAGACAAATCAAGACAAGGCAAAAGGGCAAAGAAAGGCAAGGTAATGCAAGGCAAAAGGGCAAAGCAAGGCAAGGCAAGGCAAAAAGGTAAAGAAAGGGAAGGCAAAGCAAACGGGTAAAGCAAGGCAAGGCAAGGCAAAAAGGCAAAGAAAGGCAAAGAAAGGAAAGGCAAATGGGCAAAGCAAGGCAAGGCAAGTCAAGGCAAAAAGGCAAAGAAAGGAAAGGCAAGGAAAGGCAAAACGGAAAAGCAAGGAAAGGTAAGGCAAGGTAAATGGGCAAAGCAAGGCAAGGCAAGGCAAAATGGCAAAGCATGGTAAGGGAAGAGAAACGGGTAAAGAAAGGCAATGCAAGGCAAAAGGGCAAAGAAAGGACAGGTAAGGCAAAAGAGCAAAGTAAGGCTAATGCAAGGCAAGGCAAAAGGGCAAAGCAAGGAAAGGCAAAAGGGCAAAGGAAGACAATGCAAGGCAAGTCTACAGGGCAAAGCAAGGCAAGGCAAGGCAAAATGGCAAAGCAAGGCAAGGCAAATGGGGAAAGCAAGGCAATGAAAGGCAAGGCAAAAGGGCAATGCAAGGCAAGGTAAGGCAAAAACGCAAAGCAAGGCAAGGCAAAATGGCAAAGCAAGGCAAGGCAAAGCAAACGGGTAAAGCAAGGCAATGCAAGACAAAAGGGCAAAGAAAGGAAAGGCAAGGCAAGGCAAGACAAGGCCAAGTGAAAAAGCAAGGCAAGGCAAAAGACCAAAGCAAGGCAAGGCAAGGCAAGGCAAAAAGACAAAGCAAGGAAAGGCAAAAGTGCAAAGCAAGGCAAGGCAAGGCAAGGCAAAAGGGCAAAGGAAGGCAAGGCAAATGGGGAAAGCAAGACAATGAAAGGCAAGGCAAAATGGCAATGCAAGGCAATGCAAGGCAAAAACGCAAAGCAAGGCAAGGCAAAATGGCAAAGAAAGGCAAGGCAAAGCAAATGGGTAAAGCAATGCAATGCAAGGCAAAAGGGCAAAGAAAGGAAAGGGAAGGCAAGGCAAAACAAGGCCAAGTGAAAAAGCAAGGCAAGGCAAAAGACCAAAGCAAGGCAAGGCAAGGCAAGGCAAAAAGACAAAGCAAGGAAAGGCAAAAGGGCAAAGCAAGACAAGGCAAGGCAAGGCAAAAGGGAAAAGAAAGGCAAGGGAATGCAAGGCAAAAGGGCAAAGTAAGGTAAGGCAAAGCAAAAGAGCAAAGTAAGGCAAGGCAAGGCAAATGGCAAAGCAAGGCAATACAAAGCAAGGCAAAAGAGCAAAGCAAGTGAAGGCAAAGCAAACGGGTAAAGCAAGGCAAGGCAAAAAGGCAAAGAAAGGCAAGGCAAGGAAAGGCAAAATGGAAAAGCATGGCAAAGCAAGGCAAAAGGGCAAAGTTAAGCAAGGCAAGCCAAAAGGGAAAGCAAGACAACGGACGGGAAGGCAAAAAGGCAAAGAAAGGAAAGGCAGAAATGCAAAGCAAGGCAAGGCAAAAGGGCAAAGCAAGGCAAGGGAAGGCAAGGCAAAAGTGCAAACCAAGGCATGCAAAGGCAATACAAAAGATCAAAGCAAGGCAAGGCAACGCAAAAGGGCAAAGCAAGGCAAGGCAAAAGGGCAAGGCAAGGCAAGGCAAGGCAAAGCAAAACGGCAAAGCAAGGCAAGGCAAGGCAAAAGGGTAAAGAAAGGGAAAGCAAAGCAAACGGGTAAAGCAAGGCAAGGCAAGACAATAAGGCAAAGAAAGGCAAAGAAAGGAAAGGCAAATGGGCAAAGCAAGGCAAGGCAAGTGAAGGCAAAACGGCAAAGAAAGGAAAAACAAGGAAGGGCAAAACGGAAAAGCAAGGAAAGGTAAGGCAAGGTAAATGAGCAAAGCAAGGCAAGGCAAGGCAAAAGGGCAAAGCATGGTAAGGGAAGAGAAACGGGTAAAGAAAGGCAATGCAAGGCAAAAGGGCAAATCATGGTAAGGGAAGAGAAACGGGTAAAGAAAGGCAATGCAAGGCAAAAGGGCAAAGAAAGGCAGTGTAAGGCAAAAGAGCAAAGTAAGGCTAGGAAAGGCAAGTCAAGAGGGCAAAGCAAGGAAAGGCAAAAGGGCAAAGGAAAACAATGCAAGGCAAGTCTAAAGGGCAAAGCAAGGCAAGGCAAGGCAAGGCAAAAGGGCAAAGCAAGGCAAGGCAAATAAGGAAAGCAAGGTAATGAAAGGCAAAGGAAAAGGGCAAAGCAAGGCATGGCAAGGCATAAAGGCAAACCAAGGCAAGGCAAGGCAAAAGGGCAAAGCTAAGCAAGGAAAGTCAAAAGGGAAAGCAAGACAAGGCAAGGCAAGGCAAAAGGGCAATGCAAGGCAAGGCAAAGCAAACGGGTAAAGCAAGGCAAGGCGAGTCTACAGGGCAAAGCAAGGCAAGGCAAGGCAAGGCAAAAATGCAAAGCAAGGCAAGGCAAAAGGGCAAAGCAAGGCAAGGGAAGGCAAGGCAAAAGTGCAAACCAAGGCATGCAAAGGCAACACAAAAGAGCAAAGCAAGGCAAGGCAACGCAAAAGGGCAAAGCAAGGCAAGGCAAAAGGGCAAGGCAAGGCAAGGCAAGGCAAAGCAAAACGGCAAAGCAAGGCAAGGCAAGGCAAATGGTAAAGAAAGGGAAGGCAAAGCAAACGGGTAAAGCAAGGCAAGGCAAGGCAAAAAGGCAAAGAAAGGCAAAGAAAGGAAAGGCAAATGGGCAAAGCAAGGCAAGGCAAGTCAAGGCAAAACGGCAAAGAAAGGAAAAACAAGGAAGGGCAAAACGGAAAAGCAAGGAAAGGTAAGGCAAGGTAAATGAGCAAAGCAAGGCAAGGCAAGGCAAAAGGGCAAAGCATGGTAAGGGAAGAGAAACGGGTAAAGAAAGGCAATGCAAGGCAAAAGAGCAAAGTAAGGCTAGGAAAGGCAAGTCAAGAGGGCAAAGCAAGGAAAGGCAAAAGGGCAAAGGAAAACAATGCAAGGCAAGTCTAAAGGGCAAAGCAAGGCAAGGCAAGGCAAGGCAAAAGGGCAAAGCAAGGCAAGGCAAATAAGGAAAGCAAGGTAATGAAAGGCAAAGGAAAAGGGCAAAGCAAGGCATGGCAAGGCATAAAGGCAAACCAAGGCAAGGCAAGGCAAAAGGGCAAAGCTAAGCAAGGAAAGTCAAAAGGGAAAGCAAGACAAGGCAAGGCAAGGCAAAAGGGCAATGCAAGGCAAGGCAAAGCAAACGGGTAAAGCAAGGCAATGCAAGGCAAAAGGGCAAAGAAAGGCAAGGCAAGGAAAGGCAAAAATGCAAAGCAAGGCAAGGCAAAAGGGCAAAGCAAGGCAAGGGAAGGCAAGGCAAAAGTGCAAACCAAGGCATGCAAAGGCAATACAAAAGAGCAAAGCAAGGCAAGGCAACGCAAAAGGGCAAAGCAAGACAAGGCAAAAGGGCAAGGCAAGGCAAGGCAAAGCAAAACGGCAAAGCAAGGCAAGGCAAGGCAAAAGGCTAAAGAAAGGGAAGGCAAAGCAAACGGGTAAAGCAAGGCAAGGCAAGGCAAAAAGGCAAAGAAAGGCAAAGAAAGGAAAGGCAAATGGGCAAAGCAAGGCAAGGCAAAACGGCAAAGTAAGGAAAAACAAGGAAGGGCAAAACGGAAAAGTAAGGAAAGGTAAGGCAAGGTAAATGAGCAAAGCAAGGCAAGGCAAGGCAAAAGGGCATAGCAAGGCAAGGGAAAAGGGCAAAGCAAGGAAAGGCATGGAAACGGAAAAGGGTAAAGCAAGGTAATGCAAGGCAAAAGGGCAAAGCAAGGCAAGGCAAGGCAAAAGGGTAAAGAAAGGGAAGGCAAAGCAAACGGGTAAAGCAAGGCAAGGCAAGGCAAAAAGGCAAAGAAGGCAAAGAAAGGAAAGGCAAATGGGCAAAGCAAGGCAAGGCAAGTCAAGGCAAAAAGTCAAAGAAAAGAAAGGCAAGGAAAGGCAAAACGGAAAAGCAAGGAACGGTAAGGCAAGGTAAATGGGCAAAGCAAGGCAAGGCAAGGCAAAAGGGCAAAGCATTGTAAGGGAAAAGAAACGGGTAAAGAAAGGATATGCAAGGCAAAAGGGCAAAGAAAGGAAAGGCAAAAGGGCAAAGGAAGACAATGCATGGCAAGTCTAAAGGGCAAAGCAAGGCAAGGCAAGGCAAGGCAAAAGGGCAAAGCAAGGCACGGCAAATGGGGAAAGCAAGGTAATGAAAGGCAAAGGAAAAAGTCAAAGCAAGGCATCTCAATGCATAAAGGCAAACCAAGGCAAGGCAAAGCAAAAGGGCAATGCAAGGCAAGGTAAGGCAAAAACGCAAAGCAAGGCAAGGCAAAATGGCAAAGCAAGGCAAGGCAAAGCAAACGGGTAAAGCAAGGCAATGCAAGGCAAAAGGGCAAAGAAAGGCAAGGCAAGGAAAGGCAAAAAGGCAAGGGAAGGCAAGGCAAAAGGGCAAAGAAAGGCAAGGGAAGGCAAGGCAAAACGGCAAAGAAAGGAAAGGCAAGGAAAGGCAAAAGGGAGAAGTAAGGAAAGGTAAGGCAAGGTAGAAATGGCAAAGCAAAGCAAGGCAAGGCAAAAGGGCAAAGCATGGTAAGGGAAGAGAAACGGGTAAAGAAAGGCAATGCAAGGCAAAAGGGCAAAGCATGCAGGGTAAGGGAAGAGAAACGGGTAAAGAAAGGCAATGCAAGGCAAAAGGGCAAAGCAAGGAAAGGCAAAAGGGCAAAGGACGACAATGCAAGGCAAGTCTAAAGGGCAAAGCAAGGCAAGGCAAGGCAAGGCAAAAGGGCAAAGCATGGTAAGGGAAGAGAAACGGGTAAAGAAAGGCAATGCAAGGCAAAAGGGCAAAGCATGCATGGTAAGGGAAGAGAAACGGGTAAAGAAAGGCAATGCAAGGCAAAAGGGCAAAGCAAGGAAAGGCAAAAGGGCAAAGGACGACAATGCAAGGCAAGTCTAAAGGGCAAAGCAAGGCAAGGCAAGGCAAGGCAAAAGGGCAAAGCAAGGCAAGGCAAATGGGGAAAGCAAGGTAATGAAAGGCAAGGGAAAAGGGCAAAGCAGGGCAAGGCAAGGCAAAAGGCTAAAGAAAGGGAAGGCAAAGCAAATGGTTAAAGCAAGGCAAGGCAAGGCAAATGGGCAAAGCAAAGCAAGGTAAGGCAAGGTAAATGGGCAAAGCAAGGCAAGGCAAGGCAAAAGGGCAAAGCATGTCAAGGGAAGAGAAACGGGTAAAGAAGGGCAATGCAAGGCAAAAGGGCAAAGAAAGGCAAGGCAAGGAAAGGCAAGGCAAAATGAAAAAGAAAGGCAAGGCAAAAGGCCAAAGCAAGGCAAGGCAAGGCAAAAGAGCAAAGCAAGGCGAGGCAAGGCAAGGCAAAAGGGCAAAGCAAGGAAAGGCAAGGAAAGGCAAAACGGAGAAGTAAGGAAAGGTAAGGCAAGGTAAAAATGGCAAAGCAAGGCAAGGCAAGGCAAAAGGGCAAAGCATGGTAAGGGAAGAGAAACGGGTAAAGAAAGGCAATACAAGGCAAAAGGGCAAAGAAAGGCAAGGTAATGCAAAAGAGCAAAGTAAGGCTAGGAAAGGCAAGGCAAGAGGGCAAAGCAAGGCAAGGCAAATGGGGAAAGCAAGACAATGAAAAGCAAGGCAAAACGGCAATGCAAGGCAAGGTAAGGCAAAAACGCAAAGCAAGGCAAGGCAAAATGGCAAAGCAAGGCAAGGCAAAGCAAACGGGTAAAGTAAGGCAATGCAAGGCAAAAGGGCAAAGAAAGGAAAGGGAAGGCAAGGCAAGACAAGGCCAAGTGAAAAAGCAAGGCAAGGCAAAAGACCAAAGCAAGGCAAGGCAAGGCAAGGCAAAAAGGCAAAGCAAGGAAAGGCAAAAGGGCAAAGCAAGACAAGGCAAGGCAAGGCAAAAGGGCAAAGAAAGGCAAGGGAATGCAAGGCAAAAGGGCAAAGTAAGGTAAGGCAAAGCAAAAGAGCAAAGCAAGGCAAGGCAAGGCAAAAGGGCAAAGCATGGCAAGGCAAGGAAAGGCAAAAGAGAAAGAAGGGCAAGGCAAGGCAAGGCAAAACGGCAAAGTAAGGCAAGGCAAGGCAAATGGCAAAGCAAGGCAATACAAAGCAAGGCAAAAGAGCAAAGCAAGTGAAGGCAAAGCAAACGGGTAAAGCAAGGCAAGGCAAAAAGGCAAAGAAAGGCAAGGCAAGGAAAGGCAAAATGGAAAAGCATGGCAAAGCAAGGCAAAAGGGCAAAGTTAAGCAAGGCAAGTCAGAAGGGAAAGCAAGACAACGGAAGGCAAGGCAAAAAGGCAAAGAAAGGTAAGGCAAAAACGCAAAGCAAGGCAAGGCAAAATGGCAAAGCAAGGCAAGGCAAAGCAAACGGGTAAAGCAAGGCAATGCAAGGCAAAAGGGCAAAGAAAGGAAAGGCAAGGCAAGGCAAGACAAGGCCAAGTGAAAAAGCAAGGCAAGGCTAAAGACCAAAGCAAGGCAAGGCAAGCAAGACAAAAAGGCAAAGCAAGGCAAGTCTACAGGGCAAAGCAAGGCAAGGCAAGGCAAGGCAAAAGGGCAAAGCAAGGCAAGTCAAATGGGGAAAGCAAGACAATGAAAGGCAAGGCAAAATGGCAATGCAAGGCAAGGTAAGGCAAAAACGCAAAGCAAGGCAAGGCAAAATGGCAAAGCAAGGCAAGGCAAAGCAAACGGGTAAAGCAAGGCAATGCAAGGCAAAAGGGCAAAGAAAGGAAAGGGAAGGCAAGGCAAGACAAGGCCAAGTGAAAAAGCAAGGCAAGGCAAAAGACCAAAGCAAGGCAAGGCAAGGCAAAAAGGCAAAGCAAGGAAAGGCAAAAGGGCAAAGCAAGACAAATCAAGACAAGGCAAAAGGGCAAAGAAAGGCAAGGTATTGCAAGGCAAAAGGGCAAAGCAAGGCAAGGCAAGGCAAAAAGGTAAAGAAAGGGAAGGCAAAGCAAACGGGTAAAGCAAGGCAAGGCAAGGCAAAAAGGCAAAGAAAGGCAAAGAAAGGAAAGGCAAATGGGCAAAGCAAGGCAAGGCAAGTCAAGGCAAAAAGGCAAAGAAAGGAAAGGCAAGGAAAGGCAAAACGGAAAAGCAAGGAAAGGTAAGGCAAGGTAAATGGGCAAAGCAAGGCAAGGCAAGGCAAAATGGCAAAGCATGGTAAGGGAAGAGAAACGGGTAAAGAAAGGCAATGCAAGGCAAAAGGGCAAAGAAAGGACAGGTAAGGCAAAAGAGCAAAGTAAGGCTAATGCAAGGCAAGGCAAAAGGGCAAAGCAAGGAAAGGCAAAAGGGCAAAGGAAGACAATGCAAGGCAAGTCTACAGGGCAAAGCAAGGCAAGGCAAGGCAAAAGGGCAAAGCAAGGCAAGGCAAATGGGGAAAGCAAGGCAATGAAAGGCAAGGCAAAAGGGCAATGCAAGGCAAGGTAAGGCAAAAATGCAAGGCAATGCAAGGCCAAAACGCAAAGCAAGGCAAGGCAAAATGGCAAAGCAAGGCAAGGCAAAGCAAACGGGTAAAGCAAGGCAATGCAAGGCAAAAGGGCAAAGAAAGGAAAGGCAAGGCAAGGCAAGACAAGGCCAAGTGAAAAAGCAAGGCAAGGCAAAAGACCAAAGCAAGGCAAGGCAAGGCAAGGCAAAAAGACAAAGCAAGGAAAGGCAAAAGTGCAAAGCAAGGCAAGGCAAGGCAAGGCAAAAGGGCAAAGGAAGGCAAGGCAAATGGGGAAAGCAAGACAATGAAAGGCAAGGCAAAATGGCAATGCAAGGCAATGCAAGGCAAAAACGCAAAGCAAGGCAAGGCAAAATGGCAAAGCAAGGCAAGGCAAAGCAAACGGGTAAAGCAAGGCAATGCAAGGCAAAAGGGCAAAGAAAGGAAAGGGAAGGCAAGGCAAAACAAGGCCAAGTGAAAAAGCAAGGCAAGGCAAAAGACCAAAGCAAGGCAAGGCAAGGCAAGGCAAAAAGACAAAGCAAGGAAAGGCAAAAGGGCAAAGCAAGACAAGGCAAGGCACGGCAAAAGGGAAAAGAAAGGCAAGGGAATGCAAGGCAAAAGGGCAAAGTAAGGTAAGGCAAAGCAAAAGAGCAAAGTAAGGCAAGGCAAGGCAAATGGCAAAGCAAGGCAATACAAAGCAAGGCAAAAGAGCAAAGCAAGTGAAGGCAAAGCAAACGGGTAAAGCAAGGCAAGGCAAAAAGGCAAAGAAAGGCAAGGCAAGGAAAGGCAAAATGGAAAAGCATGGCAAAGCAAGGCAAAAGGGCAAAGATAAGCAAGGCAAGTCAAAAGGGAAAGCAAGACAACGGAAGGCAAGGCAAAAAGGCAAAGAAAGGAAAGGCAAAAATGCAAAGCAAGGCAAGGCAAAAGGGCAAAGCAAGGCAAGGGAAGGCAAGGCAAAAGTGCAAACCAAGGCATGCAAAGGCAATACAAAAGAGCAAAGCAAGGCAAGGCAACGCAAAAGGGCAAAGCAAGGCAAGGCAAAAGGGCAAGGCAAGGCAAGGCAAGGCAAAGCAAAACGGCAAAGCAAGGCAAGGCAAGGCAAAAGGGTAAAGAAAGGGAAAGCAAAGCAAACGGGTAAAGCAAGGCAAGGCAAGGCAAAAAGGCAAAGAAAGGCAAAGAAAGGAAAGGCAAATGGGCAAAGCAAGGCAAGGCAAGTCAAGGCAAAACGGCAAAGAAAGGAAAAACAAGGAAGGGCAAAACGGAAAAGCAAGGAAAGGTAAGGCAAGGTAAATGAGCAAAGCAAGGCAAGGCAAAGCATGGTAAGGGAAGAGAAACGGGTAAAGAAAGGCAATGCAAGGCAAAAGGGCAAATCATGGTAAGGGAAGAGAAACGGGTAAAGAAAGGCAATGCAAGGCAAAAGGGCAAAGAAAGGCAGTGTAAGGCAAAAGAGCAAAGTAAGGCTAGGAAAGGCAAGTCAAGAGGGCAAAGCAAGGAAAGGCAAAAGGGCAAAGGAAAACAATGCAAGGCAAGTCTAAAGGGCAAAGCAAGGCAAGGCAAGGCAAGGCAAAAGGGCAAAGCAAGGCAAGGCACATAAGGAAAGCAAGGTAATGAAAGGCAAAGGAAAAGGGCAAAGCAAGGCATGGCAAGGCATAAAGGCAAACCAAGGCAAGGCAAGGCAAAAGGGCAAAGCTAAGCAAGGAAAGTCAAAAGGGAAAGCAAGACAAGGCAAGGCAAGGCAAAAGGGCAATGCAAGGCAAGGCAAAGCAAACGGGTAAAGCAAGGCAAGGCGAGTCTACAGGGCAAAGCAAGGCAAGGCAAGGCAAGGCAAAAATGCAAAGCAAGGCAAGGCAAAAGGGCAAAGCAAGGCAAGGGAAGGCAAGGCAAAAGTGCAAACCAAGGCATGCAAAGGCAACACAAAAGAGCAAAGCAAGGCAAGGCAACGCAAAAGGGCAAAGCAAGGCAAGGCAAAAGGGCAAGGCAAGGCAAGGCAAGGCAAAGCAAAACGGCAAAGCAAGGCAAGGCAAGGCAAAAGGGTAAAGAAAGGGAAGGCAAAGCAAACGGGTAAAGCAAGGCAAGGCAAGGCAAAAAGGCAAAGAAAGGCAAAGAAAGGAAAGGCAAATGGGCAAAGCAAGGCAAGGCAAGTCAAGGCAAAACGGCAAAGAAAGGAAAAACAAGGAAGGGCAAAACGGAAAAGCAAGGAAAGGTAAGGCAAGGTAAATGAGCAAAGCAAGGCAAGGCAAGGCAAAAGGGCAAAGCATGGTAAGGGAAGAGAAACGGGTAAAGAAAGGCAATGCAAGGCAAAAGAGCAAAGTAAGGCTAGGAAAGGCAAGTCAAGAGGGCAAAGCAAGGAAAGGCAAAAGGGCAAAGGAAAACAATGCAAGGCAAGTCTAAAGGGCAAAGCAAGGCAAGGCAAGGCAAGGCAAAAGGGCAAAGCAAGGCAAGGCAAATAAGGAAAGCAAGGTAATGAAAGGCAAAGGAAAAGGGCAAAGCAAGGCATGGCAAGGCATAAAGGCAAACCAAGGCAAGGCAAGGCAAAAGGGCAAAGCAAGGCAAGGCAAATAAGGAAAGCAAGGTAATGAAAGGCAAAGGAAAAGGGCAAAGCAAGGCATGGCAAGGCATAAAGGCAAACCAAGGCAAGGCAAGGCAAAAGGGCAAAGCTAAGCAAGGAAAGTCAAAAGGGAAAGCAAGACAAGGCAAGGCAAGGCAAAAGGGCAATGCAAGGCAAGGCAAAGCAAACGGGTAAAGCAAGGCAATGCAAGGCAAAAGGGCAAAGAAAGGCAAGGCAAGGAAAGGCAAAAATGCAAAGCAAGGCAAGGCAAAAGGGCAAAGCAAGGCAAGGGAAGGCAAGGCAAAAGTGCAAACCAAGGCATGCAAAGGCAATACAAAAGAGCAAAGCAAGGCAAGGCAACGCAAAAGGGCAAAGCAAGACAAGGCAAAAGGGCAAGGCAAGGCAAGGCAAAGCAAAACGGCTAAGCAAGGCAAGGCAAGGCAAAAGGCTAAAGAAAGGGAAGGCAAAGCAAACGGGTAAAGCAAGGCAAGGCAAGGCAAAAAGGCAAAGAAAGGCAAAGAAAGGAAAGGCAAATGGGCAAAGCAAGGCAAGGCAAAACGGCAAAGAAAGGAAAAACAAGGAAGGGCAAAACGGTAAAGTAAGGAAAGGTAAATGAGCAAAGCAAGGCAAGGCAAGGCAAAAGGGCATAGCAAGGCAAGGCAAAAGGGCAAAGCAAGGAAAGGCAAGGAAACGGAAAAGGGTAAAGCAAGGTAATGCAAGGCAAAAGGGCAAAGCAAGGCAAGGCAAGGCAAAAGGGTAAAGAAAGGGAAGGCAAAGCAAACGGGTAAAGCAAGGCAAGGCAAGGCAAAAAGGCAAAGAAGGCAAAGAAAGGAAAGGCAAATGGGCAAAGCAAGGCAAGGCAAGTCAAGGCAAAAAGTCAAAGAAAAGAAAGGCAAGGAAAGGCAAAACGGAAAAGCAAGGAACGGTAAGGCAAGGTAAATGGGCAAAGCAAGGCAAGGCAAGGCAAAAGGGCAAAGCATGGTAAGGGAAAAGAAACGGGTAAAGAAAGGATATGCAAGGCAAAAGGGCAAAGAAAGGAAAGGCAAAAGGGCAAAGGAAGACAATGCATGGCAAGTCTAAAGGGCAAAGCAAGGCAAGGCAAGGCAAGGCAAAAGGGCAAAGCAAGGCACGGCAAATGGGGAAAGCAAGGTAATGAAAGGCAAAGGAAAAAGTCAAAGCAAGGCATCTCAATGCATAAAGGCAAACCAAGGCAAGGCAAAGCAAAAGGGCAATGCAAGGCAAGGTAAGGAAAAAACGCAAAGCAAGGCAAGGCAAAATGGCAAAGCAAGGCAAGGCAAAGCAAACGGGTAAAGCAAGGCAATGCAAGGCAAAAGGGCAAAGAAAGGCAAGGCAAGGAAAGGCAAAAAGGCAAGGGAAGGCAAGGCAAAAGGGCAAAGAAAGGCAAGGGAAGGCAAGGCAAAACGGCAAAGAAAGGAAAGGCAAGGAAAGGCAAAAGGGAGAAGTAAGGAAAGGTAAGGCAAGGTAGAAATGGCAAAGCAAAGCAAGGCAAGGCAAAAGGGCAAAGCATGGTAAGGGAAGAGAAACGGGTAAAGAAAGGCAATGCAAGGCAAAAGGGCAAAGCATGCATGGTAAGGGAAGAGAAACGGGTAAAGAAAGGCAATGCAAGGCAAAAGGGCAAAGCAAGGAAAGGCAAAAGGGCAAAGGACGACAATGCAAGGCAAGTCTAAAGGGCAAAGCAAGGCAAGGCAAGGCAAGGCAAAAGGGCAAAGCAAGGCAAGGCAAATGGGGAAAGCAAGGTAATGAAAGGCAAGGGAAAAGGGCAAAGCAGGGCAAGGCAAGGCAAAAGGCTAAAGAAAGGGAAGGCAAAGCAAATGGTTAAAGCAAGGCAAGGCAAGGCAAATGGGCAAAGCAAAGCAAGGTAAGGCAAGGTAAATGGGCAAAGCAAGGCAAGGCAAGGCAAAAGGGCAAAGCATGTCAAGGGAAGAGAAACGGGTAAAGAAGGGCAATGCAAGGCAAAAGGGCAAAGAAAGGCAAGGCAAGGAAAGGCAAGGCAAAATGAAAAAGAAAGGCAAGGCAAAAGGCCAAAGCAAGGCAAGGCAAGGCAAAAGAGCAAAGCAAGGCGAGGCAAGGCAAAAGGGCAAAGCATGTCAAGGGAAGAGAAACGGGTAAAGAAGGGCAATGCAAGGCAAAAGGGCAAAGAAAGGCAAGGCAAGGAAAGGCAAGGCAAAATGAAAAAGAAAGGCAAGGCAAAAGGCCAAAGCAAGGCAAGGCAAGGCAAAAGAGCAAAGCAAGGCGAGGCAAGGCAAGGCAAAAGAGCAAAGCAAGGAAAGGCAAGGAAAGGCAAAACGGAGAAGTAAGGAAAGGTAAGGCAAGGTAAAAATGGCAAAGCAAGGCAAGGCAAGGCAAAAGGGCAAAGCATGGTAAGGGAAGAGAAACGGGTAAAGAAAGGCAATACAAGGCAAAAGGGCAAAGAAAGGCAAGGTAATGCAAAAGAGCAAAGTAAGGCTAGGAAAGGCAAGGCAAGAGGGCAAAGCAAGGCAAGGCAAATGGGGAAAGCAAGACAATGAAAAGCAAGGCAAAACGGCAATGCAAGGCAAGGTAAGGCAAAAACGCAAAGCAAGGCAAGGCAAAATGGCAAAGCAAGGCAAGGCAAAGCAAACGGGTAAAGTAAGGCAATGCAAGGCAAAAGGGCAAAGAAAGGAAAGGGAAGGCAAGGCAAGACAAGGCCAAGTGAAAAAGCAAGGCAAGGCAAAAGACCAAAGCAAGGCAAGGCAAGGCAAGGCAAAAAGGCAAAGCAAGGAAAGGCAAAAGGGCAAAGCAAGACAAGGCAAGGCAAGGCAAAAGGGCAAAGAAAGGCAAGGGAATGCAAGGCAAAAGGGCAAAGTAAGGTAAGGCAAAGCAAAAGAGCAAAGCAAGGCAAGGCAAGGCAAAAGGGCAAAGCATGGCAAGGCAAGGAAAGGCAAAAGAGAAAAGAAGGGCAAGGCAAGGCAAGGCAAAACGGCAAAGTAAGGCAAGGCAAGGCAAATGGCAAAGCAAGGCAATACAAAGCAAGGCAAAAGAGCAAAGCAAGACAAGGCAAAGCAAACGGGTAAAGCAAGGCAAGGCAAAAAGGCAAAGAAAGGCAAGGCAAGGAAAGGCAAAATGGAAAAGCATGGCAAAGCAAGGCAAAAGGGCAAAGTTAAGCAAGGCAAGTCAAAAGGGAAAGCAAGACAACGGAAGGCAAGGCAGAAAGGCAAAGAAAGGAAAGGCAAAAATGCAAAGCAAGGCAAGGCAAAAGGGCAAAGCAAGGCAAGGGAAGGCAAGGCAAAAGTGCAAACCAAGGCATGCAAAGGCAACACAAAAGAGCAAAGCAAGGCAAGGCAACGCAAAAGGGCAAAGCAAGGCAAGGCAAAAGGGCAAGGCAAGGCAAGGCAAGGCAAAGCAAAACGGCAAAGCAAGGCAAGGCAAGGCAAAAGGGTAAAGAAAGGGAAGGCAAAGCAAACGGGTAAAGCAAGGCAAGGCAAGGCAAAAAGGCAAAGAAAGGCAAAGAAAGGAAAGGCAAATGGGCAAAGCAAGGCAAGGCAAGTCAAGGCAAAACGGCAAAGAAAGGAAAAACAAGGAAGGGCAAAACGGAAATGCAAGGAAAGGTAAGGCAAGGTAAATGAGCAAAGCAAGGCAAGGCAAGGCAAAAGGGCAAAGCATGGTAAGGGAAGAGAAACGGGTAAAGAAAGGCAATGCAAGGCAAAAGGGCAAAGAAAGGCAAGGTAAGGCAAAAGAGCAAAGTAAGGCTAGGAAAGGCAAGTCAAGAGGGCAAAGCAAGGAAAGGCAAAAGGGCAAAGGAAAACAATGCAAGGCAAGTCTAAAGGGCAAAGCAAGGCAAGGCAAGGCAAGGCAAAAGGGCAAAGCAAGGCAAGGCAAATAAGGAAAGCAAGGTAATGAAAGGCAAAGGAAAAGGGCAAAGCAAGGCATGGCAAGGCATAAAGGCAAACCAAGGCAAGGCAAGGCAAAAGGGCAAAGCTAAGCAAGGAAAGTCATAAGGGAAAGCAAGACAAGGCAAGGCAAGGCAAAAGGGCAATGCAAGGCAAGGCAAAGCAAACGGGTAAAGCAAGGCAATGCAAGGCAAAAGGGCAAAGAAAGGCAAGGCAAGGAAAGGCAAAAATGAAAAGCAAGGCAAGGCAAAAGGGCAAAGCAAGGCAATGAAAGGCAAGGCAAAAGGGCAATGCAAGGCAAGGTAAGGCAAAAAAGCAAAGCAAGGCAAGGCAAAATGGCAAAGCAAGGCAAGGCAAAGGAAACGGGTAAAGCAAGGCAATGCAAGGCAAAAGGGCAAAGAAAGGAAAGGCAAGGCAAGGCAAGACAAGGCCAAGTGAAAAAGCAAGGCAAGGCTAAAGACCAAAGCAAGGCAAGGCAAGCAAGACAAAAAGGCAAAGCAAGGCAAGTCTACAGGGCAAAGCAAGGCAAGGCAAGGCAAGGCAAAAGGGCAAAGCAAGGCAAATCAAATGGGGAAAGCAAGACAATGAAAGGCAAGGCAAAATGGCAATGCAAGGCAAGGTAAGGCAAAAACGCAAAGCAAGGCAAGGCAAAATGGCAAAGCAAGGCAAGGCAAAGCAAACGGGTAAAGCAAGGCAATGCAAGGCAAAAGGGCAAAGAAAGGAAAGGGAAGGCAAGGCAAGACAAGGCCAAGTGAAAAAGCAAGGCAAGGCAAAAGACCAAAGCAAGGCAAGGCAAGGCAAAAAGGCAAAGCAAGGAAAGGCAAAAGGGCAAAGCAAGACAAATCAAGACAAGGCAAAAGGGCAAAGAAAGGCAAGGTAATGCAAGGCAAAAGGGCAAAGCAAGGCAAGGCAAGGCAAAAAGGTAAAGAAAGGGAAGGCAAAGCAAACGGGTAAAGCAAGGCAAGGCAAGGCAAAAAGGCAAAGAAAGGCAAAGAAAGGAAAGGCAAATGGGCAAAGCAAGGCAAGGCAAGTCAAGGCAAAAAGGCAAAGAAAGGAAAGGCAAGGAAAGGCAAAACGGAAAAGCAAGGAAAGGTAAGGCAAGGTAAATGGGCAAAGCAAGGCAAGGCAAGGCAAAATGGCAAAGCATGGTAAGGGAAGAGAAACGGGTAAAGAAAGGCAATGCAAGGCAAAAGGGCAAAGAAAGGACAGGTAAGGCAAAAGAGCAAAGTAAGGCTAATGCAAGGCAAGGCAAAAGGGCAAAGCAAGGAAAGGCAAAAGGGCAAAGGAAGACAATGCAAGGCAAGTCTACAGGGCAAAGCAAGGCAAGGCAAGGCAAAATGGCAAAGCAAGGCAAGGCAAATGGGGAAAGCAAGGCAATGAAAGGCAAGGCAAAAGGGCAATGCAAGGCAAGGTAAGGCAAAAACGCAAAGCAAGGCAAGGCAAAATGGCAAAGCAAGGCAAGGCAAAGCAAACGGGTAAAGCAAGGCAATGCAAGGCAAAAGGGCAAAGAAAGGAAAGGCAAGGCAAGGCAAGACAAGGCCAAGTGAAAAAGCAAGGCAAGGCAAAAGACCAAAGCAAGGCAAGGCAAGGCAAGGCAAAAAGACAAAGCAAGGAAAGGCAAAAGTGCAAAGCAAGGCAAGGCAAGGCAAGGCAAAAGGGCAAAGGAAGGCAAGGCAAATGGGGAAAGCAAGACAATGAAAGGCAAGGCAAAATGGCAATGCAAGGCAATGCAAGGCAAAAACGCAAAGCAAGGCAAGGCAAAATGGCAAAGAAAGGCAAGGCAAAGCAAATGGGTAAAGCAATGCAATGCAAGGCAAAAGGGCAAAGAAAGGAAAGGGAAGGCAAGGCAAAACAAGGCCAAGTGAAAAAGCAAGGCAAGGCAAAAGACCAAAGCAAGGCAAGGCAAGGCAAGGCAAAAAGACAAAGCAAGGAAAGGCAAAAGGGCAAAGCAAGACAAGGCAAGGCAAGGCAAAAGGGAAAAGAAAGGCAAGGGAATGCAAGGCAAAAGGGCAAAGTAAGGTAAGGCAAAGCAAAAGAGCAAAGTAAGGCAAGGCAAGGCAAATGGCAAAGCAAGGCAATACAAAGCAAGGCAAAAGAGCAAAGCAAGTGAAGGCAAAGCAAACGGGTAAAGCAAGGCAAGGCAAAAAGGCAAAGAAAGGCAAGGCAAGGAAAGGCAAAATGGAAAAGCATGGCAAAGCAAGGCAAAAGGGCAAAGTTAAGCAAGGCAAGCCAAAAGGGAAAGCAAGACAACGGACGGGAAGGCAAAAAGGCAAAGAGAGGAAAGGCAGAAATGCAAAGCAAGGCAAGGCAAAAGGGCAAAGCAAGGCAAGGGAAGGCAAGGCAAAAGTGCAAACCAAGGCATGCAAAGGCAATACAAAAGAGCAAAGCAAGGCAAGGCAACGCAAAAGGGCAAAGCAAGGCAAGGCAAAAGGGCAAGGCAAGGCAAGGCAAGGCAAAGCAAAACGGCAAAGCAAGGCAAGGCAAGGCAAAAGGGTAAAGAAAGGGAAAGCAAAGCAAACGGGTAAAGCAAGGCAAGGCAAGACAATAAGGCAAAGAAAGGCAAAGAAAGGAAAGGCAAATGGGCAAAGCAAGGCAAGGCAAGTGAAGGCAAAACGGCAAAGAAAGGAAAAACAAGGAAGGGCAAAACGGAAAAGCAAGGAAAGGTAAGGCAAGGTAAATGAGCAAAGCAAGGCAAGGCAAGGCAAAAGGGCAAAGCATGGTAAGGGAAGAGAAACGGGTAAAGAAAGGCAATGCAAGGCAAAAGGGCAAATCATGGTAAGGGAAGAGAAACGGGTAAAGAAAGGCAATGCAAGGCAAAAGGGCAAAGAAAGGCAGTGTAAGGCAAAAGAGCAAAGTAAGGCTAGGAAAGGCAAGTCAAGAGGGCAAAGCAAGGAAAGGCAAAAGGGCAAAGGAAAACAATGCAAGGCAAGTCTAAAGGGCAAAGCAAGGCAAGGCAAGGCAAGGCAAAAGGGCAAAGCAAGGCAAGGCACATAAGGAAAGCAAGGTAATGAAAGGCAAAGGAAAAGGGCAAAGCAAGGCATGGCAAGGCATAAAGGCAAACCAAGGCAAGGCAAGGCAAAAGGGCAAAGCTAAGCAAGGAAAGTCAAAAGGGAAAGCAAGACAAGGCAAGGCAAGGCAAAAGGGCAATGCAAGGCAAGGCAAAGCAAACGGGTAAAGCAAGGCAAGGCGAGTCTACAGGGCAAAGCAAGGCAAGGCAAGGCAAGGCAAAAATGCAAAGCAAGGCAACGCAAAAGGGCAAAGCAAGGCAAGGGAAGGCAAGGCAAAAGTGCAAACCAAGGCATGCAAAGGCAACACAAAAGAGCAAAGCAAGGCAAGGCAACGCAAAAGGGCAAAGCAAGGCAAGGCAAAAGGGCAAGGCAAGGCAAGGCAAGGCAAAGCAAAACGGCAAAGCAAGGCAAGGCAAGGCAAAAGGGTAAAGAAAGGGAAGGCAAAGCAAACGGGTAAAGCAAGGCAAGGCAAGGCAAAAAGGCAAAGAAAGGCAAAGAAAGGAAAGGCAAATGGGCAAAGCAAGGCAAGGCAAGTCAAGGCAAAACGGCAAAGAAAGGAAAAACAAGGAAGGGCAAAACGGAAAAGCAAGGAAAGGTAAGGCAAGGTAAATGAGCAAAGCAAGGCAAGGCAAGGCAAAAGGGCAAAGCATGGTAAGGGAAGAGAAACGGGTAAAGAAAGGCAATGCAAGGCAAAAGAGCAAAGTAAGGCTAGGAAAGGCAAGTCAAGAGGGCAAAGCAAGGAAAGGCAAAAGGGCAAAGGAAAACAATGCAAGGCAAGTCTAAAGGGCAAAGCAGGCAAGGTAAGGCAAGGCAAAATGGCAAAGCAAGGCAAGGCAAATAAGGAAAGCAAGGTAATGAAAGGCAAAGGAAAAGGGCAAAGCAAGGCACGGCAAGGCATAAAGGCAAACCAAGGCAAGTCAAGGCAAAAGGGCAAAGCTAAGCAAGGAAAGTCAAAAGGGAAAGCAAGACAAGGCAAGGCAAGGCAAAAGGGCAATGCAAGGCAAGGCAAAGCAAACGGGTAAAGCAAGGCAATGCAAGGCAAAAGGGCAAAGAAAGGCAAGGCAAGGAAAGGCAAAAATGCAAAGCAAGGCAAGGCAAAAGGGCAAAGCAAGGCAAGGGAAGGCAAGGCAAAAGTGCAAACCAAGGCATGCAAAGGCAATACAAAAGAGCAAAGCAAGGCAAGGCAACGCAAAAGGGCAAAGCAAGGCAAGGCAAAAGGGCAAGGCAAGGCAAGGCAAAGCAAAACGGCAAAGCAAGGCAAGGCAAGGCAAAAGGCTAAAGAAAGGGAAGGCAAAGCAAACGGGTAAAGCAAGGCAAGGCAAGGCAAAAAGGCAAAGAAAGGCAAAGAAAGGAAAGGCAAATGGGCAAAGCAAGGCAAGGCAAAACGGCAAAGAAAGGAAAAACAAGGAAGGGCAAAACGGAAAAGTAAGGAAAGGTAAGGCAAGGTAAATGAGCAAAGCAAGGCAAGGCAAGGCAAAAGGGCATAGCAAGGCAAGGCAAAAGGGCAAAGCAAGGAAAGGCAAGGAAACGGAAAAGGGTAAAGCAAGGTAATGCAAGGCAAAAGGGCAAAGCAAGGCAAGGCAAGGCAAAAGGCTAAAGAAAGGGAAGGCAAAGCAAACGGGTAAAGCAAGGCAAGGCAAGGCAAAAAGGCAAAGAAAGGCAAAGAAAGGAAAGGCAAATGGGCAAAGCAAGGCAAGGCAAGTCAAGGCAAAAAGTCAAAGAAAGGAAAGGCAAGGAAAGGCAAAACGGAAAAGCAAGGAACGGTAAGGCAAGGTAAATGGGCAAAGCAAGGCAAGGCAAGGCAAAAGGGCAAAGCATGGTAAGGGAAAAGAAACGGGTAAAGAAAGGATATGCAAGGCAAAAGGGCAAAGAAAGGAAAGGCAAAAGGGCAAAGGAAGACAATGCATGGCAAGTCTAAAGGGCAAAGCAAGGCAAGGCAAGGCAAGGCAAAAGGGCAAAGCAAGGCACGGCAAATGGGGAAAGCAAGGTAATGAAAGGCAAAGGAAAAAGTCAAAGCAAGGCATCTCAATGCATAAAGGCAAACCAAGGCAAGGCAAAGCAAAAGGGCAATGCAAGGCAAGGTAAGGCAAAAACGCAAAGCAAGGCAAGGCAAAATGGCAAAGCAAGGCAAGGCAAAGCAAACGGGTAAAGCAAGGCAATGCAAGGCAAAAGGGCAAAGAAAGGCAAGGCAAGGAAAGGCAAAAAGGCAAGGGAAGGCAAGGCAAAAGGGCAAAGAAAGGCAAGGGAAGGCAAGCCAAAACGGCAAAGAAAGGAAAGGCAAGGAAAGGCAAAAGGGAGAAGTAAGGAAAGGTAAGGCAAGGTAGAAATGGTAAAGCAAAGCAAGGCAAGGCAAAAGGGCAAAGCATGGTAAGGGAAGAGAAACGGGTAAAGAAAGGCAATGCAATGCAAAAGGGCAAAGCATGCATGGTAAGGGAAGAGAAACGGGTAAAGAAAGGCAATGCAAGGCAAAAGGGCAAAGCAAGGAAAGGCAAAAGGGCAAAGGACGACAATGCAAGGCAAGTCTAAAGGGCAAAGCAAGGCAAGGCAAGGCAAGGCAAAAGGGCAAAGCAAGGCAAGGCAAATGGGGAAAGCAAGGTAATGAAAGGCAAGGGAAAAGGGCAAAGCAGGGCAAGGCAAGGCAAAAGGCTAAAGAAAGGGAAGGCAAAGCAAATGGTTAAAGCAAGGCAAGGCAAGGCAAATGGGCAAAGCAAAGCAAGGTAAGGCAAGGTAAATGGGCAAAGCAAGGCAAGGCAAGGCAAAAGGGCAAAGCATGTCAAGGGAAGAGAAACGGGTAAAGAAGGGCAATGCAAGGCAAAAGGGCAAAGAAAGGCAAGGCAAGGAAAGGCAAGGCAAAATGAAAAAGAAAGGCAAGGCAAAAGGCCAAAGCAAGGCAAGGCAAGGCAAAAGAGCAAAGCAAGGCGAGGCAAGGCAAGGCAAAAGGGCAAAGCAAGGAAAGGCAAGGAAAGGCAAAACGGAGAAGTAAGGAAAGGTAAGGCAAGGTAAAAATGGCAAAGCAAGGCAAGGCAAGGCAAAAGGGCAAAGCATGGTAAGGGAAGAGAAACGGGTAAAGAAAGGCAATGCAAGGCAAAAGGGCAAAGAAAGGACAGGTAAGGCAAAAGAGCAAAGTAAGGCTAAGGCAAGGCAAGGCAAAAGGGCAAAGCAAGGAAAGGCAAAAGGGCAAAGGAAGACAATGCAAGGCAAGTCTACAGGGCAAAGCAAGGCAAGGCAAGGCAAGGCAAAAGGGCAAGGCAAGGCAAGGCAAGGCAAAGCAAAACGGCAAAGCAAGGCAAGGCAAGGCAAAAGGGTAAAGAAAGGGAAGGCAAAGCAAACGGGTAAAGCAAGGCAAGGCAAGGCAAAAAGGCAAAGAAAGGCAAAGAAAGGAAAGGCTAATGGGCAAAGCAAGGCAAGGCAAAACGGCAAAGAAAGGAAAAAAAAGGAAGGGCAAAACGGAAAAGCAAGGAAAGGTAAGGCAAGGTAAATGAGCAAAGCAAGGCAAGGCAAGGCAAAAGGGCAAAGCAAGGCAAGGCAAAAGGGGAAAGCAAGGAAAGGCAAGGAAAGGGAAAAGGGTAAAGCAAGGTAATGCAAGGCAAAAGGGCAAAGCAAGGCAAGGCAAGGCAAAAGAGTAAAGAAAGGGAAGGCAAAGCAAACGGGTAAAGCAAGGCAAGGCAAGGCAAAAAGGCAAAGAAAGGCAAAGAAAGGAAAGGCAAATGGGCAAAGCAAGGCAAGGCAAGTCAAGGCAAAAAGTCAAAGAAAGGAAAGGCAAGGAAAGGCAAAACGGAAAAGCAAGGAAAGGTAAGGCAAGGTAAATGGGCAAAGCAAGGCAAGGCAAGGCTAAAGGGCAAAGCAAGGCAAGGCAAGGCAAAAGGGCAAAGCAAGGCACGGCAAATGGGGAAAGCAAGGTAATGAAAGGCAAAGGAAAAAGTCAAAGCAAGGCATCTCAATGCATAAAGGCAAACCAAGGCAAGGCAAAGCAAAAGGGCAATGCAAGGCAAGGTAAGGCAAAAACGCAAAGCAAGGCAAGGCAAAATGGCAAAGCAAGGCAAGGCAAAGCAAACGGGTAAAGCAAGGCAATGCAAGGCAAAAGGGCAAAGAAAGGCAAGGCAAGGAAAGGCAAAAAGGCAAGGGAAGGCAAGGCAAAAGGGCAAAGAAAGGCAAGGGAAGGCAAGCCAAAACGGCAAAGAAAGGAAAGGCAAGGAAAGGCAAAAGGGAGAAGTAAGGAAAGGTAAGGCAAGGTAGAAATGGCAAAGCAAAGCAAGGCAAGGCAAAAGGGCAAAGCATGGTAAGGGAAGAGAAACGGGTAAAGAAAGGCAATGCAATGCAAAAGGGCAAAGCATGCATGGTAAGGGAAGAGAAACGGGTAAAGAAAGGCAATGCAAGGCAAAAGGGCAAAGCAAGGAAAGGCAAAAGGGCAAAGGACGACAATGCAAGGCAAGTCTAAAGGGCAAAGCAAGGCAAGGCAAGGCAAGGCAAAAGGGCAAAGCAAGGCAAGGCAAATGGGGAAAGCAAGGTAATGAAAGGCAAGGGAAAAGGGCAAAGCAGGGCAAGGCAAGGCAAAAGGCTAAAGAAAGGGAAGGCAAAGCAAATGGTTAAAGCAAGGCAAGGCAAGGCAAATGGGCAAAGCAAAGCAAGGTAAGGCAAGGTAAATGGGCAAAGCAAGGCAAGGCAAGGCAAAAGGGCAAAGCATGTCAAGGGAAGAGAAACGGGTAAAGAAGGGCAATGCAAGGCAAAAGGGCAAAGAAAGGCAAGGCAAGGAAAGGCAAGGCAAAATGAAAAAGAAAGGCAAGGCAAAAGGCCAAAGCAAGGCAAGGCAAGGCAAAAGAGCAAAGCAAGGCGAGGCAAGGCAAGGCAAAAGGGCAAAGCAAGGAAAGGCAAGGAAAGGCAAAACGGAGAAGTAAGGAAAGGTAAGGCAAGGTAAAAATGGCAAAGCAAGGCAAGGCAAGGCAAAAGGGCAAAGAAAGGCAAGGTAATGCAAAAGAGCAAAGTAAGGCTAGGAAAGGCAAGGCAATAGGGCAAAGCAAGGCATGGCAAGGCATAAAGGCAAACCAAGGCAAAAGGCAAGGGAAAAGGGCAAAGCTAAGCAAGGAAAGTCAAAAGGGAAAGCAAGACAAGGCAAGGCAAGGCAAAAGGGCAATGCAAGGCAAGGTAAGGCAAAAACGGAAAGCAAGGCAAGGTAAATGGCAAAGCAAGGCAAGGCAAAGCAAACGGGTAAAGCAAGGCAATGCAAGGCAAAATGGCAAAGAAAGGCAAGGCAAGGAAAGGCAAAAGTGAAAAGCAAGGCAAGGCAAAAGTGCAAAGAAAGGCAAGGGAAGGCAAGGCAAAAGTGCAAACCAAGGCATGCAAAGGCAACACAAAAGAG
Source organism: Columba guinea (assembly GCA_032206185.1). Classification (NCBI taxonomy): domain Eukaryota; kingdom Metazoa; phylum Chordata; class Aves; order Columbiformes; family Columbidae; genus Columba; species Columba guinea. The sequence goes on from JAVLUU010000332.1 coordinate 280,414, forward strand.
GAAAGCAAGGCAAGGCAACGCAAAAGGGCAAAGCAAGGCAAGGCAAAAGGGCAAAGCAAGGAAAGGCAAAAGGGCAAAGGAAGACAATGCAAGGCAAGTCTACAGGGCAAAGCAAGGCAAGGCAAGGCAAAAGAGCAAAGCAAGGCAAGGCAAATGGGGAAAGCAAGGCAATGAAAGGCAAGGCAAAAGGGCAATGCAAGGCATGGTAAGGCAAAAACGCAAAGCAAGGCAAGGCAAAATGGCAAAGCAAGGCAAGGCAAAGCAAACGGGTAAAGCAAGGCAATGCAAGGCAAAAGGGCAAAGAAAGGAAAGGCAAGGCAAGGCAAGACAAGGCCAAGTGAAAAAGCAAGGCAAGGCAAAAGACCAAAGCAAGGCAAGGCAAAAGACCAAAGCAAGGCAAGGCAAGGAAAGACAAAAAGGCAAAGCAAGGCAAGTCTACAGGGCAAAGCAAGGCAAGGCAAGGCAAGGCAAAAGGGCAAAGCAAGGCAAGGCAAATGGGGAAAGCAAGACAATGAAAAGCAAGGCAAAACGGCAACGCAAGGCAAGGTAAGGCAAAAACGCAAAGCAAGGCAAGGCAAAATGGCAAAGCAAGGCAAGGCAAAGCAAACGGGTAAAGTAAGGCAATGCAAGGCAAAAGGGCAAAGAAAGGAAAGGGAAGGCAAGGCAAGACAAGGCCAAGTGAAAAAGCAAGGCAAGGCAAAAGACCAAAGCAAGGCAAGGCAAGGCAAGGCAAAAAGGCAAAGCAAGGAAAGGCAAAAGGGCAAGGCAAGGCAAGGCAAAAGGGCAAAGAAAGGCAAGGGAATGCAAGGCAAAAGGGCAAAGTAAGGTAAGGCAAAGCAAAAGAGCAAAGCAAGGCAAGGCAAGGCAAAAGGGCAAAGCATGGCAAGGCAAGGAAAGGCAAAAGAGAAAAGAAGGGCAAGGCAAGGCAAGGCAAAACGGCAAAGTAAGGCAAGGCAAGGCAAATGGCAAAGCAAGGCAATACAAAGCAAGGCAAAAGAGCAAAGCAAGTGAAGGCAAAGCAAACGGGTAAAGCAAGGCAAGGCAAAAAGGCAAAGAAAGGCAAGGCAAGGAAAGGCAAAATGGAAAAGCATGGCAAAGCAAGGCAAAAGGGCAAAGTTTTAAGCAAGGCAAGTCAAAAGGGAAAGCAAGACAACGGAAGGCAAGGCAGAAAGGCAAAGAAAGGAAAGGCAAAAATGCAAAGCAAGGCAAGGCAAAAGGGCAAAGCAAGGCAAGGGAAGGCAAGGCAAAAGTGCAAACCAAGGCATGCAAAGGCAATACAAAAGAGCAAAGCAAGGCAAGGCAAGGCAAAAGGGCAAAGCAAGGCAAGGCAAAAGGGCAAGGCAAGGCAAGGCAAGGCAAAGCAAAACGGCAAAGCAAGGCAAGGCAAGGCAAAAGGGTAAAGAAAGGGAAAACAAAGCAAACGGGTAAAGCAAGGCAAGGCAAGGCAAAAAGGCAAAGAAAGGCAAAGAAAGGAAAGGCAAATGGTCAAAGCAAGGCAAGGCAAGTCAAGGCAAAACGGCAAAGAAAGGAAAAACAAGGAAGGGCAAAACGGAAAAGCAAGGAAAGGTAAGGCAAGGTAAATGAGCAAAGCAAGGCAAGGCAAGGCAAAAGGGCAAAGCATGGTAAGGGAAGAGAAACGGGTAAAGAAAGGCAATGCAAGGCAAAAGGGCAAAGAAAGGCAAGGTAAGGCAAAAGAGCAAAGTAAGGCTAGGAAAGGCAAGTCAAAAGGGCAAAGCAAGGAAAGGCAAAAGGGCAAAGGAAAACAATGCAAGGCAAGTCTAAAGGGCAAAGCAAGGCAAGGCAAGGCAAGGCAAAAGGGCAAAGCAAGGCAAGGCAAATAAGGAAAGCAAGGTAATGAAAGGCAAAGGAAAAGGGCAAAGCAAGGCATGGCAAGGCATAAAGGCAAACCAAGGCAAGGCAAGGCAAAAGGGCAAAGCTAAGCAAGGAAAGTCATAAGGGAAAGCAAGACAAGGCAAGGCAAGGCAAAAGGGCAATGCAAGGCAAGGCAAAGCAAACGGGTAAAGCAAGGCAATGCAAGGCAAAAGGGCAAAGAAAGGCAAGGCAAGGAAAGGCAAAAATGAAAAGCAAGGCAAGGCAAAAGGGCAAAGAAAGGCAAGGGAAGGCAAGGCAAAAGTGCAAACCAAGGCATGCAAAGGCAACACAAAAGAGGAAAGCAAGGCAAGGCAACGCAAAAGGGCAAAGCAAGGCAAGGCAAAAGGGCAAAGCAAGGAAAGGCAAGGAAAGGGAAAAGGGTAAAGCAAGGTAATGCAAGGCAAAAGGGCAAAGCAAGGCAAGGCAAGGCAAAAGGGTAAAGAAAGGGAAGGAAAAGCAAACGGGTAAAGCAAGGCAAGGCAAGGCAAAAAGGCAAAGAAAGGCAAAGAAAGGAAAGGCAAAAGGGCAAAGGAAGACAATGCATGGCAAGTCTAAAGGGCAAAGCAAGGCAAGGCAAGGCAAGGCAAAAGGGCAAAGCAAGGCACGGCAAATGGGGAAAGCAAGGTAATGAAAGGCAAAGGAAAAAGTCAAAGCAAGGCATCTCAATGCATAAAGGCAAACCAAGGCAAGGCAAAGCAAAAGGGCAATGCAAGGCAAGGTAAGGCAAAAACGCAAAGCAAGGCAAGGCAAAATGGCAAAGCAAGGCAAGGCAAAGCAAACGGGTAAAGCAAGGCAATGCAAGGCAAAAGGGCAAAGAAAGGCAAGGCAAGGAAAGGCAAAAAGGCAAGGGAAGGCAAGGCAAAAGGGCAAAGAAAGGCAAGGGAAGGCAAGGCAAAACGGCAAAGAAAGGAAAGGCAAGGAAAGGCAAAAGGGAGAAGTAAGGAAAGGTAAGGCAAGGTAGAAATGGCAAAGCAAAGCAAGGCAAGGCAAAAGGGCAAAGCATGGTAAGGGAAGAGAAACGGGTAAAGCAAGGCAATACAAGGCAAAAGGGCAAAGCATGCATGGTAAGGGAAGAGAAACGGGTAAAGAAAGGCAATGCAAGGCAAAAGGGCAAAGCAAGGAAAGGCAAAAGGGCAAAGGACGACAATGCAAGGCAAGTCTAAAGGGCAAAGCAAGGCAAGGCAAGGCAAGGCAAAAGGGCAAAGCAAGGCAAGGCAAATGGGGAAAGCAAGGTAATGAAAGGCAAGGGAAAAGGGCAAAGCAGGGCAAGGCAAGGCAAAAGGCTAAAGAAAGGGAAGGCAAAGCAAATGGTTAAAGCAAGGCAAGGCAAGGCAAATGGGCAAAGCAAAGCAAGGTAAGGCAAGGTAAATGGGCAAAGCAAGGCAAGGCAAGGCAAAAGGGCAAAGCATGTCAAGGGAAGAGAAACGGGTAAAGAAGGGCAATGCAAGGCAAAAGGGCAAAGAAAGGCAAGGCAAGGAAAGGCAAGGCAAAATGAAAAAGAAAGGCAAGGCAAAAGGCCAAAGCAAGGCAAGGCAAGGCAAAAGAGCAAAGCAAGGCGAGGCAAGGCAAGGCAAAAGGGCAAAGCAAGGAAAGGCAAGGAAAGGCAAAACGGAGAAGTAAGGAAAGGTAAGGCAAGGTAAAAATGGCAAAGCAAGGCAAGGCAAGGCAAAAGGGCAAAGCATGGTAAGGGAAGAGAAACGGGTAAAGAAAGGCAATACAAGGCAAAAGGGCAAAGAAAGGCAAGGTAATGCAAAAGAGCAAAGTAAGGCTAGGAAAGGCAAGGCAAGAGGGCAAAGCAAGGCAAGGCAAATGGGGAAAGCAAGACAATGAAAAGCAAGGCAAAACGGCAATGCAAGGCAAGGTAAGGCAAAAACGCAAAGCAAGGCAAGGCAAAATGGCAAAGCAAGGCAAGGCAAAGCAAACGGGTAAAGTAAGGCAATGCAAGGCAAAAGGGCAAAGAAAGGAAAGGGAAGGCAAGGCAAGACAAGGCCAAGTGAAAAAGCAAGGCAAGGCAAAAGACCAAAGCAAGGCAAGGCAAGGCAAGGCAAAAAGGCAAAGCAAGGAAAGGCAAAAGGGCAAAGCAAGACAAGGCAAGGCAAGGCAAAAGTGCAAACCAAGGCATGCAAAGGCAATACAAAAGAGCAAAGCAAGGCAAGGCAACGCAAAAGGGCAAAGCAAGGCAAGGCAAAAGGGCAAGGCAAGGCAAGGCAAGGCAAAGCAAAACGGCAAAGCAAGGCAAGGCAAGGCAAAAGGGTAAAGAAAGGGAAGGCAAAGCAAACGGGTAAAGCAAGGCAAGGCAAGGCAAAAAGGCAAAGAAAGGCAAAGAAAGGAAAGGCAAATGGGCAAAGCAAGGCAAGGCAAAACGGCAAAGAAAGGAAAAAAAAGGAAGGGCAAAACGGAAAAGCAAGGAAAGGTAAGGCAAGGTAAATGAGCAAAGCAAGGCAAGGCAACGCAAAAGGGCAAAGCAAGGCAAGGCAAAAGGGGAAAACAAGGAAAGGCAAGGAAAGGGAAAAGGGTAAAGCAAGGTAATGCAAGGCAAAAGGGCAAAGCAAGGCAAGGCAAGGCAAAAGGGTAAAGAAAGGGAAGGCAAAGCAAACGGGTAAAGCAAGGCAAGGCAAGGCAAAAAGGAAAGAAAGGCAAAGAAAGGAAAGGCAAATGGGCAAAGCAAGGCAAGGCAAGTCAAGGCAAAAAGTCAAAGAAAGGAAAGGCAAGGAAAGGCAAAACGGAAAAGCAAGGAAAGGTAAGGCAAGGTAAATGGGCAAAGCAAGGCAAGGCAAGGCAAAAGGGCAAAGCAAGGCACGGCAAATGGGGAAAGCAAGGTAATGAAAGGCAAAGGAAAAAGTCAAAGCAAGGCATCTCAATGCATAAAGGCAAACCAAGGCAAGGCAAAGCAAAAGGGCAATGCAAGGCAAGGTAAGGCAAAAACGCAAAGCAAGGCAAGGCAAAATGGCAAAGCAAGGCAAGGCAAAGCAAACGGGTAAAGCAAGGCAATGCGAGGCAAAAGGGCAAAGAAAGGCAAGGCAAGGAAAGGCAAAAAGGCAAGGGAAGGCAAGGCAAAAGGGCAAAGAAAGGCAAGGGAAGGCAAGCCAAAACGGCAAAGAAAGGAAAGGCAAGGAAAGGCAAAAGGGAGAAGTAAGGAAAGGTAAGGCAAGGTAGAAATGGCAAAGCAAAGCAAGGCAAGGCAAAAGGGCAAAGCATGGTAAGGGAAGAGAAACGGGTAAAGAAAGGCAATGCAATGCAAAAGGGCAAAGCATGCATGGTAAGGGAAGAGAAACGGGTAAAGAAAGGCAATGCAAGCCAAAAGGGCAAAGCAAGGAAAGGCAAAAGGGCAAAGGACGACAATGCAAGGCAAGTCTAAAGGGCAAAGCAAGGCAAGGCAAGGCAAGGCAAAAGGGCAAAGCAAGGCAAGGCAAATGGGGAAAGCAAGGTAATGAAAGGCAAGGGAAAAGGGCAAAGCAGGGCAAGGCAAGGCAAAAGGCTAAAGAAAGGGAAGGCAAAGCAAATGGTTAAAGCAAGGCAAGGCAAGGCAAATGGGCAAAGCAAAGCAAGGTAAGGCAAGGTAAATGGGCAAAGCAAGGCAAGGCAAGGCAAAAGGGCAAAGCATGTCAAGGGAAGAGAAACGGGTAAAGAAGGGCAATGCAAGGCAAAAGGGCAAAGAAAGGCAAGGCAAGGAAAGGCAAGGCAAAATGAAAAAGAAAGGCAAGGCAAAAGGCCAAAGCAAGGCAAGGCAAGGCAAAAGAGCAAAGCAAGGCGAGGCAAGGCAAGGCAAAAGGGCAAAGCAAGGAAAGGCAAGGAAAGGCAAAACGGAGAAGTAAGGAAAGGTAAGGCAAGGTAAAAATGGCAAAGCAAGGCAAGGCAAGGCAAAAGGGCAAAGAAAGGCAAGGTAATGCAAAAGAGCAAAGTAAGGCTAGGAAAGGCAAGGCAATAGGGCAAAGCAAGGCATGGCAAGGCATAAAGGCAAACCAAGGAAAAAGGCAAGGGAAAAGGGCAAAGCTAAGCAAGGAAAGTCAAAAGGGAAAGCAAGACAAGGCAAGGCAAGGCAAAAGGGCAATGCAAGGCAAGGTAAGGCAAAAACGGAAAGCAAGGCAAGGTAAATGGCAAAGCAAGGCAAGGCAAAGCAAACGGGTAAAGCAAGGCAATGCAAGGCAAAATGGCAAAGAAAGGCAAGGCAAGGAAAGGCAAAAGTGAAAAGCAAGGCAAGGCAAAAGTGCAAAGAAAGGCAAGGGAAGGCAAGGCAAAAGTGCAAACCAAGGCATGCAAAGGCAACACAAAAGAGGAAAGCAAGGCAAGGCAACGCAAAAGGGCAAAGCAAGGCAAGGCAAAAGGGCAAAGCAAGGAAAGGCAAAAGGGCAAAGGAAGACAATGCAAGGCAAGTCTACAGGGCAAAGCAAGGCAAGGCAAGGCAAAAGAGCAAAGCAAGGCAAGGCAAATGGGGAAAGCAAGGCAATGAAAGGCAAGGCAAAAGGGCAATGCAAGGCATGGTAAGGCAAAAACGCAAAGCAAGGCAAGGCAAAATGGCAAAGCAAGGCAAGGCAAAGCAAACGGGTAAAGCAAGGCAATGCAAGGCAAAAGGGCAAAGAAAGGAAAGGCAAGGCAAGGCAAGACAAGGCCAAGTGAAAAAGCAAGGCAAGGCAAAAGACCAAAGCAAGGCAAGGCAAAAGACCAAAGCAAGGCAAGGCAAGGAAAGACAAAAAGGCAAAGCAAGGCAAGTCTACAGGGCAAAGCAAGGCAAGGCAAGGCAAGGCAAAAGGGCAAAGCAATGCAAGGCAAATGGGGAAAGCAAGACAATGAAAAGCAAGGCAAAACGGCAATGCAAGGCAAGGTAAGGCAAAAACGCAAAGCAAGGCAAGGCAAAATGGCAAAGCAAGGCAAGGCAAAGCAAACGGGTAAAGTAAGGCAATGCAAGGCAAAAGGGCAAAGAAAGGAAAGGGAAGGCAAGGCAAGACAAGGCCAAGTGAAAAAGCAAGGCAAGGCAAAAGACCAAAGCAAGGCAAGGCAAGGCAAGGCAAAAAGGCAAAGCAAGGAAAGGCAAAAGGGCAAGGCAAGGCAAGGCAAAAGGGCAAAGAAAGGCAAGGGAATGCAAGGCAAAAGGGTAAAGTAAGGTAAGGCAAAGCAAAAGAGCAAAGCAAGGCAAGGCAAGGCAAAAGGGCAAAGCATGGCAAGGCAAGGAAAGGCAAAAGAGAAAAGAAGGGCAAGGCAAGGCAAGGCAAAACGGCAAAGTAAGGCAAGGCAAGGCAAATGGCAAAGCAAGGCAATACAAAGCAAGGCAAAAGAGCAAAGCAAGTGAAGGCAAAGCAAACGGGTAAAGCAAGGCAAGGCAAAAAGGCAAAGAAAGGCAAGGCAAGGAAAGGCAAAATGGAAAAGCATGGCAAAGCAAGGCAAAAGGGCAAAGTTAAGCAAGGCAAGTCAAAAGGGAAAGCAAGACAACGGAAGGCAAGGCAGAAAGGCAAAGAAAGGAAAGGCAAAAATGCAAAGCAAGGCAAGGCAAAAGGGCAAAGCAAGGCAAGGGAAGGCAAGGCAAAAGTGCAAACCAAGGCATGCAAAGGCAATTCAAAAGAGCAAAGCAAGGCAAGGCAACGCAAAAGGGCAAAGCAAGGCAAGGCAAAAGGGCAAGGCAAGGCAAGGCAAGGCAAAGCAAAACGGCAAAGCAAGGCAAGGCAAGGCAAAAGGGTAAAGAAAGGGAAGGCAAAGCAAACGGGTAAAGCAAGGCAAGGCAAGGCAAAAAGGCAAAGAAAGGCAAAGAAAGGAAAGGCAAATGGGCAAAGCAAGGCAAGGCAAGTCAAGGCAAAACGGCAAAGAAAGGAAAAACAAGGAAGGGCAAAACGGAAGAGCAAGGAAAGGTAAGGCAAGGTAAATGAGCAAAGCAAGGCAAGGCAAGGCAAAAGGGCAAAGCATGGTAAGGGAACAGAAACGGGTAAAGAAAGGCAATGCAAGGCAAAAGGGCAAAGAAAGGCAAGGTAAGGCAAAAGAGCAAAGTAAGGCTAGGAAAGGCAAGTCAAAAGGGCAAAGCAAGGAAAGGCAAAAGGGCAAAGGAAAACAATGCAAGGCAAGTCTAAAGGGCAAAGCAAGGCAAGGCAAGGCAAGGCAAAAGGGCAAAGCAAGGCAAGGCAAATAAGGAAAGCAAGGTAATGAAAGGCAAAGGAAAAGGGCAAAGCAAGGCATGGCAAGGCATAAAGGCAAACCAAGGCAAGGCAAGGCAAAAGGGCAAAGCTAAGCAAGGAAAGTCATAAGGGAAAGCAAGACAAGGCAAGGCAAGGCAAAAGGGCAATGCAAGGCAAGGCAAAGCAAACGGGTAAAGCAAGGCAATGCAAGGCAAAAGGGCAAAGAAAGGCAAGGCAAGGAAAGGCAAAAATGAAAAGCAAGGCAAGGCAAAAGGGCAAAGAAAGGCAAGGGAAGGCAAGGCAAAAGTGCAAACCAAGGCATGCAAAGGCAACACAAAAGAGGAAAGCAAGGCAAGGCAACGCAAAAGGGCAAAGCAAGGCAAGGCAAAAGGGCAAAGCAAGGAAAGGCAAGGAAAGGGAAAAGGGTAAAGCAAGGTAATGCAAGGCAAAAGGGCAAAGCAAGGCAAGGCAAGGCAAAAGGGTAAAGAAAGGGAAGGCAAAGCAAACGGGTAAAGCAAGGCAAGGCAAGGCAAAAAGGCAAAGAAAGGCAAAGAAAGGAAAGGCAAAAGGGCAAAGGAAGACAATGCATGGCAAGTCTAAAGGGCAAAGCAAGGCAAGGCAAGGCAAGGCAAAAGGGCAAAGCAAGGCACGGCAAATGGGGAAAGCAAGGTAATGAAAGGCAAAGGAAAAAGTCAAAGCAAGGCATCTCAATGCATAAAGGCAAACCAAGGCAAGGCAAAGCAAAAGGGCAATGCAAGGCAAGGTAAGGCAAAAACGCAAAGCAAGGCAAGGCAAAATGGCAAAGCAAGGCAAGGCAAAGCAAACGGGTAAAGCAAGGCAATGCAAGGCAAAAGGGAAAAGAAAGGCAAGGCAAGGAAAGGCAAAAAGGCAAGGGAAGGCAAGGCAAAAGGGCAAAGAAAGGCAAGGGAAGGCAAGGCAAAACGGCAAAGAAAGGAAAGGCAAGGAAAGGCAAAAGGGAGAAGTAAGGAAAGGTAAGGCAAGGTAGAAATGGCAAAGCAAAGCAAGGCAAGGCAAAAGGGCAAAGCATGGTAAGGGAAGAGAAACGGGTAAAGAAAGGCAATGCAAGGCAAAAGGGCAAAGCATGCATGGTAAGGGAAGAGAAACGGGTAAAGAAAGGCAATGCAAGGCAAAAGGGCAAAGCAAGGAAAGGCAAAAGGGCAAAGGACGACAATGCAAGGCAAGTCTAAAGGGCAAAGCAAGGCAAGGCAAGGCAAGGCAAAAGGGCAAAGCAAGGCAAGGCGAATGGGGAAAGCAAGGTAATGAAAGGCAAGGGAAAAGGGCAAAGCAGGGCAAGGCAAGGCAAAAGGCTAAAGAAAGGGAAGGCAAAGCAAATGGTTAAAGCAAGGCAAGGCAAGGCAAATGGGCAAAGCAAAGCAAGGTAAGGCAAGGTAAATGGGCAAAGCAAGGCAAGGCAAGGCAAAAGGGCAAAGCATGTCAAGGGAAGAGAAACGGGTAAAGAAGGGCAATGCAAGGCAAAAGGGCAAAGAAAGGCAAGGCAAGGAAAGGCAAGGCAAAATGAAAAAGAAAGGCAAGGCAAAAGGCCAAAGCAAGGCAAGGCAAGGCAAAAGAGCAAAGCAAGGCGAGGCAAGGCAAGGCAAAAGGGCAAAGCAAGGAAAGGCAAGGAAAGGCAAAACGGAGAAGTAAGGAAAGGTAAGGCAAGGTAAAAATGGCAAAGCAAGGCAAGGCAAGGCAAAAGGGCAAAGAAAGGCAAGGTAATGCAAAAGAGCAAAGTAAGGCTAGGAAAGGCAAGGCAATAGGGCAAAGCAAGGCAAGGCAAAGCAAACGGGTAAAGCAAGGCAATGCAAGGCAAAAGGGAAAAGAAAGGCAAGGCAAGGAAAGGCAAAAAGGCAAGGGAAGGCAAGGCAAAAGGGCAAAGAAAGGCAAGGGAAGGCAAGGCAAAACGGCAAAGAAAGGAAAGGCAAGGAAAGGCAAAAGGGAGAAGTAAGGAAAGGTAAGGCAAGGTAGAAATGGCAAAGCAAAGCAAGGCAAGGCAAAAGGGCAAAGCATGGTAAGGGAAGAGAAACGGGTAAAGAAAGGCAATGCAAGGCAAAAGGGCAAAGCATGCATGGTAAGGGAAGAGAAACGGGTAAAGAAAGGCAATGCAAGGCAAAAGGGCAAAGCAAGGAAAGGCAAAAGGGCAAAGGACGACAATGCAAGGCAAGTCTAAAGGGCAAAGCAAGGCAAGGCAAGGCAAGGCAAAAGGGCAAAGCAAGGCAAGGCGAATGGGGAAAGCAAGGTAATGAAAGGCAAGGGAAAAGGGCAAAGCAGGGCAAGGCAAGGCAAAAGGCTAAAGAAAGGGAAGGCAAAGCAAATGGTTAAAGCAAGGCAAGGCAAGGCAAATGGGCAAAGCAAAGCAAGGTAAGGCAAGGTAAATGGGCAAAGCAAGGCAAGGCAAGGCAAAAGGGCAAAGCATGTCAAGGGAAGAGAAACGGGTAAAGAAGGGCAATGCAAGGCAAAAGGGCAAAGAAAGGCAAGGCAAGGAAAGGCAAGGCAAAATGAAAAAGAAAGGCAAGGCAAAAGGCCAAAGCAAGGCAAGGCAAGGCAAAAGAGCAAAGCAAGGCGAGGCAAGGCAAGGCAAAAGGGCAAAGCAAGGAAAGGCAAGGAAAGGCAAAACGGAGAAGTAAGGAAAGGTAAGGCAAGGTAAAAATGGCAAAGCAAGGCAAGGCAAGGCAAAAGGGCAAAGAAAGGCAAGGTAATGCAAAAGAGCAAAGTAAGGCTAGGAAAGGCAAGGCAATAGGGCAAAGCAAGGCATGGCAAGGCATAAAGGCAAACCAAGGCAAAAGGCAAGGGAAAAGGGCAAAGCTAAGCAAGGAAAGTCAAAAGGGAAAGCAAGACAAGGCAAGGCAAGGCAAAAGGGCAATGCAAGGCAAGGTAAGGCAAAAACGGAAAGCAAGGCAAGGTAAATGGCAAAGCAAGGCAAGGCAAAGCAAACGGGTAAAGCAAGGCAATGCAAGGCAAAATGGCAAAGAAAGGCAAGGCAAGGAAAGGCAAAAGTGAAAAGCAAGGCAAGGCAAAAGTGCAAAGAAAGGCAAGGGAAGGCAAGGCAAAAGTGCAAACCAAGGCATGCAAAGGCAACACAAAAGAGGAAAGCAAGGCAAGGCAACGTAAAAGGGCAAAGCAAGGCAAGGCAAAAGGGCAAAGCAAGGAAAGGCAAAAGGGCAAAGGAAGACAATGCAAGGCAAGTCTACAGGGCAAAGCAAGGCAAGGCAAGGCAAGGCAAAAGGGCAAAGCAAGGCAAGGCAAATGGGGAAAGCAAGACAATGAAAAGCAAGGCAAAAGGGCAATGCAAGGCAAGGTAAGGCAAAAACGCAAAGCAAGGCAAGGCAAAATGGCAAAGCAAGGCAAGGCAAAGAAAACGGGTAAAGTAAGGCAATGCAAGGCAAAAGGGCAAAGAAAGGAAAGGGAAGGCAAGGCAAGACAAGGCCAAGTGAAAAAGCAAGGCAAGGCAAAAGACCAAAGCAAGGCAAGGCAAGGCAAGGCAAAAAGGCAAAGCAAGGAAAGGTAAAAGGGCAAGGCAAGGCAAGGCAAAAGGGCAAAGAAAGGCAAGGGAATGCAAGGCAAAAGGGCAAAGTAAGGTAAGGCAAAGCAAAAGAGCAAAGCAAGGCAAGGCAAGGCAAAAGGGCAAAGCATGGCAAGGCAAGGAAAGGCAAAAGAGAAAAGAAGGGCAAGGCAAGGCAAGGCAAAACGGCAAAGTAAGGCAAGGCAAGGCAAATGGCAAAGCAAGGCAATACAAAGCAAGGCAAAAGAGCAAAGCAAGTGAAGGCAAAGCAAACGGGTAAAGCAAGGCAAGGCAAAAAGGCAAAGAAAGGCAAGGCAAGGAAAGGCAAAATGGAAAAGCAAGGCAAGGCAAGGCAAAAGGGCAAAGCAAAGCAAGGAAAGTCATAAGGGAAAGCAAGACAAGGCAAGGCAAGGCAAAAGGGCAATGCAAGGCAAGGCAAAGCAAACGGGTAAAGCAAGGCAATGCAAGGCAAAAGGGCAAAGAAAGGCAAGGCAAGGAAAGGCAAAAATGAAAAGCAAGGCAAGGCAAAAGGGCAAAGAAAGGCAAGGGAAGGCAAGGCAAAAGTGCAAACCAAGGCATGCAAAGGCAACACAAAAGAGGAAAGCAAGGCAAGGCAACGCAAAAGGGCAAAGCAAGGCAAGGCAAAAGGGCAAAGCAAGGAAAGGCAAGGAAAGGGAAAAGGGTAAAGCAAGGTAATGCAAGGCAAAAGGGCAAAGCAAGGCAAGGCAAGGCAAAAGGGTAAAGAAAGGGAAGGCAAAGCAAACGGGTAAAGCAAGGCAAGGCAAGGCAAAAAGGCAAAGAAAGGCAAAGAAAGGAAAGGCAAATGGGCAAAGCAAGGCAAGGCAAGTCAAGGCAAAAAGGCAAAGCAAGGAAAGGCAAGGAAAGGCAAAACGGAAAAGCAAGGAAAGGTAAGGCAAGGTAAATGGGCAAAGCAAGGCAAGGCAAGGCAAAAGGGCAAAGCATGGTAAGGGAACAGAAACGGGTAAAAAAAGGATATGCAAGGCAAAAGGGCAAAGAAAGGAAAGGCAAAAGGGCAAAGGAAGACAATGCATGGCAAGTCTAAAGGGCAAAGCAAGGCAAGGCAAGGCAAGGCAAAAGGGCAAAGCAAGGCACGGCAAATGGGGAAAGCAAGGTAATGAAAGGCAAAGGAAAAAGTCAAAGCAAGGCATGGCAATGCATAAAGGCAAACCAAGGCAAGGCAAAGCAAAAGGGCAATGCAAGGCAAGGTAAGGCAAAAACGCAAAGCAAGGCAAGGCAAAATGGCAAAGCAAGGCAAGGCAAAGCAAACGGGTAAAGCAAGGCAATGCAAGGCAAAAGGGCAAAGAAAGGCAAGGCAAGGAAGGGCAAAAAGGCAAGGGAAGGCAAGGCAAAAGGGCAAAGAAAGGCAAGGGAAGGCAAGGCAAAACGGCAAAGAAAGGAAAGGCAAGGAAAGGCAAAAGGGAGAAGTAAGGAAAGGTAAGGCAAGGTAGAAATGGCAAAGCAAAGCAAGGCAAGGCAAAAGGGCAAAGCATGGTAAGGGAAGAGAAACGGGTAAAGAAAGGCAATGCAATGCAAAAGGGCAAAGCATGCATGGTAAGGGAAGAGAAACGGGTAAAGAAAGGCAATGCAAGGCAAAAGGGCAAAGCAAGGAAAGGCAAAAGGGCAAAGGACGACAATGCAAGGCAAGTCTAAAGGGCAAAGCAAGGCAAGGCAAGGCAAGGCAAAAGGGCAAAGCAAAGCAAGGCAAATGGGGAAAGCAAGGTAATGAAAGGCAAGGGAAAAGGGCAAAGCAGGGCAAGGCAAAAGGCTAAAGAAAGGGAAGGCAAAGCAAATGGTTAAAGCAAGGCAAGGCAAGGCAAATGGGCAAAGCAAAGCAAGGTAAGGCAAGGTAAATGGGCAAAGCAAGGCAAGGCAAGGCAAAAGGGCAAAGCATGTCAAGGGAAGAGAAACGGGTAAAGAAGGGCAATGCAAGGCAAAAGGGCAAAGAAAGGCAAGGCAAGGAAAGGCAAGGCAAAATGAAAAAGAAAGGCAAGGCAAAAGGCCAAAGCAAGGCAAGGCAAGGCAAAAGAGCAAAGCAAGGCGAGGCAAGGCAAGGCAAAAGGGCAAAGCAAGGAAAGGCAAGGAAAGGCAAAACGGAGAAGTAAGGAAAGGTAAGGCAAGGTAAAAATGGCAAAGCAAGGCAAGGCAAGGCAAAAGGGCAAAGAAAGGCAAGGTAATGCAAAAGAGCAAAGTAAGGCTAGGAAAGGCAAGGCAATAGGGCAAAGCAAGGCATGGCAAGGCATAAAGGCAAACCAAGGCAAAAGGCAAGGGAAAAGGGCAAAGCTAAGCAAGGAAAGTCAAAAGGGAAAGCAAGACAAGGCAAGGCAAGGCAAAAGGGCAATGCAAGGCAAGGTAAGGCAAAAACGGAAAGCAAGGCAAGGTAAATGGCAAAGCAAGGCAAGGCAAAGCAAACGGGTAAAGCAAGGCAATGCAAGGCAAAATGGCAAAGAAAGGCAAGGCAAGGAAAGGCAAAAGTGAAAAGCAAGGCAAGGCAAAAGTGCAAAGAAAGGCAAGGGAAGGCAAGGCAAAAGTGCAAACCAAGGCATGCAAAGGCAACACAAAAGAGGAAAGCAAGGCAAGGCAACGTAAAAGGGCAAAGCAAGGCAAGGCAAAAGGGCAAAGCAAGGAAAGGCAAAAGGGCAAAGGAAGACAATGCAAGGCAAGTCTACAGGGCAAAGCAAGGCAAGGCAAGGCAAAAGAGCAAAGCAAGGCAAGGCAAATGGGGAAAGCAACGCAATGAAAGGCAAGGCAAAAGGGCAATGCAAGGCAAGGTAAGGCAAAAACGCAAAGCAAGGCAAGGCAAAATGGCAAAGCAAGGCAAGGCAAAGCAAACGGGTAAAGCAAGGCAATGCAAGGCAAAAGGGCAAAGAAAGGAAAGGGAAGGCAAGGCAAGACAAGGCCAAGTGAAAAAGCAAGGCAAGGCAAAAGACCAAAGCAAGGCAAGGCAAGGCAAGGCAAAAGGGCAAAGCAAGGCAAGGCAAATGGGGAAAGCAAGACAATGAAAAGCAAGGCAAAACGGCAATGCAAGGCAAGGTAAGGCAAAAACGCAAAGCAAGGCAAGGCAAAATGGCAAAGCAAGGCAAGGCAAAGCAAACGGGTAAAGTAAGGCAATGCAAGGCAAAAGGGCAAAGAAAGGAAAGGGAAGGCAAGGCAAGACAAGGCCAAGTGAAAAAGCAAGGCAAGGCAAAAAACCAAAGCAAGGCAAGGCAAGGCAAGGCAAAAAGGCAAAGCAAGGAAAGGCAAAAGGGCAAAGCAAGACAAGGCAAGGCAAGGCAAAAGGGCAAAGAAAGGCAAGGGAATGCAAGGCAAAAGGGCAAAGTAAGGTAAGGCAAAGCAAAAGAGCAAAGCAAGGCAAGGCAAGGCAAAAGGGCAAAGCATGGCAAGGCAAGGAAAGGCAAAAGAGAAAAGAAGGGCAAGGCAAGGCAAGGCAAAACGGCAAAGTAAGGCAAGGCAAGGCAAATGGCAAAGCAAGGCAATACAAAGCAAGGCAAAAGAGCAAAGCAAGTGAAGGCAAAGCAAACGGGTAAAGCAAGGCAAGGCAAAAAGGCAAAGAAAGGCAAGGCAAGGAAAGGCAAAATGGAAAAGCATGGCAAAGCAAGGCAAAAGGGCAAAGTTAAGCAAGGCAAGTCAAAAGGGAAAGCAAGACAACGGAAGGCAAGGCAGAAAGGCAAAGAAAGGAAAGGCAAAAATGCAAAGCAAGGCAAGGCAAAAGGGCAAAGCAAGGCAAGGGAAGGCAAGGCAAAAGTGCAAACCAAGGCATGCAAAGGCAATACAAAAGAGCAAAGCAAGGCAAGGCAACGCAAAAGGGCAAAGCTAGGCAAGGCAAAAGGGCAAGGCAAGGCAAGGCAAGGCAAAGCAAAACGGCAAAGCAAGGCAAGGCAAGGCAAAAGGGCAAAGCTAAGCAAGGAAAGTCATAAGGGAAAGCAAGACAAAGCAAGGCAAGGCAAAAGGGCAATGCAAGGCAAGGCAAAGCAAACGGGTAAAGCAAGGCAATGCAAGGCAAAAGGGCAAAGAAAGGCAAGGCAAGGAAAGGCAAAAATGAAAAGCAAGGCAAGGCAAAAGGGCAAAGAAAGGCAAGGGAAGGCAAGGCAAAAGTGCAAACCAAGGCATGCAAAGGCAACACAAAAGAGGAAAGCAAGGCAAGGCAACGCAAAAGGGCAAAGCAAGGCAAGGCAAAAGGGCAAAGCAAGGAAAGGCAAGGAAAGGGAAAAGGGTAAAGCAAGGAAAGGTAAGGCAAGGTAAATGGGCAAAGCAAGGCAAGGCAAGGCAAAAGGGCAAAGCATGGTAAGGGAACAGAAACGGGTAAACAAAGGATATGCAAGGCAAAAGGGCAAAGAAAGGAAAGGCAAGGAAAGGGAAAAGGGTAAAGCAAGGAAAGGTAAGGCAAGGTAAATGGGCAAAGCAAGGCAAGGCAAGGCAAAAGGGCAAAGCATGGTAAGGGAACAGAAACGGGTAAACAAAGGATATGCAAGGCAAAAGGGCAAAGAAAGGAAAGGCAAAAGGGCAAAGGAAGACAATGCATGGCAAGTCTAAAGGGCAAAGCAAGGCAAGGCAAGGCAAGGCAAAAGGGCAAAGCAAGGCACGGCAAATGGGGAAAGCAAGGTAATGAAAGGCAAAGGAAAAAGTCAAAGCAAGGCATGGCAATGCATAAAGGCAAACCAAGGCAAGGCAAAGCAAAAGGGCAATGCAAGGCAAGGTAAGGCAAAAACGCAAAGCAAGGCAAGGCAAAATGGCAAAGCAAGGCAAGGCAAAGCAAACGGGTAAAGCAAGGCAATGCAAGGCAAAAGGGCAAAGAAAGGCAAGGCAAGGAAAGGCAAAAAGGCAAGGGAAGGCAAGGCAAAAGGGCAAAGAAAGGCAAGGGAAGGCAAGGCAAAACGGCAAAGAAAGGAAAGGCAAGGAAAGGCAAAAGGGAGAAGTAAGGAAAGGTAAGGCAAGGTAGAAATGGCAAAGCAAAGCAAGGCAAGGCAAAAGGGCAAAGCATGGTAAGGGAAGAGAAACGGGTAAAGAAAGGCAATGCAAGGCAAAAGGGCAAAGAAAGGAAAGGCAAAAGGGCAAAGGACGACAACGCAAGGCAAGTCTAAAGGGCAAAGCAAGGCAAGGCAAGGCAAGGCAAAAGGGCAAAGCAAGGCAAGGCAAATGGGGAAAGCAAGGTAATGAAAGGCAAGGGAAAAGGGCAAAGCAAGGAAAGGCAAGGCAAAAGGCTAAAGAAAGGGAAGGCAAAGCAAATGTTTAAAGCAAGGCAAGGCAAGGCAAATGGGCAAAGCAAAGCAAGGTAAGGCAAGGTAAAAATGGCAAAGCAAGGCAAGGCAAGGCAAAAGGGCAAAGCATGGTAAGGGAAGAGAAACGGGTAAAGAAAGGCAATACAAGGCAAAAGGGCAAAGAAAGGCAAGGTAATGCAAAAGAGCAAAGTAAGGCAAGGAAAGGCAAGGCAAAAGGGCAAAGCAAGGCATGGCAAGGCATAAAGGCAAACCAAGGCAACGCAAGGGAAAAGGGCAAAGCTAAGCAAGGAAAGTCTAAAGGGAAAGCAAGACAAGGCAAGGCAAGGCAAAAGGGCAATGCAAGGCAAGGTAAGGCAAAAACGGAAAGCAAGGCAAGGTAAATGGCAAAGCAAGGCAAGGCAAAGCAAACGGGTAAAGCAAGGCAATGCAAGGCAAAAGGGCAAAGAAAGGCAAGGCAAGGAAAGGCAAAAGGGTAAAGCAAGACAAGTCAAGACAAGGCAAAAGGGCAAAGAAAGGCAAGGGAATGCAAAGCAAAAGAGCAAAGTAAGGTAAGGCAAAGCAAAAGAGCAAAGCAAGGCAAGGCAAGGCAAAAGGGCAAAGCATGGCAAGGCAAGGAAAGGCAAAAGAGAAAAGAAGGGCAAGGCAAGGCAAGGCAAAACGGCTAAGTAAGGCAAGGCAAGGCAAAACGGCAAAGTAAGGCAAGGCAAGGCAAATGGCAAAGCAAGGCAATACAAAGCAAGGCAAAAGAGCAAAGCAAGTGAAGGCAAAGCAAACGGGTAAAGCAAGGCAAGGCAAAAAGGCAAAGAAAGGCAAGGAAAGGCAAAATGGAAAAGCATGGCAAAGCAAGGCAAAAGGGCAAAGTTAGGCAAGGCAAGTCAAAAGGGAAAGCAAGACAACGGAAGGCAAGGCAAAAAGACAAAGAAAGGAAAGGCAAAAATGCAAAGCAAGGCAAGGCAAAAGGGCAAAGCAAGGCAAGGGAAGGCAAGGCAAAAGAGCAAACCAAGGCATGCAAAGGCAATACAAAAGAGCAAAGCAAGGCAAGGCAAGGCAAAAGGGCAAAGCATGGTAAGGGAAGAGAAACGGGTAAAGAAAGGCAATACAAGGCAAAAGGGCAAAGAAAGGCAAGGTAATGCAAAAGAGCAAAGTAAGGCTAGGAAAGGCAAGGCAAAAGGGCAAAGCAAGGCATGGCAAGGCATAAAGGCAAACCAAGGCAAGGCAAGGGAAAAGGGCAAAGCTAAGCAAGGAAAGTCAAAAGGGAAAGCAAGACAAGGCAAGGCAAGGCAAAAGGGCAAAGCAAGGAAAGGTAAGGCAAAAACGGAAAGCAAGGCAAGGTAAATGGCAAAGCAAGGCAAGGCAAAGCAAACGGGTAAAGCAAGGCAATGCAAGGCAAAAGGGCAAAGAAAGGCAAGGCAAGGAAAGGCAAAAGTGAAAAGCAAGGCAAGGCAAAAGTGCAAAGAAAGGCAAGGGAAGGCAAGGCAAAAGTGCAAACCAATGCATGCAAAGGCAACACAAAAGAGGAAAGTAAGGCAAGGCAACGCAAAAGGGCAAAGCAAGGCAAGGCAAAAGGGCAAAGCAAGGAAAGGCAAAAGGGCAAAGGAAGACAATGCAAGGCAAGTCTACAGGGCAAAGCAAGGCAAGGCAAGGCAAAAGAGCAAAGCAAGGCAAGGCAAATGGGGAAAGCAAGGCAATGAAAGGCAAGGCAAAAGGGCAATGCAAGGCAAGGTAAGGCAAAAACGCAAAGCAAGGCAAGGCAAAATGGCAAAGAAAGGCAAGGCAAAGCAAACGGGTAAAGCAAGGCAATGCAAGGCAAAAGGGCAAAGAAAGGAAAGGCAAGGCAAGGCAAGACAAGGCCAAGTGAAAAAGCAAGGCAGGGCAAAAGACCAAAGCAAGGCAAGGCAAGGCAAGACAAAAAGGCAAAGCAAGGCAAGACTACAGGGCAAAGCAAGGCAAGGCAAGGCAAGGCAAAAGGGCAAAGCAAGGCAAGGCAAATGGGGAAAGCAAGACAATGAAAAGCAAGGCAAAACGGCAATGCAAGGCAAGGTAAGGCAAAAACGCAAAGCAAGGCAAGGCAAAATGGCAAAGAAAGGCAAGGCAAAGCAAACGGGTAAAGCAAGGCAATGCAAGGCAAAAGGGCAAAGAAAGGTAAGGCAAAGCAAAAGAGCAAAGCAAGGCAAGGCAAGGCAAAAGGGCAAAGCATGGCAAGGCAAGGAAAGGCAAAAGAGAAAAGAAGGGCAAGGCAAGGCAAGGCAAAACGGCAGAGTAAGGCAAGGCAAGGCAAATGGCAAAGCAAGGCAATACAAAGCAAGGCAAAAGAGCAAAGCAAGTGAAGGCAAAGCAAACGGGTAAAGCAAGGCAAGGCAAAAAGGCAAAGAAAGGCAAGGCAAGGAAAGGCAAAATGGAAAAGCATGGCAAAGCAAGGCAAAACGGCAAAGTTAAGCAAGGCAAGTCAAAAGGGAAAGCAAGACAACGGAAGGCATGGCAGAAAGGCAAAGAAAGGAAAGGCAAAAATGCAAAGCAAGGCAAGGCAAAAGGGCAAAGCAAGGCAAGGGAAGGCAAGGCAAAAGTGCAAACCAAGGCATGCAAAGGCAATACAAAAGAGCAAAGCAAGGCAAGGCAACGCAAAAGGGCAAAGCAAGGCAAGGCAAAAGGGCAAGGCAAGGCAAGGCAAGGCAAGGCAAGGCAAAAAGTCAAAGCAAGGAAAGGCAAAAGGGCAAAGCAAGACAAGGCAAGGAAAGGCAAAAGGGCAAAGAAAGGCAAGGGAATGCAAGGCAAAAAGGCAAAGTAAGGTAAGGCAAAGCAAAAGAGCAAAGCAAGGCAAGGCAAGGCAAAAGGGCAAAGCATGGCAAGGCAAGGAAAGGCAAAAGAGAAAAGAAGGGCAAGGCAAGGCAAGGCAAAACGGCAAAGTAAGGCAAGGCAAGGCAAATGGCAAAGCAAGGCAATACAAAGCAAGGCAAAAGAGCAAAGCAAGTGAAGGCAAAGCAAACGGGTAAAGCAAGGCAAGGCAAAAAGGCAAAGAAAGGCAAGGCAAGGAAAGGCAAAATGGAAAAGCATGGCAAAGCAAGGCAAAAGGGCAAAGTTAAGCAAGGCAAGTCAAAAGGGAAAGCAAGACAACGGAAGGCAAGGCAGAAAGGCAAAGAAAGGAAAGGCAAAAATGCAAAGCAAGGCAAGGCAAAAGGGCAAAGCAAGGCAAGGGAAGGCAAGGCAAAAGTGCAAACCAAGGCATGCAAAGGCAATACAAAAGAGCAAAGCAAGGCAAGGCAACGCAAAAGGGCAAAGCAAGGCAAGGCAAAAGGGCAAGGCAAGGCAAGGCAAGGCAAAGCAAAACGGCAAAGCAAGGCAAGGCAAGGCAAAAGGGCAAAGCTAAGCAAGGAAAGTCATAAGGGAAAGCAAGACAAAGCAAGGCAAAGCAAAAGGGCAATGCAAGGCAAGGCAAAGCAAACGGGTAAAGCAAGGCAATGCAAGGCAAAAGGGCAAAGAAAGGCAAGGCAAGGAAAGGCAAAAATGAAAAGCAAGGCAAGGCAAAAGGGCAAAGAAAGGCAAGGGAAGGCAAGGCAAAAGTGCAAACCAAGGCATGCAAAGGCAACACAAAAGAGCAAAGCAAGGCAAGGCAACGCAAAAGGGCAAAGCAAGGCAAGGCAAAAGGGCAAAGCAAGGAAAGGCAAGGAAAGGGAAAAGGGTAAAGCAAGGTAATGCAAGGCAAAAGGGCAAGGCAAGGCAAAAGGGTAAAGAAAGGGAAGGCAAAGCAAACGGGTAAAGCAAGGCAAGGCAAGGCAAAAAGGCAAAGAAAGGCAAAGAAAGGAAAGGCAAATGGGCAAAGCAAGGCAAGGCAAGTCAAGGCAAAAAGTCAAAGAAAGGAAAGGCAAGGAAAGGCAAAACGGAAAAGCAAGGAAAGGTAAGGCAAGGTAAATGGGCAAAGCAAGGCAAGGCAAGGCAAAAGGGCAAAGCATGGTAAGGGAACAGAAACGGGTAAACAAAGGATATGCAAGGCAAAAGGGCAAAGAAAGGAAAGGCAAAAGGGCAAAGGAAGACAATGCATGGCAAGTCTAAAGGGCAAAGCAAGGCAAGGCAAGGCAAGGCAAAAGGGCAAAGCAAGGCAAGGCAAATGGGGAAAGCAAGGTAACGAAAGGCAAAGGAAAAAGTCAAAGCAAGGCATGGCAATGCATAAAGGCAAACCAAGGCAAGGCAAAGCAAAAGGGCAATGCAAGGCAAGGTAAGGCAAAAACGCAAAGCAAGGCAAGGTAAAATGGCAAAGCAAGGCAAGGCAAAGCAAACGGGTAAAGCAAGGCAATGCAAGGCAAAAGGGCAAAGAAAGGCAAGGCAAGGAAAGGCAAAAAGGCAAGGGAAGGCAAGGCAAAAGGGCAAAGAAAGGCAAGGGAAGGCAAGGCAAAACGGCAAAGAAAGGAAAGGCAAGGAAAGGCAAAAGGGAGAAGTAAGGAAAGGTAAGGCAAGGTAGAAATGGCAAAGCAAAGCAAGGCAAGGCAAAAGGGCAAAGCATGGTAAGGGAAGAGAAACGGGTAAAGAAAGGCAATGCAAGGCAAAAGGGCAAAGAAAGGAAAGGCAAAAGGGCAAAGGACGACAACGCAAGGCAAGTCTAAAGGGCAAAGCAAGGCAAGGCAAGGCAAGGCAAAAGGGCAAAGCAAGGCAAGGCAAATGGGGAAAGCAAGGTAATGAAAGGCAAGGGAAAAGGGCAAAGCAAGGAAAGGCAAGGCAAAAGGCTAAAGAAAGGGAAGGCAAAGCAAATGTTTAAAGCAAGGCAAGGCAAGGCAAATGGGCAAAGCAAAGCAAGGTAAGGCAAGGTAAAAATGGCAAAGCAAGGCAAGGCAAGGCAAAAGGGCAAAGCATGGTAAGGGAAGAGAAACGGGTAAAGAAAGGCAATACAAGGCAAAAGGGCAAAGAAAGGCAAGGTAATGCAAAAGAGCAAAGTAAGGCAAGGAAAGGCAAGGCAAAAGGGCAAAGCAAGGCATGGCAAGGCATAAAGGCAAACCAAGGCAAGGCAAGGGAAAAGGGCAAAGCTAAGCAAGGAAAGTCTAAAGGGAAAGCAAGACAAGGCAAGGCAAGGCAAAAGGGCAATGAAAGGCAAGGTAAGGCAAAAACGGAAAGCAAGGCAAGGTAAATGGCAAAGCAAGGCAAGGCAAAGCAAACGGGTTAAGCAAGGCAATGCAAGGCAAAAGGGCAAAGAAAGGCAAGGCAAGGAAAGGCAAAAATGAAAAGCAAGGCAAGGCAAAAGGGCAAAGAAAGGCAAGGGAAGGCAAGGCAAAAGTGCAAACCAAGGCATGCAAAGGCAACACAAAAGAGCAAAGCAAGGCAAGGCAACGCAAAAGGGCAAAGCAAGGCAAGGCAAAAGGGCAAAGCAAGGAAAGGCAAGGAAAGGGAAAAGGGTAAAGCAAGGTAATGCAAGGCTAAAGGGCAAAGCAAGGCAAGGCAAAAGGGCAAAGGAAGACAATGCAAGGCAAGTCTACAGGGCAAAGCAAGGCAAGGCAAGGCAAGGCAAAAGGGCAAAGCAAGGCAAGGCAAATGGGGAAAGCAAGGTAATGAAAGGCAAGGGAAAAGGGCAAAGCAAGGAAAGGCAAGGCAAAAGGCTAAAGAAAGGGAAGGCAAAGCAAATGTTTAAAGCAAGGCAAGGCAAGGCAAATGGGCAAAGCAAAGCAAGGTAAGGCAAGGTAAAAATGGCAAAGCAAGGCAAGGCAAGGCAAAAGGGCAAAGCATGGTAAGGGAAGAGAAACGGGTAAAGAAAGGCAATACAAGGCAAAAGGGCAAAGAAAGGCACGGTAATGCAAAAGAGCAAAGTAAGGCAAGGAAAGGCAAGGCAAAAGGGCAAAGCAAGGCATGGCAAGGCATAAAGGCAAACCAAGGCAAGGCAAGGGAAAAGGGCAAAGCTAAGCAAGGAAAGTCTAAAGGGAAAGCAAGACAAGGCAAGGCAAGGCAAAAGGGCAATGCAAGGCAAGGTAAGGCAAAAACGGAAAGCAAGGCAAGGTAAATGGCAAAGCAAGGCAAGGCAAAGCAAACGGGTAAAGCAAGGCAATGCAAGGCAAAAGGGCAAAGAAAGGCAAGGCAAGGAAAGGCAAAAATGAAAAGCAAGGCAAGGCAAAAGGGCAAAGAAAGGCAAGGGAAGGCAAGGCAAAAGTGCAAACCAAGGCATGCAAAGGCAACACAAAAGAGCAAAGCAAGGCAAGGCAACGCAAAAGGGCAAAGCAAGGCAAGGCAAAAGGGCAAAGCAAGGAAAGGCAAGGAAAGGGAAAAGGGTAAAGCAAGGTAATGCAAGGCTAAAGGGCAAAGCAAGGCAAGGCAAAAGGGCAAAGGAAGACAATGCAAGGCAAGTCTACAGGGCAAAGCAAAGCAAGGCAAGGCAAGGCAAGGCAAAAGGGCAAAGCAAGGCAAGGCAAATGGGGAAAGCAAGACAATGAAAGGCAAGGCAAAATGGCAATGCAAGGCAAGGTAAGGCAAAAACGCAAAGCAAGGCAAGGCAAAATGGCAAAGCAAGGCAAGGCAAAGCAAACGGGTAAAGCAAGGCAATGCAAGGCAAAAGGGCAAAGAAAGGAAAGGGAAGGCAAGGCAAGACAAGGCCAAGTGAAAAAGCAAGGCAATGCAAAAGACCAAAGCAAGGCAAGGCAAGGCAAGGCAAAAAGGCAAAGCAAGGAAAGGCAAAAGGGCAAAGCAAGACAAGTCAAGACAAGGCAAAAGGGCAAAGAAAGGCAAGGGAATGCAAAGCAAAAGAGCAAAGTAAGGTAAGGCAAAGCAAAAGAGCAAAGCAAGGCAAGGCAAGGCAAAAGGGCAAAGCATGGCAAGGCAAGGAAAGGCAAAAGAGAAAAGAAGGGCAAGGCAAGGCAAGGCAAAACGGCAAAGTAAGGCAAGGCAAGGCAAATGGCAAAGCAAGGCAATACAAAGCAAGGCAAAAGAGCAAAGCAAGTGAAGGCAAAGCAAACGGGTAAAGCAAGGCAAGGCAAAAAGGCAAAGAAAGGCAAGGAAAGGCAAAATGGAAAAGCATGGCAAAGCAAGGCAAAAGGGCAAAGTTAGGCAAGGCAAGTCAAAAGGGAAAGCAAGACAACGGAAGGCAAGGCAAAAAGGCAAAGAAAGGAAAGGCAAAAATGCAAAGCAAGGCAAGGCAAAAGGGCAAAGCAAGGCAAGGGAAGGCAAGGCAAAAGTGCAAACCAAGGCATGCAAAGGCAATACAAAAGAGCAAAGCAAGGCAAGGCAACGCAAAAGGGCAAAGCAAGGCAAGGCAAAAGGGCAAGGCAAGGCAAGGCAAGGCAAAGCAAAACGGCAAAGCAAGGCAAGGAAAGGCAAAAGGCTAAAGAAAGGGAAGGCAAAGCAAACGGGTAAAGCAAGGCAAGGCAAGGCAAAAAGGCAAAGAAAGGCAAAGAAAGGAAGGGCAAAACGGAAAAGCAAGGAAAGGTAAGGCAAGGTAAATGAGCAAAGCAAGGCAAGGCAAGGCAAAAGGGTAAAGCATGGTAAGGGAAGAGAAACGGGTAAAGAAAGGCAATGCAAGGCAAAAGGGCAAAGAAAGGCAAGGTAAGGCAAAAGAGCAAAGTAAGTCTAGGAAAGGCAAGTCAAAAGGGCAAAGCAAGGAAAGGCAAAAGGGCAAAGGAAAACAATGCAAGGCAAGTCTAAAGGGCAAAGCAAGGCAAGGCAAGGCAAGGCAAAAGGGCAAAGAAAGGCAAGGCAAGGAAAGGCAAAAATGAAAAGCAAGGTAATGCAAGGCAAAAGGGCAAAGCATGCATGGTAGGGGAAGAGAAACGGGTAAAGAAAGGCAATGCAAGGCAAAAGGGCAAAGCAAGGAAAGGCAAAAGGGCAAAGGACGACAACGCAAGGCAAGTCTAAAGGGCAAAGCAAGGCAAGGCAAGGCAAGGCAAAAGGGCAAAGCAAGGCAAGGCAAATGGGGAAAGCAAGGTAATGAAAGGCAAGGGAAAAGGGCAAAGCAGGGCAAGGCAAGGCAAAAGGCTAAAGAAAGGGAAGGCAAAGCAAATGGTTAAAGCAAGGCAAGGCAAGGCAAATGGGCAAAGCAAAGCAAGGTAAGGCAAGGTAAATGGGCAAAGCAAGGCAAGGCAAGGCAAAAGGGCAAAGCATGTCAAGGGAAGAGAAACGGGTAAAGAAGGGCAATGCAAGGCAAAAGGGCAAAGAAAGGCAAGGCAAGGAAAGGCAAGGCAAAATGAAAAAGAAAGGCAAGGCAAAAGGCCAAAGCAAGGCAAGGCAAGGCAAAAGAGCAAAGCAAGGCGAGGCAAGGCAAGGCAAAAGGGCAAAGCAAGGAAAGGCAAGGAAAGGCAAAACGGAGAAGTAAGGAAAGGTAAGGCAAGGTAAAAATGGCAAAGCAAGGCAAGGCAAGGCAAAAGGGCAAAGCATGGTAAGGGAAGAGAAACGGGTAAAGAAAGGCAATACAAGGCAAAAGGGCAAAGAAAGGCAAGGTAATGCAAAAGAGCAAAGTAAGGCTAGGAAAGGCAAGGCAAAAGGGCAAAGCAAGGCATGGCAAGGCATAAAGGCAAACCAAGGCAAGGCAAGGGAAAAGGGCAAAGCTAAGCAAGGAAAGTCAAAAGGGAAAGCAAGACAAGGCAAGGCAAGGCAAAAGGGCAAAGCAAGGAAAGGTAAGGCAAAAACGGAAAGCAAGGCAAGGTAAATGGCAAAGCAAGGCAAGGCAAATCAAACGGGTAAAGCAAGGCAATGCAAGGCAAAAGGGCAAAGAAAGGCAAGGCAAGGAAAGGCAAAAGTGAAAAGCAAGGCAAGGCAAAAGGGCAAAGAATGGCAAGGCAAGGAAAGGCAAAAGTGAAAAGCAAGGCAAGGCAAAAGTGCAAAGAAAGGCAAGGGAAGGCAAGGCAAAAGTGCAAACCAAGGCATGCAAAGGCAACACAAAAGAGGAAAGCAAGGCAAGGCAACGCAAAAGGGCAAAGCAAGGCAAGGCAAAAGGGCAAAGCAAGGAAAGGCAAAAGGGCAAAGGAAGACAATGCAAGGCAAGTCTACAGGGCAAAGCAAGGCAAGGCAAGGCAAAAGAGCAAAGCAAGGCAAGGCAAATGGGGAAAGCAAGGCAATGAAAGGCAAGGCAAAAGGGCAATGCAAGGCAAGGTAAGGCAAAAACGCAAAGCAAGGCAAGGCAAAATGGCAAAGAAAGGCAAGGCAAAGCAAACGGGTAAAGCAAGGCAATGCAAGGCAAAAGGGCAAAGAAAGGAAAGGCAAGGCAAGGCAAGACAAGGCCAAGTGAAAAAGCAAGGCAAGGCAAAAGACCAAAGCAAGGCAAGGCAAGGCAAGACAAAAAGGCAAAGCAAGGCAAGACTACAGGGCAAAGCAAGGCAAGGCAAGGCAAGGCAAAAGGGCAAAGCAAGGCAAGGCAAATGGGGAAAGCAAGACAATGAAAAGCAAGGCAAAACGGCAATGCAAGGCAAGGTAAGGCAAAAACGCAAAGCAAGGCAAGGCAAAATGGCAAAGCAAGGCAAGGCAAAGCAAACGGGTAAAGCAAGGCAATGCAAGGCAAAAGGGCAAAGAAAGGTAAGGCAAAGCAAAAGAGCAAAGCAAGGCAAGGCAAGGCAAAAGGGCAAAGCATGGCAAGGCAAGGAAAGGCAAAAGAGAAAAGAAGGGCAAGGCAAGGCAAGGCAAAACGGCAAAGTAAGGCAAGGCAAGGCAAATGGCAAAGCAAGGCAATACAAAGCAAGGCAAAAGAGCAAAGCAAGTGAAGGCAAAGCAAACGGGTAAAGCAAGGCAAGGCAAAAAGGCAAAGAAAGGCAAGGAAAGGCAAAATGGAAAAGCATGGCAAAGCAAGGCAAAAGGGCAAAGTTAGGCAAGGCAAGTCAAAAGGGAAAGCAAGACAACGGAAGGCAAGGCAAAAAGGCAAAGAAAGGAAAGGCAAAAATGCAAAGCAAGGCAAGGCAAAAGGGCAAAGCAAGGCAAGGGAAGGCAAGGCAAAAGTGCAAACCAAGGCATGCAAAGGCAATACAAAAGAGCAAAGCAAGGCAAGGCAACGCAAAAGGGCAAAGCAAGGCAAGGCAAAAGGGCAAGGCAAGGCAAGGCAAGGCAAAGCAAAACGGCAAAGCAAGGCAAGGCAAGGCAAAAGGGTAAAGAAAGGGAAGGCAAAGCAAACGGGTAAAGCAAGGCAAGGCAAGGCAAAAAGGCAAAGAAAGGCAAAGAAAGGAAGGGCAAAACGGAAAAGCAAGGAAAGGTAAGGCAAGGTAAATGAGCAAAGCAAGGCAAGGCAAGGCAAAAGGGTAAAGCATGGTAAGGGAAGAGAAACGGGTAAAGAAAGGCAATGCAAGGCAAAAGGGCAAAGAAAGGCAAGGTAAGGCAAAAGAGCAAAGTAAGTCTAGGAAAGGCAAGTCAAAAGGGCAAAGCAAGGAAAGGCAAAAGGGCAAAGGAAAACAATGCAAGGCAAGTCTAAAGGGTAAAGCAAGGCAAGGCAAGGCAAGGCAAAAGGGCAAAGAAAGGCAAGGCAAGGAAAGGCAAAAATGAAAAGCAAGGTAATGCAAGGCAAAAGGGCAAAGCATGCATGGTAAGGGAAGAGAAACGGGTAAAGAAAGGCAATGCAAGGCAAAAGGGCAAAGCAAGGAAAGGCAAAAGGGCAAAGGACGACAATGCAAGGCAAGTCTAAAGGGCAAAGCAAGGCAAGGCAAGGCAAGGCAAAAGGGCAAAGCAAGGCAAGGCAAATGGGGAAAGCAAGGTAATGAAAGGCAAGGGAAAAGGGCAAAGCAGGGCAAGGCAAGGCAAAAGGCTAAAGAAAGGGAAGGCAAAGCAAATGGTTAAAGCAAGGCAAGGCAAGGCAAATGGGCAAAGCAAAGCAAGGTAAGGCAAGGTAAATGGGCAAAGCAAGGCAAGGCAAGGCAAAAGGGCAAAGCATGTCAAGGGAAGAGAAACGGGTAAAGAAGGGCAATGCAAGGCAAAAGGGCAAAGAAAGGCAAGGCAAGGAAAGGCAAGGCAAAATGAAAAAGAAAGGCAAGGCAAAAGGCCAAAGCAAGGCAAGGCAAGGCAAAAGAGCAAAGCAAGGCGAGGCAAGGCAAGGCAAAAGGGCAAAGCAAGGAAAGGCAAGGAAAGGCAAAACGGAGAAGTAAGGAAAGGTAAGGCAAGGTAAAAATGGCAAAGCAAGGCAAGGCAAGGCAAAAGGGCAAAGCATGGTAAGGGAAGAGAAACGGGTAAAGAAAGGCAATACAAGGCAAAAGGGCAAAGAAAGGCAAGGTAATGCAAAAGAGCAAAGTAAGGCTAGGAAAGGCAAGGCAAAAGGGCAAAGCAAGGCATGGCAAGGCATAAAGGCAAACCAAGGCAAGGCAAGGGAAAAGGGCAAAGCTAAGCAAGGAAAGTCAAAAGGGAAAGCAAGACAAGGCAAGGCAAGGCAAAAGGGCAAAGCAAGGAAAGGTAAGGCAAAAACGGAAAGCAAGGCAAGGTAAATGGCAAAGCAAGGCAAGGCAAAGCAAACGGGTAAAGCAAGGCAATGCAAGGCAAAAGTGCAAAGAAAGGCAAGGCAAGGAAAGGCAAAAGTGAAAAGCAAGGCAAGGCAAAAGTGCAAAGAAAGGCAAGGGAAGGCAAGGCAAAAGTGCAAACCAAGGCATGCAAAGGCAACACAAAAGAGGAAAGCAAGGCAAGGCAACGCAAAAGGGCAAAGCAAGGCAAGGCAAAAGGGCAAAGCAAGGAAAGGCAAAAGGGCAAAGGAAGACAATGCAAGGCAAGTCTACAGGGCAAAGCAAGGCAAGGCAAGGCAAAAGAGCAAAGCAAGGCAAGGCAAATGGGGAAAGCAAGGCAATGAAAGGCAAGGCAAAAGGGCAATGCAAGGCAAGGTAAGGCAAAAACGCAAAGCAAGGCAAGGCAAAATGGCAAAGCAAGGCAAGGCAAAGCAAACGGGTAAAGCAAGGCAATGCAAGGCAAAAGGGCAAAGAAAGGAAAGGCAATGCAAGGCAAGACAAGGCCAAGTGAAAAAGCAAGGCAAGGCAAAAGACCAAAGCAAGGCAAGGCAAGGCAAGACAAAAAGGCAAAGCAAGGCAAGACTACAGGGCAAAGCAAGGCAAGGCAAGGCAAGGCAAAAGGGCAAAGCAAGGCAAGGCAAATGGGGAAAGCAAGACAATGAAAAGCAAGGCAAAACGGCAATGCAAGGCAAGGTAAGGCAAAAACGCAAAGCAAGGCAAGGCAAAATGGCAAAGCAAGTCAAGGCAAAGCAAACGGGTAAAGCAAGGCAATGCAAGGCAAAAGGGCAAAGAAAGGTAAGGCAAAGCAAAAGAGCAAAGCAAGGCAAGGCAAGGCAAAAGGGCAAAGCATGGCAAGGCAAGGAAAGGCAAAAGAGAAAAGAAGGGCAAGGCAAGGCAAGGCAAAACGGCAAAGTAAGGCAAGGCAAGGCAAATGGCAAAGCAAGGCAATACAAAGCAAGGCAAAAGAGCAAAGCAAGTGAAGGCAAAGCAAACGGGTAAAGCAAGGCAAGGCAAAAAGGCAAAGAAAGGCAAGGCAAGGAAAGGCAAAATGGAAAAGCATGGCAAAGCAAGGCAAAACGGCAAAGTTAAGCAAGGCAAGTCAAAAGGGAAAGCAAGACAACGGAAGGCATGGCAGAAAGGCAAAGAAAGGAAAGGCAAAAATGCAAAGCAAGGCAAGGCAAAAGGGCAAAGCAAGGCAAGGGAAGGCAAGGCAAAAGTGCAAACCAAGGCATGCAAAGGCAATACAAAAGAGCAAAGCAAGGCAAGGCAACGCAAAAGGGCAAAGCAAGGCAAGGCAAAAGGGCAAGGCAAGGCAAGGCAAGGCAAGGCAAAGCAAAACGGCAAAGCAAGGCAAGGCAAGGCAAAAGGCTAAAGAAAGGGAAGGCAAAGCAAACGGGTAAAGCAAGGCAAGGCAAGGCAAAAAGGCAAAGAAAGGCAAAGAAAGGAAAGGCAAATGGTCAAAGCAAGGCAAGGCAAGTCAAGGCAAAACGGCAAAGAAAGGAAAGGCAAGGAAAGGCAAAACGGAAAAGCAAGGAAAGGTAAGGCAAGGTAAATGGGCAAAGCAAGGCAAGGCAAGGCAAAAGGGCAAAGCATGGTAAGGGAACAGAAACGGGTAAAGAAAGGATATGCAAGGCAAAAGGGCAAAGCAAGGAAAGGCAAAAGGGCAAAGGAAGACAATGCATGGCAAGTCTAAAGGGCAAAGCAAGGCAAGGCAAGGCAAAAGGGCAAAGCATGTCAAGGGAAGAGAAACGGGTAAAGAAGGGCAATGCAAGGAATAAGGGCAAAGAAAGGCAAGGCAAGGAAAGGCAAGGCAAAATGAAAAAGAAAGGCAAGGCAAAAGGCCAAAGCAAGGCAAGGCAAGGCAAAAGAGCAAAGCAAGGCGAGGCAAGGCAAAAACGGAAAGCAAGGCAAGGCAAGGCAAGGCAAAAGGGCAATGCAAGGCAAGGTAAGGCAAAAACGGAAAGCAAGGCAAGGTAAATGGCAAAGCAAGGCAAGGCAAAGCAAACGGGTAAAGCAAGGCAAGGCAAGGCAAAAGGGCAAAGAAAGGCAAGGCAAGGAAAGGCAAAAATGAAAAGCAAGGCAAGGCAAAAGTGCAAAGAAAGGCAAGGGAAGGCAAGGCAAAAGTGCAAACCAAGGCATGCAAAGGCAACACAAAAGAGGAAAGCAAGGCAAGGCAACGCAAAAGGGCAAAGCAAGGCAAGGCAAAAGGGCAAAGCAAGGAAAGGCAAGGAAAGGGAAAAGGGTAAAGCAAGGTAATGCAAGGCAAAAAGGCAAAGCAAGGCAAGGCAAAAGAGCAAAGGAAGACAATGCAAGGCAAGTCTACAGGGCAAAGCAAGGCAAGGCAAGGCAAGGCAAAAGGGCAAAGCAAGGCAAGGCAAATGGGGAAAGCAAGACAATGAAAGGCAAGGCAAAATGGCAATGCAAGGTAAGGTAAGGCAAAAACGCAAAGCAAGGCAAGGCAAAATGGCAAAGCAAGGCAAGGCAAAGCAAACGGGTAAAGCAAGGCAATGCAAGGCAAAAGGGCAAAGAA
The DNA here is from genome assembly GCA_032206185.1 of Columba guinea. NCBI lineage: Eukaryota > Metazoa > Chordata > Aves > Columbiformes > Columbidae > Columba > Columba guinea. The sequence continues at coordinate 311,040 of JAVLUU010000332.1, forward strand.
AGGAAAGGGAAGGCAAGGCAAGACAAGGCCAAGTGAAAAAGCAAGGCAAGGCAAAAGACCAAAGCAAGGCAAGGCAAGGCAAGACAAAAAGGCAAAGCAAGGCAAGGCAAATGGGGAAAGCAAGGCAAGGCAAGGCAAGGCAAAACGGCAAAGAAAGGCAAGGGAATGCAAGGCAAAAGGTCAAAGTAAGTTAAGGCAAAGCAAAAGAGCAAAGCAAGGCAAGGCAAGGCAAAAGGGCAAAGCAAGGAAAGGCAAAAGGGCAAAGCAAAGCAAGGCAAGGCAAGGCAAAAAGGCAAAGCAAGGAAAGGCAAAAGGGCAAAGCAAAGCAAGGCAAGGCAAGGCAAAAGGGCAAAGAAAGGCAAGGGAATGCAAGGCAAAAGAGCAAAGTAAGGTAAGGCAAAGCAAAAGAGCAAAGCAAGGCAAGGCAAGGCAAAAGGGCAAAGCATGGCAAGGCAAGGAAAGGCAAAAGAGAAAAGAAGGGCAAGGCAAGGCAAGGCAAAACGGCAAAGTAAGGCAAGGCAAGGCAAAACGGCAAAGTAAGGCAAGGCAAGGCAAATGGCAAAGCAAGGCAATACAAAGCAAGGCAAAAGAGCAAAGCAAGTGAAGGCAAAGCAAACGGGTAAAGCAAGGCAAGGCAAAAAGGCAAAGAAAGGCAAGGCAAGGAAAGGCAAAATGGAAAAGCATGGCAAAGCAAGGCAAAAGGGCAAAGTTAAGCAAGGCAAGTCAAAAGTCAAAGCAAGACAACGGAAGGCAAGGCAAAAAGGCAAAGAAAGGAAAGGCAAAAATGCAAAGCAAGGCAAGGCAAAAGGGCAAAGCAAGGCAAGGGAAGGCAAGGCAAAAGTGCAAAGCAAGGCAAGGCAAGGCAAAAGGCTAAAGAAAGGGAAGGCAAAGCAAACGGGTAAAGCAAGGCAAGGCAAGGCAAAAAGGCAAAGAAAGGCAAAGAAAGGAAGGGCAAAACGGAAAAGCAAGGAAAGGTAAGGCAAGGTAAATGAGCAAAGCAAGGCAAGGCAAGGCAAAAGGGTAAAGCATGGTAAGGGAAGAGAAACGGGTAAAGAAAGGCAATGCAAGGCAAAAGGGCAAAGAAAGGCAAGGTAAGGCAAAAGAGCAAAGTCTAGGAAAGGCAAGTCAAAAGGGCAAAGCAAGGCAAGGCAAAAGGGCAAAGGAAAACAATGCAAGGCAAGTCTAAAGGGCAAAGCAAGGCAAGGCAAGGCAAGGCAAAAGGGCAAAGAAAGGCAAGGCAAGGAAAGGCAAAAATGAAAAGCAAGGTAATGCAAGGCAAAAGGGCAAAGCATGGTAAGGGAAGAGAAACGGGTAAAGAAAGGCAATGCAAGGCAAAAGGGCAAAGCAAGGAAAGGCAAAAGGGCAAAGGACGACAACGTAAGACAAGTCTAAAGGGCAAAGCAAGGCAAGGCAAGGCAAGGCAAAAGGGCAAAGCAAGGCAAGGCAAATGGGGAAAGCAAGGTAATGAAAGGCAAGGGAAAAGGGCAAAGCAGGGCAAGGCAAGGCAAAAGGCTAAAGAAAGGGAAGGCAAAGCAAATGGTTAAAGCAAGGCAAGGCAAGGCAAATGGGCAAAGCAAAGCAAGGTAAGGCAAGGTAAATGGGCAAAGCAAGGCAAGGCAAGGCAAAAGGGCAAAGCATGTCAAGGGAAGAGAAACGGGTAAAGAAGGGCAATGCAAGGCAAAAGGGCAAAGAAAGGCAAGGCAAGGAAAGGCAAGGCAAAATGAAAAAGAAAGGCAAGGCAAAAGCCAAAGCAAGGCAAGGCAAGGCAAAAGAGCAAAGCAAGGCGAGGCAAGGCAAGGCAAAAGGGCAAAGCAAGGAAAGGCAAGGAAAGGCAAAACGGAGAAGTAAGGAAAGGTAAGGCAAGGTAAAAATGGCAAAGCAAGGCAAGGCAAGGCAAAAGGGCAAAGCATGGTAAGGGAAGAGAAACGGGTAAAGAAAGGCAATACAAGGCAAAAGGGCAAAGAAAGGCAAGGTAATGCAAAAGAGCAAAGTAAGGCTAGGAAAGGCAAGGCAAAAGGGCAAAGCAAGGCATGGCAAGGCATAAAGGCAAACCAAGGCAAGGCAAGGGAAAAGGGCAAAGCTAAGCAAGGAAAGTCAAAAGGGAAAGCAAGACAAGGCAAGGCAAGGCAAAAGGGCAATGCAAGGCAAGGTAAGGCAAAAACGGAAAGCAAGGCAAGGTAAATGGCAAAGCAAGGCAAGGCAAAGCAAAAACGGATAAAGCAAGGCAATGCAAGGCAAAAGGGCAAAGAAAGGCAAGGCAAGGAAAGGCAAAAATGAAAAGCAAGGCAAGGCAAAAGTGCAAAGAAAGGCAAGGGAAGGCAAGGCAAAAGTGCAAACCAAGGCATGCAAAGGCAACACAAAAGAGCAAAGCAAGGCAAGGCAACGCAAAAGGGCAAAGCAAGGCAAGGCAAAAGGGCAAAGCAAGGAAAGGCAAGGAAAGGGAAAAGGGTAAAGCAAGGTAATGCAAGGCAAAAGGGTAAAGAAAGGGAAGGCAAAGCAAACGGGTAAAGCAAGGCAAGGCAAGGCAAAAAGGCAAAGAAAGGCAAAGAAAGGAAAGGAAAATGGGCAAAGCAAGGCAAGGCAAGTCAAGGCAAAAAGGCAAAGAAAGGAAAGGCAAGGAAAGGCAAAACGGAAAAGCAAGGAAAGGTAAGGCAAGGTAAATGGGCAAAGCAAGGCAAGGCAAGGCAAAATGGCAAAGCATGGTAAGGGAAGAGAAACGGGTAAAGAAAGGCAATGCAAGGCAAAAGGGCAAAGAAAGGCAAGGTAAGGCAAAAGAGCAAAGTAAGGCTAAGGCAAGGCAAGGCAAAAGGGCAAAGCAAGGAAAGGCAAAAGGGCAAAGGAAGACAATGCAAGGCAAGTCTACAGGGCAAAGCAAGGCAAGGCAAGGCAAAAGGGCAAAGCAAGGTAAGGCAAATGGGGAAAGCAAGGCAATGAAAGGCAAGGCAAAAGGGCAATGCAAGGCAAGGTAAGGCAAAAACGCAAAGCAAGGTAAGGCAAAATGGCAAAGCAAGGCAAGGCAAAGCAAACGGGTAAAGCAAGGCAAAGCAAGGCAAAAGGGCAAAGAAAGGAAAGGCAAGGCAAGGCAAGACAAGGCCAAGTGAAAAAGCAAGGCAAGGCAAAAGACCAAAGCAAGGCAAGGCAAGGCAAGGCAAAAAGGCAAAGCAAGGAAAGGCAAAAGGGCAAAGCAAGACAAGGCACGGCAAGGCAAAAGGGCAAAGAAAGGCAAGGGAATGCAAGGCAAAAGGGCAAAGTAAGGTAAGGCAAAGCAAAAGAGCAAAGCAAGGCAAGGCAAGGCAAAAGGGCAAAGCATGGCAAGGCAAGGAAAGGCAAAAGAGAAAAGAAGGGCAAGGCAAGGCAAGGCAAAACGGCAAAGTAAGGCAAGGCAAGGCAAAACGGCAAAGTAAGGCAAGGCAAGGCAAATGGCAATGCAAGGCAATACAAAGCAAGGCAAAAGAGCAAAGCAAGTGAAGGCAAAGCAAACGGGTAAAGCAAGGCAAGGCAAAAAGGCAAAGAAAGGCAAGGCAAGGAAAGGCAAAATGGAAAAGCATGGCAAAGCAAGGCAAAAGGGCAAAGTTAAGCAAGGCAAGTCAAAAGGGAAAGCAAGACAACGGAAGGCAAGGCAAAAAGGCAAAGAAAGGAAAGGCAAAAATGCAAAGCAAGGCAAGGCAAAAGGGCAAAGCAAGGCAAGGGAAGGCAAGGCAAAAGTGCAAACCAAGGCATGCAAAGGCAATACAAAAGAGCAAAGCAAGGCAAGGCAACGCAAAAGGGCAAAGCAAGGCAAGGCAAAAGGGCAAGGCAAGGCAAGGCAAGGCAAAGCAAAACGGCAAAGCAAGGCAAGGCAAGGCAAAAGGGTAAAGAAAGGGAAGGCAAAGCAAACGGGTAAAGCAAGGCAAGGCAAGGCAAAAAGGCAAAGAAAGTCAAAGAAAGGAAAGGCAAATGGTCAAAGCAAGGCAAGGCAAGTCAAGGCAAAACGGCAAAGAAAGGAAAAACAAGGAAGGGCAAAACGGAAAAGCAAGGAAAGGTAAGGCAAGGTAAACGAGCAAAGCAAGGCAAGGCAAGGCAAAAGGGCAAAGCATGGTAAGGGAAGAGAAACGGGTAAAGAAAGGCAATGCAAGGCAAAAGGGCAAAGCAAGGCAAGGCAAATAAGGAAAGCAAGGTAATGAAAGACAAAGGAAAAGGGCAAAGCAAGGCATGGCAAGGCATAAAGGCAAACCAAGGCAAGGCAAGGCAAAAGGGCAAAGCTAAGCAAGGAAAGTCAAAACGAAAGCAAGACAAGGCAAGGCAAGGCAAAAGGGCAATGCAAGGCAAGGTAAGGCAAAAACGGAAAGCAAGGCAAGGCAAAATGGCAAAGAAAGGCAAGGCAAAGCAAACGGGTAAAGCAAGGCAATGCAAGGCAAAAGGGCAAAGAAAGGCAAGGCAAGGAAAGGCAAAAATGAAAAGCAAGGCAAGGCAAAAGGGCAAAGAAAGGCAAGGGAAGGCAAGGCAAAAGTGCAAACCAAGGCATGCAAAGGCAACACAAAAGAGGAAAGCAAGGCAAGGCAACGCAAAATGGCAAAGCAAGGCAAGGCAAAAGGGCAAAGCAAGGAAAGGCAAGGAAAGGGAAAAGGGTAAAGCAAGGTAATGCAAGGCAAAAGGGCAAAGCAAGGCAAGGCAAGGCAAAAGGGTAAAGAAAGGGAAGGCAAAGCAAACGGGTAAAGCAAGGCAAGGCAAGGCAAAAAGGCAAAAAGGCAAAGAAAGGAAAGGAAAATGGGCAAAGCAAGGCATGGCAAGTCAAGGCAAAAAGGCAAAGAAAGGAAAGGCAAGGAAAGGCAAAACGGAAAAGCAAGGAAAGGTAAGGCAAGGTAAATGGGCAAAGGAAGGCAAGGCAAGGCAAAATGGCAAAGCATGGTAAGGGAAGAGAAACGGGTAAAGAAAGGCAATGCAAGGCAAAAGGGCAAAGAAAGGCAAGGTAAGGCAAAAGAGCAAAGTAAGGCTAAGGCAAGGCAAGGCAAAAGGGCAAAGCAAGGAAAGGCAAAAGGGCAAAGGAAGACAATGCAAGGCAAGTCTACAGGGCAAAGCAAGGCAAGGCAAGGCAAAAGGGCAAAGCAAGGCAAGGCAAAAGGGCAAAGCAAGGAAAGGCAAGGAAATGGAAAAGGGTAAAGCAAGGTAATGCAAGGCAAATGGGGAAAGCAAGGCAATGAAAGGCAAGGCAAAAGGGCAATGCAAGGCAAGGTAAGGCAAAAACGCAAAGCAAGGTAAGGCAAAATGGCAAAGCAAAGCAAGGCAAGGCAAAGCAAACGGGTAAAGCAAGGCAATGCAAGGCAAAAGGGCAAAGAAAGGAAAGGCAAGGCAAGGCAAGACAAGGCCAAGTGAAAAAGCAAGGCAAGGCAAAAGACCAAAGCAAGGCAAGGCAAGGCAAGACAAAAAGGCAAAGCAAGGCAAGTCTACAGGGCAAAGCAAGGCAAGGCAAGGCAAGGCAAAAGGGCAAAGCAAGGCAAGGCAAATGGGGAAAGCAAGGCAATGAAAGGCAAGGCAAAAGGGCAATGCAAGGCAAGGTAAGGCAAAAACGCAAAGCAAGGTAAGGCAAAATGGCAAAGCAAGGCAAGGCAAAGCAAACGGGTAAAGCAAGGCAATGCAAGGCAAAAGGGCAAAGAAAGGAAAGGCAAGGCAAGGCAAGACAAGGCCAAGTGAAAAAGCAAGGCAAGGCAAAAGACCAAAGCAAGGCAAGGCAAATGGGGAAAGCAAGACAATGAAAGGCAAGGCAAAATGGCAATGCAAGGCAAGGTAAGGCAAAAGGGCAAAGCAAGGCAAGGCAAATGGGGAAAGCAGGACAATGAAAGGCAAGGCAAAATGGCAATGCAAGGCAAGGTAAGGCAAAAACGCAAAGCAAGGCAAGGCAAAATGGCAAAGCAAGGCAAGGCAAAGCAAACGGGTAAAGCAAGGCAATGCAAGGCAAAAGGGCAAAGAAAGGAAAGGCAATGCAAGGCAAGACAAGGCCAAGTGAAAAAGCAAGGCAAGGCAAAAGACCAAAGCAAGGCAAGGCAAGGCAAGGCAAAAAGGCAAAGCAAGGAAAGGCAAAAGGGCAAAGCAAGACAAGGCACGGCAAGGCAAAAGGGCAAAGAAAGGCAAGGGAATGCAAGGCAAAAGGGCAAAGTAAGGTAAGGCAAAGCAAAAGAGCAAAGCAAGGCAAGGCAAGGCAAAAGGGCAAAGCATGGCAAGGCAAGGAAAGGCAAAAGAGAAAAGAAGGGCAAGGCAAGGCAAGGCAAAACGGCAAAGTAAGGCAAGGCAAGGCAAAACGGCAAAGTAAGGCAAGGCAAGGCAAATGGCAAAGCAAGGCAATACAAAGCAAGGCAAAAGAGCAAAGCAAGTGAAGGCAAAGCAAACGGGTAAAGCAAGGCAAGGCAAAAAGGCAAAGAAAGGCAAGGCAAGGAAAGGCAAAATGGAAAAGCATGGCAAAGCAAGGCAAAAGGGCAAAGTTAAGCAAGGCAAGTCAAAAGGGAAAGCAAGACAACGGAAGGCAAGGCAAAAAGGCAAAGAAAGGAAAGGCAAAAATGCAAAGCAAGGCAAGGCAAAAGGGCAAAGCAAGGCAAGGGAAGGCAAGGCAAAAGTGCAAACCAAGGCATGCAAAGGCAATACAAAAGAGCAAAGCAAGGCAAGGCAACGCAAAAGGGCAAAGCAAGGCAAGGCAAAAGGGCAAGGCAAGGCAAGGCAAGGCAAAGCAAAACGGCAAAGCAAGGCAAGGCAAGGCAAAAGGGTAAAGAAAGGGAAGGCAAAGCAAACGGGTAAAGCAAGGCAAGGCAAGGCAAAAAGGCAAAGAAAGGCAAAGAAAGGAAAGGCAAATGGGCAAAGCAAGGCAAGGCAAGTCAAGGCAAAACGGCAAAGAAAGGAAAAACAAGGAAGGGCAAAACGGAAAAGCAAGGAAAGGTAAGGCAAGGTAAATGAGCAAAGCAAGGCAAGGCAAGGCAAAAGGGTAAAGCATGGTAAGGGAAGAGAAACGGGTAAAGAAAGGCAATGCAAGGCAAAAGGGCAAAGAAAGGCAAGGTAAGGCAAAAGAGCAAAGTAAGGCTAGGAAAGGCAAGTCAAAAGGGCAAAGCAAGGAAAGGCAAAAGGGTAAAGGAAAACAATGCAAGGCAAGTCTAAAGGGCAAAGCAAGGCAAGGCAAGGCAAAAGGGCAAAGCAAGGCAAGGCAAATAAAGAAAGCAAGGTAATGAAAGGCAAAGGAAAAGGGCAAAGCAAGGCATGGCAAGGCAAAATGGGCAAACCAAGGCAAGGCAAGGCAAAAGGGCAAAGCTAAGCAAGGAAAGTCAAAAAGGAAAGCAAGACAAGGCAAGGGAAGGCAAAAGGGCAATGCAAGGCAAAGCAAAGCAAACGGGTAAAGCAAGGCAATACAAGGCAAAAGGGCAAAGAAAGGCAAGGCAAGGAAAGGCAAAAACGAAAAGCAAGGTAATGCAAGGCAAAAGGGCAAAGCAAGGGAAGGCAAGGCAAAAGTGCAAACCAAGGCATGCAAAGGCAACACAAAAGAGCAAAGCAAGGCAAGGCAACGCAAAAGGGCAAAGCAAGGCAAGGCAAAAGGGCAAAGCAAGGAAAGGCAAGGAAAGGGAAAAGGGTAAAGCAAGGTAATGCAAGGCAAAAGGGCAAAGCAAGGCAAGGCAAGGCAAAAGGGTAAAGAAAGGCAAGGCAAAAAGGCAAAGTAAGGCAAAGAAAGGCAAAGAAAGGAAAGGCAAATGGGCAAAGCAAGGCAAGGCAAGTCAAGGCAAAAAGGCAAAGCAAGGAAAGGCAAGGAAAGGCAAAACAGAAAAGCAAGGAACGGTAAGGCAAGGTAAATGGGCAAAGCAAGGCAAGGCATGGCAAAAGGGCAAAGCATGGTAAGGGAACAGAAACGGGTAAAGAAAGGATATGCAAGGCAAAAGGGCAAAGAAAGGAAAGGCAAAAGGGCAAAGGAAGACAATGCATGGCAAGTCTAAAGGGCAAAGCAAGGCAAGGCAAGGCAAGGCAAAAGGGCAAAGCAAGGCACGGCAAATGGGGAAAGCAAGGTAATGAAAGGCAAAGGAAAAAGTCAAAGCAAGGCATGGCAATGCATAAAGGCAAACCAAGGCAAGGCAAAGCAAAAGGGCAATGCAAGGCAAGGTAAGGCAAAAACGCAAAGCAAGGCAAGGCAAAATGGCAAAGCAAGGCAAGGCAAAGCAATTGGGTAAAGCAAGGCAATGCAAGGCAAAAGGGCAAAGAAAGGTAAGGCAAGGAAAGGCAAAAAGGCAAAGCAAGGCAAGGCAAAAGGGCAAAGAAAAGCAAGGGAACGCAAGGCAAAACGGCAAAGAAAGGAAAGGCAAGGAAAGGCAAAAGGGAGAAGTAAGGAAAGGTAAGGCAAGGTAGAAATGGCAAAGCAAAGCAAGGCAAGGCAAAAGGGCAAAGCATGGTAAGGGAAGAGAAACGGGTAAAGAAAGGCAATGCAAGGCAAAAGGGCAAAGCAAGGAAAGGCAAAAGGGCAAAGGACGACAATGCAAAGCAAGTCTAAAGGGCAAAGAAAGGCAAGGCAAGGCAAAAGGGCAAAGCAAGGCAAGGCAAATGGGGAAAGCAAGGTAATGAAAGGCAAGGGAAAAGGGCAAAGCAGGGCAAGGCAAGGCAAAAGGCTAAAGAAAGGGAAGGCAAAGCAAATGGTTAAAGCAAGGCAAGGCAAGGCAAATGGGCAAAGCAAAGCAACGCAAAAGAGCAAAGCAAGGGAAGGCAAGGCAAAAGTGCAAACCAAGGCATGCAAAGGCAACACAAAAGAGCAAAGCAAGGCAAGGCAACGCAAAAGGGCAAAGCAAGGCAAGGCAAAAGGGCAAAGCAAGGAAAGGCAAGGAAAGGGAAAAGGGTAAAGCAAGGTAATGCAAGGCAAAAGGGCAAAGCAAGGCAAGGCAAGGCAAAAGGGTAAAGAAAGGGAAGGCAAAGCAAACGGGTAAAGCAAGGCAAGGCAAAAAGGCAAAGTAAGGCAAAGAAAGGCAAAGAAAGGAAAGGCAAAAGGGCAAAGGAAGACAATGCATGGCAAGTCTAAAGGGCAAAGCAAGGCAAGGCAAGGCAAGGCAAAAGGGCAAAGCAAGGCACGGCAAATGGGGAAAGCAAGGTAATGAAAGGCAAAGGAAAAAGTCAAAGCAAGGCATGGCAATGCATAAAGGCAAACCAAGGCAAGGCAAAGCAAAAGGGCAATGCAAGGCAAGGTAAGGCAAAAACGCAAAGCAAGGCAAGGCAAAAGAGCAAAGCAAGGCGAGGCAAGGCAAGGCAAAAGGGCAAAGCAAGGAAAGGCAAGGAAAGGCAAAACGGAGAAGTAAGGAAAGGTAAGGCAAGGTAAAAATGGCAAAGCAAGGCAAGGCAAGGCAAAAGGGCAAAGCATGGTAAGGGAAGAGAAACGGGTAAAGAAAGGCAATACAAGGCAAAAGGGCAAAGAAAGGCAAGGTAATGCAAAAGAGCAAAGTAAGGCTAGGAAAGGCAAGGCAAAAGGGCAAAGCAAGGCATGGCAAGGCATAAAGGCAAACCAAGGCAAGGCAAGGGAAAAAAGCAAAGCTAAGCAAGGAAAGTCAAAAAGGGAAAGCAAGACAAGGCAAGGCAAGGCAAAAGGGCAATGCAAGGCAAGGTAAGGCAAAAACGCAAAGCAAGGCAAGGCAAAAGGCTAAAGAAAGGGAAGGCAAAGCAAACGGGTAAAGCAAGGCAATGCAAGGCAAAAGGGCAAAGAAAGGCAAGGCAAGGAAAGGCAAAAATGAAAAGCAAGGCAAGGCAAAAGGGCAAAGAAAGGCAAGGGAAGGCAAGGCAAAAGTGCAAACCAAGGCATGCAAAGGCAACACAAAAGAGCAAAGCAAGGCAAGGCAACGCAAAAGGGCAAAGCAAGGCAAGGCAAAAGGGCAAAGCAAGGAAAGGCAAGGAAAGGGAAAAGGGTAAAGCAAGGTAATGCAAGGCAAAAGGGGAAAGCAAGGCAATGAAAGGCAAGGCAAAAGGGCAATGCAAGGCAATGTAAGGCAAAAACGCAAAGCAAAGTAAGGCAAAATGGTAAAGCAAGGCAAGGCAAAGCAAACGGGTAAAGCAAGGCAATGCAAGGCAAAAGGGCAAAGAAAGGAAAGGCAAGGCAAGGCAAGACAAGGCCAAGTGAAAAAGCAAGGCAAGGCAAAAGACCAAAGCAAGGCAAGGCAAGGCAAGACAAAAAGGCAAAGCAAGGCAAGTCTACAGGGCAAAGCAAGGCAAGGCAAGGCAAGGCAAAAGGGCAAAGCAAGGCAAGGCAAATGGGGAAAGCAAGACAATGAAAGGCAAGGCAAAATGGCAATGCAAGGCAAAGTAAGGCAAAAACGCAAAGCAAGGCAAGGCAAAATGGCAAAGCAAGGCAAGGCAAAGCAAACGGGTAAAGCAAGGCAATGCAAGGCAAAAGGGCAAAGAAAGGAAAGGCAAGGCAAGGCAAGACAAGGCCAAGTGAAAAAGCAAGGCAAGGCAAAAGACCAAAGCAAGGCAAGGCAAGGCAAGGCAAAAGGGCAAAGAAAGGCAAGGGAATGCAAGGCAAAAGGGCAAAGTAAGGTAAGGCAAAGCAAAAGAGCAAAGCAAGGCAAGGCAAGGCAAAAGGGCAAAGCATGGCAAGGCAAGGAAAGGCAAAAGAGAAAAGAAGGGCAAGGCAAGGCAAGGCAAAACGGCAAAGTAAGGCAAGGCAAGGCAAAACGGCAAAGTAAGGCAAGGCAAGGCAATAGGCAAATCAAGGCAATACAAAGCAAGGCAAAAGAGCAAAGCAAGTGAAGGCAAAGCAAACGGGTAAAGCAAGGCAAGGCAAAAAGGCAAAGAAAGGCAAGGCAAGGAAAGGCGAAATGGAAAAGCATGGCAAAGCAAGGCAAAAGGGCAAAGTTAAGCAAGGCAAGTCAAAAGGGAAAGCAAGACAACGGAAGGCAAGGCAAAAAGGCAAAGAAAGGAAAGGCAAAAATGCAAAGCAAGGCAAGGCAAAAGGGCAAAGCAAGGCAAGGGAAGGCAAGGCAAAGCAAAACGGCAAAGCAAGGCAAGGCAAGGCAAAAGGCTAAAGAAAGGGAAGGCAAAGCAAACGGGTAAAGCAAGGCAAGGCAAGGCAAAAAGGCAAAGAAAGGCAAAGAAAGGAAAGGCAAATGGGCAAAGCAAGGCAAGGCAAGTCAAGGCAAAACGGCAAAGAAAGGAAAAACAAGGAAGGGCAAAACGGAAAAGCAAGGAAAGGTAAGGCAAGGTAAACGAGCAAAGCAAGGCAAGGCAAGGCAAAAGGGTAAAGCATGGTAAGGGAAGAGAAACGGGTAAAGAAAGGCAATGCAAGGCAAAAGGGCAAAGAAAGGCAAGGTAAGGCAAAAGAGCAAAGTAAGTCTAGGAAAGGCAAGTCAAAAGGGCAAAGCAAGGAAAGGCAAAAGGGCAAAGGAAAACAATGCAAGGCAAGTCTAAAGGGCAAAGCAAGGCAAGGCAAGGCAAGGCAAAAGGGCAAAGCAAGGCAAGGCAAATAAGGAAAGCAAGGTAATGAAAGGCAAAGGAAAAGGGCAAAGCAAGGCATGGCAAGGCAAAATGGGCAAACCAAGGCAAGGCAAGGCAAAAGGGCAAAGCTAAGCAAGGAAAGTCAAAAGGGAAAGCAAGACAAGGCAAGGGAAGGCAAAAGGGCAATGCAAGGCAAAGCAAAGCAAACGGGTAAAGCAAGGCAATACAAGGCAAAAGGGCAAAGAAAGGCAAGGCAAGGAAAGGCAAAAACGAAAAGCAAGGTAATGCAAGGCAAAAGGGCAAAGCAAGGGAAGGCAAGGCAAAAGTGCAAACCAAGGCATGCAAAGGCAACACAAAAGAGCAAAGCAAGGGAAGGCAACGCAAAAGGGCAAAGCAAGGCAAGGCAAAAGGGCAAAGCAAGGAAAGGCAAGGAAAGGGAAAAGGGTAAAGCAAGGTAATGCAAGGCAAAAGGGCAAAGCAAGGCAAGGCAAGGCAAAAGGGTAAAGAAAGGCAAGGCAAAAAGGCAAAGTAAGGCAAAGAAAGGCAAAGAAAGGAAAGGCAAATGGGCAAAGCAAGGCAAGGCAAGTCAAGGCAAAAAGGCAAAGCAAGGAAAGGCAAGGAAAGGCAAAACGGAAAAGCAAGGAACGGTAAGGCAAGGTAAATGGGCAAAGCAAGGCAAGGCATGGCAAAAGGGCAAAGCATGGTAAGGGAACAGAAACGGGTAAAGAAAGGATATGCAAGGCAAAAGGGCAAAGAAAGGAAAGGCAAAAGGGCAAAGGAAGACAATGCATGGCAAGTCTAAAGGGCAAAGCAAGGCAAGGCAAGGCAAGGCAAAAGGGCAAAGCAAGGCACGGCAAATGGGGAAAGCAAGGTAATGAAAGGCAAAGGAAAAAGTCAAAGCAAGGCATGGCAATGCATAAAGGCAAACCAAGGCAAGGCAAAGCAAAAGGGCAATGCAAGGCAAGGTAAGGCAAAAACGCAAAGCAAGGCAAGGCAAAATGGCAAAGCAAGGCAAGGCAAAGCAAACGGGTAAAGCAAGGCAATGCAAGGCAAAAGGGCAAAGAAAGGCAAGGCAAGGAAAGGCAAAAAGGCAAAGCAAGGCAAGGCAAAAGGGCAAAGAAAGGCAAGGGAAGGCAAGGCAAAACGGCAAAGAAAGGAAAGGCAAGGAAAGGCAAAAGGGAGAAGTAAGGAAAGGTAAGGCAAGGTAGAAATGGCAAAGCAAAGCAAGGCAAGGCAAAAGGGCAAAGCATGGTAAGGGAAGAGAAACGGGTAAAGAAAGGCAATGCAAGGCAAAAGGGCAAAGCAAGGAAAGGCAAAAGGGCAAAGGACGACAATGCAAGGCAAGTCTAAAGGGCAAAGCAAGGCAAGGCAAGGCAAAAGGGCAAAGCAAGGCAAGGCAAATGGGGAAAGCGAGGTAATGAAAGGCAAGGGAAAAGGGCAAAGCAGGGCAAGGCAAGGCAAAAGGCTAAAGAAAGGGAAGGCAAAGCAAATGGTTAAAGCAAGGCAAGGCAAGGCAAATGGGCAAAGAAAAGCAAGGTAAGGCAAGGTAAATGGGCAAAACAAGGCAAGGCAAGGCAAAAGGGCAAAGCATGTCAAGGGAAGAGAAACGGGTAAAGAAGGGCAATACAAGGCAAAAGGGCAAAGAAAGGCAAGGCAAGGAAAGGCAAGGCAAAAGAGCAAAGCAAGGCGAGGCAAGGCAAGGCAAAAGGGCAAAGCAAGGAAAGGCAAGGAAAGGCAAAACGGAGAAGTAAGGAAAGGTAAGGCAAGGTAAAAATGGCAAAGCAAGGCAAGGCAAGGCAAAAGGCCAAAGCAAGGCAAGGCAAGGCAAAAGAGCAAAGCAAGGCGAGGCAAGGCAAGGCAAAAGGGCAAAGCAAGGAAAGGCAAGGAAAGGCAAAACGGAGAAGTAAGGAAAGGTAAGGCAAGGTAAAAATGGCAAAGCAAGGCAAGGCAAGGCAAAAGGGCAAAGCATGGTAAGGGAAGAGAAACGGGTAAAGAAAGGCAATACAAGGCAAAAGGGCAAAGAAAGGCAAGGTAATGCAAAAGAGCAAAGTAAGGCTAGGAAAGGCAAGGCAAAAGGGCAAAGCAAGGCATGGCAAGGCATAAAGGCAAACCAAGGCAAGGCAAGGGAAAAGGGCAAAGATAAGCAAGGAAAGTCAAAAGGGAAAGCAAGACAAGGCAAGGCAAGGCAAAAGGGCAATGCAAGGCAAGGTAAGGCAAAAACGCAAAGCAAGGCAAGGCAAAATGGCAAAGCAAGGCAAGGCAAAGCAAACGGGTAAAGCAAGGCAATGCAAGGCAAAAGGGAAAAGAAAGGAAAGGGAAGGCAAGGCAAGACAAGGCCAAGTGAAAAAGCAAGGCAAGGCAAAAGACCAAAGCAAGGCAAGGCAAGGCAAGACAAAAAGGCAAAGCAAGGCAAGTCTACAGGGCAAAGCAAGGCAAGGCAAGGCAAGGCAAAAGGGCAAAGCAAGGCAAGGCAAATGGGGAAAGCAAGACAATGAAATGCAAGGCAAAATGGCAATGCAAGGCAAGGTAAGGCAAAAACGCAAAGCAAGGCAAGGCAAAATGGCAAAGCAAGGCAAGGCAAAGCAAACGGGTAAAGCAAGGCAATGCAAGGCAAAAGGGAAAAGAAAGGAAAGGGAAGGCAAGGCAAGACAAGGCCAAGTGAAAAAGCAAGGCAAGGCAAAAGACCAAAGCAAGGCAAGGCAAGGCAAGGCAAAAAGGCAAAGCAAGGAAAGGCAAAAGGGCAAAGCAAGACAAGTCAAGACAAGGCAAAAGGGCAAAGAAAGGCAAGGGAATGCAAGGGAAAAGGGCAAAGTAAGGTAAGGCAAAGCCAAAGAGCAAAGCAAGGCAAGGCAAGGCAAAAGGGCAAAGCATGGCAAGGCAAGGAAAGGCAAAAGAGAAAAGAAGGGCAAGGCAAGGCAAGGCAAAACGGCAAAGTAAGGCAAGGCAAGGCAAAACGGCAAAGTAAGGCAAGGCAAGGCAAATGGCAATGCAAGGCAATACAAAGCAAGGCAAAAGAGCAAAGCAAGTGAAGGCAAAGCAAACGGGTAAAGCAAGGCAAGGCAAAAAGGCAAAGAAAGGCAAGGCAAGGAAAGGCAAAATGGAAAAGCATGGCAAAGCAAGGCAAAAGGGCAAAGATAAGCAAGGCAAGTCAAAAGTCAAAGCAAGACAACGGAAGGCAAGGCAAAAAGGCAAAGAAAGGAAAGGCAAAAATGCAAAGCAAGGCAAGGCAAAAGGGCAAAGGAAGGCAAGGGAAGGCAAGGCAAAAGTGCAAACCAAGGCATGCAAAGGCAATACAAAAGAGCAAAGCAAGGCAAGGCAACGCAAAAGGGCAAAGCAAGGCAAGGCAAAAGGGCAAGGCAAGGCAAGGCAAGGCGAAGCAAAACGGCAAAGCAAGGCAAGGCAAGGCAAAAGACTAAAGAAAGGGAAGGCAAAGCAAACGGGTAAAGCAAGGCAAGGCAAGGCAAAAAGGCAAAGAAAGGCAAAGAAAGGAAAGGCAAATGGTCAAAGCAAGGCAAGGCAAGTCAAGGCAAAACGGCAAAGAAAGGAAAAACAAGGAAGGGCAAAACGGAAAAGCAAGGAAAGGTAAGGCAATGTAAACGAGCAAGGTAAGGCAAGTTAAACGAGCAAAGCAAGGCAAGGCAAGGCAAAAGGGCAAAGCATGGTAAGGGAAGAGAAACGGGTAAAGAAAGGCAATGCAAGGCAAAAGGGCAAAGCAAGGAAAGGCAAAAGGGCAAAGGAAGACAATGCATGGCAAGTCTAAAGGGCAAAGCAAGGCAAGGCAAGGCAAAAGGGCAAAGCAAGGCACGGCAAATGGGGAAAGCAAGGTAATGAAAGGAAAAGGAAAAAGTCAAAGCAAGGCATGGCAATGCATAAAGGCAAACCAAGGCAAGGCAAAGCAAAAGGGCAATGCAAGGCAAAAACGCAAAGCAAGGCAAGGCAAAATGGCAAAGCAAGGCAAGGCAAAGCAAACGGGTAAAGCAAGGCAATGCAAGGCAAAAGGGCAAAGAAAGGCAAGGCAAGGAAAGGCAAAAGGGAGAAGTAAGGAAAGGTAAGGCAAGGTAGAAATGGCAAAGCAAAGCAAGGCAAGGCAAAAGGGCAAAGCATGGTAAGGGAAGAGAAACGGGTAAAGAAAGGCAATGCAAGGCAAAAGGGCAAAGAAAGGAAAGGCAAAAGGGCAAAGGACGACAACGCAAGCCAAGTCTAAAGGGCAAAGCAAGGCAAGGCAAGGCAAGGCAAAAGGGCAAAGCAAGGCAAGGCAAATGGGGAAAGCAAGGTAATGAAAGGCAAGGGAAAAGGGCAAAGCAGGGCAAGGCAAGGCAAAAGGCTAAAGAAAGGGAAGGCAAAGCAAATGGTTAAAGCAAGGCAAGGCAAGGCAAATGGGCAAAGCAAAGCAAGGTAAGGCAAGGTAAATGGGCAAAACAAGGCAAGGCAAGGCAAAAGGGCAAAGCATGTCAAGGGAAGAGAAACGGGTAAAGAAGGGCAATACAAGGCAAAAGGGCAAAGAAAGGCAAGGCAAGGAAAGGCAAGGCAAAATGAAAAAGAAAGGCAAGGCAAAAGGCCAAAGCAAGGCAAGGCAAGGCAAAAGAGCAAAGCAAGGCGAGGCAAGGCAAGGCAAAAGGGCAAAGCAAGGAAAGGCAAGGAAAGGCAAAACGGAGAAGTAAGGAAAGGTAAGGCAAGGTAAAAATGGCAAAGCAAGGCAAGGCAAGGCAAAAGGGCAAAGCATGGTAAGGGAAGAGAAACGGGTAAAGAAAGGCAATACAAGGCAAAAGGGCAAAGAAAGGCAAGGTAATGCAAAAGAGCAAAGTAAGGCTAGGAAAGGCAAGGCAAAAGGGCAAAGCAAGGCAAGGCAAGGCAAGGCAAAAGGGCAAAGCAAGACAAGGCACGGCAAGGCAAAAGGGCAAAGAAAGGCAAGGGAATGCAAGGCAAAAGGGCAAAGTAAGGTAAGGCAAAGGAAAAGAGCAAAGCAAGGCAAGGCAAGGCAAAAGGGCAAAGCATGGCAAGGCAAGGAAAGGCAAAAGAGAAAAGAAGGGCAAGGCAAGGCAAGGCAAAACGGCAAAGTAAGGCAAGGCAAGGCAAAACTGCAAAGTAAGGCAAGGCAAGGCAAATGGCAAAGCAAGGCAATACAAAGCAAGGCAAAAGAGCAAAGCAAGTGAAGGCAAAGCAAACGGGTAAAGCAAGGCAAGGCAAAAAGGCAAAGAAAGGCAAGGCAAGGAAAGGCAAAATGGAAAAGCATGGCAAAGCAAGGCAAAAGGGCAAAGTTAAGCAAGGCAAGTCAAGAGGGAAAGCAAGACAACGGAAGGCAAGGCAAAAAGGCAAAGAAAGGAAAGGCAAAAATGCAAAGCAAGGCAAGGCAAAAGGGCAAAGCAAGGCAAGGGAAGGCAAGGCAAAAGTGCAAACCAAGGCATGCAAAGGCAATACAAAAGAGCAAAGCAAGGGAAGGCAAGTCAAAAGTGCAAACCAAGGCATGCAAAGGCAATACAAAAGAGCAAAGCAAGGCAAGGCAACGCAAAAGGGCAAAGCAAGGCAAGGCAAAAGGGCAAGGCAAGGCAAGGCCAAGGCAAAGCAAAACGGCAAAGCAAGGCAAGGCAAGGCAAAAGGGTAAAGAAAGGGAAGGCAAAGCAAACGGGTAAAGCAAGGCAAGGCAAGGCAAAAAGGCAAAGAAAGGCAAAGAAAGGAAAGGCAAATGGGCAAAGCAAGGCAAGGCAAGTCTAGGCAAAACGGCAAAGAAAGGAAAAACAAGGAAGGGCAAAACGGAAAAGCAAGGAAAGGTAAGGCAAGGTAAATGAGCAAAGCAAGGCAAGGCAAGGCAAAAGGGTAAAGCATGGTAAGGGAAGAGAAACGGGTAAAGAAAGGCAATGCAAGGCAAAAGGGCAAAGAAAGGCAAGGTAAGGCAAAAGAGCAAAGTAAGTCTAGGAAAGGCAAGTCAAAAGGGCAAAGCAAGGAAAGGCAAAAGGGCAAAGGAAAACAATGCAAGGCAAGTCTAAAGGGCAAAGCAAGGCAAGGCAAGGCAAGGCAAAAGGGCAAAGCAAGGCAAGGCAAATAAGGAAAGCAAGGTAATGAAAAGCAAAGGAAAAGGGCAAAGCAAGGCATGGCAAGGCAAAATGGGCAAACCAAGGCAAGGCAAGGCAAAAGGGCAAAGCTAAGCAAGGAAAGTCAAAAGGGAAAGCAAGACAAGGCAAGGGAAGGCAAAAGGGCAATGCAAGGCAAAGCAAAGCAAACGGGTAAAGCAAGGCAATACAAGGCAAAAGGGCAAAGAAAGGCAAGGCAAGGAAAGGCAAAAACGAAAGGCAAGGTAATGCAAGGCAAAAGGGCAAAGCAAGGGAAGGCAAGGCAAAAGTGCAAACCAAGGCATGCAAAGGCAACACAAAAGAGCAAAGCAAGGCAAGGCAACGCAAAAGGGCAAAGCAAGGCAAGGCAAAAGGGCAAAGCAAGGAAAGGCAAGGAAAGGGAAAAGGGTAAAGCAAGGTAATGCAAGGCAAAAGGGCAAAGCAAGGCAAGGCAAGGCAAAAGGGTAAAGAAAGGCAAGGCAAAAAGGCAAAGTAAGGCAAAGAAAGGCAAAGAAAGGAAAGGCAAATGGGCAAAGCAAGGCAAGGCAAGTCAAGGCAAAAAGGCAAAGCAAGGAAAGGCAAGGAAAGGCAAAACGGAAAAGCAAGGAACAGTAAGGCAAGGTAAATGGGCAAAGCAAGGCAAGGCATGGCAAAAGGGCAAAGCATGGTAAGGGAACAGAAACGGGTAAAGAAAGGATATGCAAGGCAAAAGGGCAAAGAAAGGAAAGGCAAAAGGGCAAAGGAAGACAATGCATGGCAAGTCTAAAGGGCAAAGCAAGGCAAGGCAAGGCAAGGCAAAAGGGCAAAGCAAGGCACGGCAAATGGGGAAAGCAAGGTAATGAAAGGCAAAGGAAAAAGTCAAAGCAAGGCATGGCAATGCATAAAGGCAAACCAAGGCAAGGCAAAGCAAAAGGGCAATGCAAGGCAAGGTAAGGCAAAAACGCAAAGCAAGGCAAGGCAAAATGGCAAAGCAAGGCAAGGCAAAGCAAACGGGTAAAGCAAGGCAATGCAAGGCAAAAGGGCAAAGAAAAGCAAGGAAAGGAAAGGCAAAAAGGCAAAGCAAGGCAAGGCAAAAGGGCAAAGAAAGGCAAGGGAAGGCAAGGCAAAACGGCAAAGAAAGGAAAGGCAAGGAAAGGCAAAAGGGAGAAGTAAGGAAAGGTAAGGCAAGGTAGAAATGGCAAAGCAAAGCAAGGCAAGGCAAAAGGGCAAAGCATGGTAAGGGAAGAGAAACGGGTAAAGAAAGGCAATGCAAGGCAAAAGGGCAAAGCAAGGAAAGGCAAAAGGGCAAAGGACGACAATGCAAGGCAAGTCTAAAGGGCAAAGCAAGGCAAGGCAAGGCAAAAGGGCAAAGAAAGGCAAGGGAACGCAAGGCAAAACGGCAAAGAAAGGAAAGGCAAGGAAAGGCAAAAGGGAGAAGTAAGGAAAGGTAAGGCAAGGTAGAAATGGCAAAGCAAAGCAAGGCAAGGCAAAAGGGCAAAGCATGGTAAGGGAAGAGAAACGGGTAAAGAAAGGCAATGCAAGGCAAAAGGGCAAAGCAAGGAAAGGCAAAAGGGCAAAGGACGACAATGCAAGGCAAGTCTAAAGGGCAAAGCAAGGCAAGGCAAGGCAAAAGGGCAAAGCAAGGCAAGGCAAATGGGGAAAGCAAGGTAATGAAAGGCAAGGGAAAAGGGCAAAGCAGGGCAAGGCAAGGCAAAAGGCTAAAGAAAGGGAAGGCAAAGCAAATGGTTAAAGCAAGGCAAGGCAAGGCAAATGGGCAAAGCAAAGCAAGGCAAAAGGGCAAAGCAAGGGAAGGCAAGGCAAAAGTGCAAACCAAGGCATGCAAAGGCAACACAAAAGAGCAAAGCAAGGCAAGGCAACGCAAAAGGGCAAAGCAAGGCAAGGCAAAAGGGCAAAGCAAGGAAAGGCAAGGAAAGGGAAAAGGGTAAAGCAAGGTAATGCAAGGCAAAAGGGCAAAGCAAGGCAAGGCAAGGCAAAAGGGTAAAGAAAGGGAAGGCAAAGCAAACGGGTAAAGCAAGGCAAGGCAAAAAGGCAAAGTAAGGCAAAGAAAGGCAAAGAAAGGAAAGGCAAATGGGCAAAACAAGGCAAGGCAAGTCAAGGCAAAAAGTCAAAGAAAGGAAATGCAAGGAAAGGCAAAGCGGAAAAGCAAGGAACGGTAAGGCAAGGTAAATGGGCAAAGCAAGGCAAGGCATGGCAAAAGGGCAAAGCATGGTAAGGGAACAGAAACGGGTAAAGAAAGGATATGCAAGGCAAAAGGGCAAAGAAAGGAAAGGCAAAAGGGCAAAGGAAGACAATGCATGGCAAGTCTAAAGGGCAAAGCAAGGCAAGGCAAGGCAAGGCAAAAGGGCAAAGCAAGGCACGGCAAATGGGGAAAGCAAGGTAATGAAAGGCAAAGGAAAAAGTCAAAGCAAGGCATGGCAATGCATAAAGGCAAACCAAGGCAAGGCAAAGCAAAAGGGCAATGCAAGGCAAGGTAAGGCAAAAACGCAAAGCAAGGCAAGGCAAAATGGCAAAGCAAGGCAAGGCAAAGCAAACGGGTAAAGCAAGGCAATGCAAGGCAAAAGGGCAAAGAAAGGCAAGGCAAGGAAAGGCAAAAAGGCAAAGCAAGGCAAGGCAAAAGGGCAAAGAAAGGCAAGGGAAGGCAAGGCAAAACGGCAAAGAAAGGAAAGGCAAGGAAAGGCAAAAGCGAGAAGTAAGGAAAGGTAAGGCAAGGTAGAAATGGCAAAGCAAAGCAAGGCAAGGCAAAAGGGCAAAGCATGGTAAGGGAAGAGAAACGGGTAAAGAAAGGCAATGCAAGGCAAAAGGGCAAAGCAAGGAAAGGCAAAAGGGCAAAGGACGACAATGCAAGGCAAGTCTAAAGGGCAAAGCAAGGCAAGGCAAGGCAAAAGGGCAAAGCAAGGCAAGGCAAATGGGGAAAGCAAGGTAATGAAATGCAAGGGAAAAGGGCAAAGCAGGGCAAGGAAAGGCAAAAGGCTAAAGAAAGGGAAGGCAAAGCAAATGGTTAAAGCAAGGCAAGGCAAGGCAAATGGGCAAAGCAAAGCAAGGTAAGGCAAGGTAAATGGGCAAAACAAGGCAAGGCAAGGCAAAAGGGCAAAGCATGTCAAGGGAAGAGAAACGGGTAAAGAAGGGCAATACAAGGCAAAAGGGCAAAGAAAGGCAAGGCAAGGAAAGGCAAGGCAAAATGAAAAAGAAAGGCAAGGCAAAAGGCCAAAGCAAGGCAAGGCAAGGCAAAAGAGCAAAGCAAGGCGAGGCAAGGCAAGGCAAAAGGGCAAAGCAAGGAAAGGCAAGGAAAGGCAAAACGGAGAAGTAAGGAAAGGTAAGGCAAGGTAAAAATGGCAAAGCAAGGCAAGGCAAGGCAAAAGGGCAAAGCATGGTAAGGGAAGAGAAACGGGTAAAGAAAGGCAATACAAGGCAAAAGGGCAAAGAAAGGCAAGGTAATGCAAAAGAGCAAAGTAAGGCTAGGAAAGGCAAGGCAAAAGGGCAAAGCAAGGCATGGCAAGGCATAAAGGCAAACCAAGGCAAGGCAAGGGAAAAAAGCAAAGCTAAGCAAGGAAAGTCAAAAGGGAAAGCAAGACAAGGCAAGGCAAGGCAAAAGGGCAATGCAAGGCAAGGTAAGGCAAAAACGCAAAGCAAGGCAAGGCAAAATGGCAAAGCAAGGCAAGGCAAAGCAAACGGGTAAAGCAAGGCAATGCAAGGCAAAAGGGCAAAGAAAGGCAAGGCAAGGAAAGGCAAAAATGAAAAGCAAGGCAAGGCAAAAGGGCAAAGAAAGGCAAGGCAAGGAAAGGCAAAAATGAAAAGCAAGGCAAGGCAAAAGGGCAAAGAAAGGCAAGGGAAGGCAAGGCAAAAGTGCAAACCAAGGCATGCAAAGGCAACACAAAAGAGCAAAGCAAGGCAAGGCAACGCAAAAGGGCAAAGCAAGGCAAGGCAAAAGGGCAAAGCAAGGAAAGGCAAGGAAAGGGAAAAGGGTAAAGCAAGGTAATGCAAGGCAAATGGGGAAAGCAAGGCAATGAAAGGCAAGGCAAAAGGGCAATGCAAGGCAAGGTAAGGCAAAAACGCAAAGCAAAGTAAGGCAAAATGGCAAAGCAAGGCAAGGCAAAGTAAACGGGTAAAGCAAGGCAATGCAAGGCAAAAGGGCAAAGAAAGGAAAGGCAAGGCAAGGCAAGACAAGGCCAAGTGAAAAAGCAAGGCAAGGCAAAAGACCAAAGCAAGGCAAGGCAAGGCAAGACAAAAAGACAAAGCAAGGCAAGTCTACAGGGCAAAGCAAGGCAAGGCAAGGCAAGGCAAAAGGGCAAAGCAAGGCAAGGCAAATGGGGAAAGCAAGACAATGAAAGGCAAGGCAAAATGGCAATGCAAGGCAAGGTAATGCAAAAACGCAAAGCAAGGCAAGGCAAAATGGCAAAGCAAGGCAAGGCAAAGCAAACGGGTAAAGCAAGGCAATGCAAGGCAAAAGGGCAAAGAAAGGAAAGGCAAGGCAAGGCAAGACAAGGCCAAGTGAAAAAGCAAGGCAAGGCAAAAGACCAAAGCAAGGCAAGGCAAGGCAAGGCAAAAAGGCAAAGCAAGGAAAGGCAAAAGGGCAAAGCAAGACAAGGCACGGCAAGGCAAAAGGGCAAAGAAAGGCAAGGGAATGCAAGGCAAAAGGGCAAAGTAAGGTAAGGCAAAGCAAAAGAGCAAAGCAAGGCAAGGCAAGGCAAAAGGGCAAAGCATGGCAAGGCAAGGAAAGGCAAAAGAGAAAAGAAGGGCAAGGCAAGGCAAGGCAAAACGGCAAAGTAAGGCAAGGCAAGGCAAAACGGCAAAGTAAGGCAAGGCAATGCAAATGGCAAAGCAAGGCAATACAAAGCAAGGCAAAAGAGCAAAGCAAGTGAAGGCAAAGCAAACGGGTAAAGCAAGGCAAGGCAAAAAGGCAAAGAAAGGCAAGGCAAGGAAAGGCAAAATGGAAAAGCATGGCAAAGCAAGGCAAAAGGGCAAAGTTAAGCAAGGCAAGTCAAAAGTCAAAGCAAGACAACGGAAGGCAAGGCAAAAAGGCAAAGAAAGGAAAGGCAAAAATGCAAAGCAAGGCAAGGCAAAAGGGCAAAGCAAGGCAAGGGAAGGCAAGGCAAAAGTGCAAACCAAGGCATGCAAAGGCAATACAAAAGAGCAAAGCAAGGCAAGGCAACGCAAAAGGGCAAAGCAAGGCAAGGCAAAAGGGCAAGGCAAGGCAAGGCAAGGCAAAGCAAAACGGCAAAGCAAGGCAAGGCAAGGCAAAAGGGTAAAGAAAGGGAAGGCAAAGCAAACGGGTAAAGCAAGGCAAGGCAAGGCAAAAAGGCAAAGAAAGGCAAAGAAAGGAAAGGCAAATGGGCAAAGCAAGGCAAGGCAAGTCAAGGCAAAACGGCAAAGAAAGGAAAAACAAGGAAGGGCAAAACGGAAAAGCAAGGAAAGGTAAGGCAAGGTAAACGAGCAAAGCAAGGCAAGGCAAGGCAAAAGGGTAAAGCATGGTAAGGGAAGAGAAACGGGTAAAGAAAGGCAATGCAAGGCAAAAGGGCAAAGAAAGGCAGGGTAAGGCAAAAGAGCAAAGTAAGTCTAGGAAAGGCAAGTCAAAAGGGCAAAGCAAGGAAAGGCAAAAGGGCAAAGGAAAACAATGCAAGGCAAGTCTAAAGGGCAAAGCAAGGCAATGCAAGGCAAGGCAAAAGGGCAAAGCAAGGCAAGGCAAATAAGGAAAGCAAGGTAATGAAAGGCAAAGGAAAAGGGCAAAGCAAGGCATGGCAAGGCAAAATGGGCAAACCAAGGCAAGGCAAGGCAAAAGGGCAAAGCTAAGCAAGGAAAGTCAAAAGGGAAAGCAAGACAAGGCAAGGGAAGGCAAAAGGGCAATGCAAGGCAAAGCAAAGCAAACGGGTAAAGCAAGGCAATACAAGGCAAAAGGGCAAAGAAAGGCAAGGCAAGGAAAGGCAAAAACGAAAAGCAAGGTAATGCAAGGCAAAAGGGCAAAGCAAGGGAAGGCAAGGCAAAAGTGCAAACCAAGGCATGCAAAGGCAACACAAAAGAGCAAAGCAAGGGAAGGCAACGCAAAAGGGCAAAGCAAGGCAAGGCAAAAGGGCAAAGCAAGGAAAGGCAAGGAAAGGGAAAAGGGTAAAGCAAGGTAATGCAAGGCAAAAGGGCAAAGCAAGGCAAGGCAAGGCAAAAGGGTAAAGAAAGGCAAGGCAAAAAGGCAAAGTAAGGCAAAGAAAGGCAAAGAAAGGAAAGGCAAATGGGCAAAGCAAGGCAAGGCAAGTCAAGGCAAAAAGGCAAAGCAAGGAAAGGCAAGGAAAGGCAAAACGGAAAAGCAAGGAACGGTAAGGCAAGGTAAATGGGCAAAGCAAGGCAAGGCATGGCAAAAGGGCAAAGCATGGTAAGGGAACAGAAACGGGTAAAGAAAGGATATGCAAGGCAAAAGGGCAAAGAAAGGAAAGGCAAAAGGGCAAAAGAAGACAATGCATGGCAAGTCTAAAGGGCAAAGCAAGGCAAGGCAAGGCAAGGCAAAAGGGCAAAGCAAGGCACGGCAAATGGGGAAAGCAAGGTAATGAAAGGCAAAGGAAAAAGTCAAAGCAAGGCATGGCAATGCATAAAGGCAAACCAAGGCAAGGCAAAGCAAAAGGGCAATGCAAGGCAAGGTAAGGCAAAAACGCAAAGCAAGGCAAGGCAAAATGGCAAAGCAAGGCAAGGCAAAGCAAACGGGTAAAGCAAGGCAATGCAAGGCAAAAGGGCAAAGAAAGGCAAGGCAAGGAAAGGCAAAAAGGCAAAGCAAGGCAAGGCAAAAGGGCAAAGAAAGGCAAGGGAAGGCAAGGCAAAACGGCAAAGAAAGGAAAGGCAAGGAAAGGCAAAAGGGAGAAGTAAGGAAAGGTAAGGCAAGGTAGAAATGGCAAAGCAAAGCAAGGCAAGGCAAAAGGGCAAAGCATGGTAAGGGAAGAGAAACGGGTAAAGAAAGGCAATGCAAGGCAAAAGGGCAAAGCAAGGAAAGGCAAAAGGGCAAAGGACGACAATGCAAGGCAAGTCTAAAGGGCAAAGCAAGGCAAGGCAAGGCAAAAGGGCAAAGCAAGGCAAGGCAAATGGGGAAAGCAAGGTAATGAAAGGCAAGGGAAAAGGGCAAAGCAGGGCAAGGCAAGGCAAAAGGCTAAAGAAAGGGAAGGCAAAGCAAATGGTTAAAGCAAGGCAAGGCAAGGCAAATGGGCAAAGCAAAGCAAGGTAAGGCAAGGTAAATGGGCAAAACAAGGCAAGGCAAGGCAAAAGGGCAAAGCATGTCAAGGGAAGAGAAACGGGTAAAGAAGGGCAATGCAAGGCAAAAGGCCAAAGCAAGGCAAGGCAAGGCAAAAGAGCAAAGCAAGG
Organism: Columba guinea; assembly: GCA_032206185.1. Taxonomy (NCBI): domain Eukaryota; kingdom Metazoa; phylum Chordata; class Aves; order Columbiformes; family Columbidae; genus Columba; species Columba guinea. The sequence goes on from JAVLUU010000332.1 coordinate 335,828, forward strand.
CGAGGCAAGGCAAGGCAAAAGGGCAAAGCAAGGAAAGGCAAGGAAAGGGAAAAGGGTAAAGCAAGGTAATGCAAGGCAAATGGGGAAAGCAAGGCAATGAAAGGCAAGGCAAAAGGGCAGTGCAAGGCAAGGTAAGGCAAAAACGCAAAGCAAGGCAAGGCAAAATGGCAAAGCAAGGCAAGGCAAAGCAAACGGGTAAAGCAAGGCAATGCAAGGCAAAAGGGCAAAGAAAGGAAAGGCAAGGCAAGGCAAGACAAGGCCAAGTGAAAAAGCAAGGCAAGGCAAAAGACCAAAGCAAGGCAAGGCAAGGCAAGGCAAAAAGGCAAAGCAAGGCAAGTCTACAGGGCAAAGCAAGGCAAGGCAAGGCAAGGCAAAAGGGCAAAGCAAGGCAAGGCAAATGGGGAAAGCAAGACAATGAAAGGCAAGGCAAAATGGCAATGCAAGGCAAGGTAAGGCAAAAACGCAAAGCAAGGCAAGGCAAAATGGCAAAGCAAGGCAAGGCAAAGCAAACGGGTAAAGCAAGGCAATGCAAGGCAAAAGGGCAAAGAAAGGAAAGGGAAGGCAAGGCAAGACAAGGCCAAGTGAAAAAGCAAGGCAAGGCAAAAGACCAAAGCAAGGCAAGGCAAGGCAAGGCAAAAAGGCAAAGCAAGGAAAGGCAAAAGGGCAAAGCAAGACAAGTCAAGACAAGGCAAAAGGGCAAAGAAAGGCAAGGGAATGCAAGGCAAAAGGGCAAAGTAAGGTAAGGCAAAGCAAAAGAGCAAAGCAAGGCAAGGCAAGGCAAAAGGGCAAAGCATGGCAAGGCAAGGAAAGGCAAAAGAGAAAAGAAGGGCAAGGCAAGGCAAGGCAAAACGGCAAAGTAAGGCAAGGCAAGGCAAAACGGCAAAGTAAGGCAAGGCAAGGCAAATGGCAATGCAAGGCAATACAAAGCAAGGCAAAAGAGCAAAGCAAGTGAAGGCCAAGCAAACGGGTAAAGCAAGGCAAGGCAAAAAGGCAAAGAAAGGCAAGGCAAGGAAAGGCAAAATGGAAAAGCATGGCAAAGCAAGGCAAAAGGGCAAAGTTAAGCAAGGCAAGTCAAAAGGGAAAGCAAGACAACGGAAGGCAAGGCAAAAAGGCAAAGAAAGGAAAGGCAAAAATGCAAAGCAAGGCAAGGCAAAAGGGCAAAGCAAGGCAAGGGAAGGCAAGGCAAAAGTGCAAACCAAGGCATGCAAAGGCAATACAAAAGAGCAAAGCAAGGCAAGGCAAGGCAAAAGGGCAAAGCAAGGCAAGGCAAAAGGGCAAAGGAAAACAATGCAAGGCAAGTCTAAAGGGCAAAGCAAGGCAAGGCAAGGCAAAAGGGCAAAGCAAGGCAAGGCAAATGGGGAAAGCAAGGCAATGAAAGGCAAGGCAAAAGGGCAATGCAAGGCAAGGTAAGGCAAAAACGGAAAGCAAGGCAAGGCAAAATGGCAAAGCAAGGCAAGGCAAAGCAAACGGGTAAAGCAAGGCAATGCAAGGCAAAAGGGCAAAGAAAGGCAAGGCAAGGAAAGGCAAAAATGCAAAGCAAGGCAAGGCAAAAGGGCAAAGCAAGGCAAGGGAAGGCAAGGCAAAAGTGCAAACCAAGGCATGCAAAGGCAATACAAAAGAGCAAAGCAAGGCAAGGCAACGCAAAAGGGCAAAGCAAGGCAAGGCAAAAGGGCAAGGCAAGGCAAGGCAAGGCGAAGCAAAACGGCAAAGCAAGGCAAGGCAAGGCAAAAGGCTAAAGAAAGGGAAGGCAAAGCAAACGGGTAAAGCAAGGCAAGGCAAGGCAAAAAGGCAAAGAAAAGCAAAGAAAGGAAAGGCAAATGGGCAAAGCAAGGCAAGGCAAGTCAAGGCAAAACGGCAAAGAAAGGAAAAACAAGGAAAGGCAAAACGGAAAAGCAAGGAAAGGTAAGGCAAGGTAAACGAGCAAAGCAAGGCAAGGCAAGGCAAAAGGGCAAAGCATGGTAAGGGAAGAGAAACGGGTAAAGAAAGGCAATGCAAGGCAAAAGGGCAAAGCAAGGCAAGGCAAATAAGGAAAGCAAGGTAATGAAAGACAAAGGAAAAGGGCAAAGCAAGGCATGGCAAGGCATAAAGGCAAACCAAGGCAAGGCAAGGCAAAAGGGCAAAGCTAAGCAAGGAAAGTCAAAACGAAAGCAAGACAAGGCAAGGCAAGGCAAAAGGGCAATGCAAGGCAAGGTAAGGCAAAAACGGAAAGCAAGGCAAGGCAAAATGGCAAAGCAAGGCAAGGCAAAGCAAACGGGTAAAGCAAGGCAATGCAAGGCAAAAGGGCAAAGAAAGGCAAAAGGCAAGGAAAGGCAAAAATGAAAAGCAAGGCAAGGCAAGAGGGCAAAGAAAGGCAAGGGAAGGCAAGGCAAAAGTGCAAACCAAGGCATGCAAAGGCAACACAAAAGAGGAAAGCAAGGCAAGGCAACGCAAAAGGGCAAAGCAAGGCAAGGCAAAAGGGCAAAGCAAGGAAAGGCAAGGCAAAAGGGTAAAGAAAGGGAAGACAAAGCAAACGGGTAAAGCAAGGCAAGGCAAGGCAAAACGGCAAAGAAAGGCAAAGAAAGGAAAGGCAAATGGGCAAAGCAAGGCAAGGCAAGTCAAGGCAAAAAGTCAAAGAAAGGAAAGGCAAGGAAAGGCAAAACGGAAAAGCAAGGAACGGTAAGGCAAGGTAAATGGGCATAGCAAGGCAAGGCAAGGCAAAAGGGCAAAGCATGGTAAGGGAACAGAAACGGGTAAAGAAAGGATATGCAAGGCAAAAGGGCAAAGCAAGGAAAGGCAAAAGGGCAAAGGAAGACAATGCATGGCAAGTCTAAAGGGCAAAGCAAGGCAAGGCAAGGCAAAAGGGCAAAGCAAGGCACGGCAAATGGGGAAAGCAAGGTAATGAAAGGCAAAGGAAAAAGTCAAAGCAAGGCATGGCAATGCATAAAGGCAAACCAAGGCAAGGCAAAGCAAAAATGGCAATGCAAGGCAAGGTAAGGCAAAAACGCAAAGCAAGGCAAGGCAAAATGGCAAAGCAAGGCAAGGCAAAGCAAACGGGTAAAGCAAGGCAATGCAAGGCAAAAGGGCAAAGAAAGGCAAGGCAAGGAAAGGCAAAAAGGCAAAGCAAGGCAAGGCAAAAGGGCAAAGAAAGGCAAGGGAAGGCAAGGCAAAACGGCAAAGAAAGGAAAGGCAAGGAAAGGCAAAAGGGAGAAGTAAGGAAAGGTAAGGCAAGGTAGAAATGGCAAAGCAAAGCAAGGCAAGGCAAAAGGGCAAAGCATGGTAAGGGAAGAGAAACGGGTAAAGAAAGGAAATGCAAGGCAAAAGGGCAAAGAAAGGAAAGGCAAAAGGGCAAAGGACAACAACGCAAGGCAAGTCTAAAGGGCAAAGCAAGGCAAGGCAAGGCAAGGCAAAAGGGCAAAGCAAGGCAAGGCAAATGGGGAAAGCAAGGTAATGAAAGGCAAGGGAAAAGGGCAAAGCAGGGCAAGGCAAGGCAAAAGGCTAAAGAAAGGGAAGGCAAAGCAAATGGTTAAAGCAAGGCAAGGCAAGGCAAATGGGCAAAGCAAAGCAAGGTAAGGCAAGGTAAATGGGCAAAGCAAGGCCAGGTAAGGCAAAAGGGCAAAGCATGTCAAGGGAAGAGAAACGGGTAAAGAAGGGCAATGCAAGGCAAAAGGGCAAAGCATGTCAAGGGAAGAGAAACGGGTAAAGAAGGGCAATGCAAGGCAAAAGGGCAAAGAAAGGCAAGGCAAGGAAAGGGAAGGCAAAATGAAAAAGAAAGGCAAGGCAAAAGGCCAAAGCAAGGCAAGGCAAGGCAAAAGAGCAAAGCAAGGCGAGGCAAGGCAAGGCAAAAGGGCAAAGCAAGGAAAGGCAAGGAAAGGCAAAACGGAGATGTAAGGAAAGGTAAGGCAAGGTAAAAATGGCAAAGCAAGGCAAGGCAAGGCAAAAGGGCAAAGCATGGTAAGGGAAGAGAAACGGGTAAAGAAAGGCAATACAAGGCAAAAGGGCAAAGAAAGGCAAGGTAATGCAAAAGAGCAAAGTAAGGCTAGGAAAGGCAAGGCAAAAGGGCAAAGCAAGGCATGGCAAGGCATAAAGGCAAACCAAGGCAAGGCAAGGGAAAAGGGCAAAGCTAAGCAAGGAAAGTCAAAACGAAAGCAAGACAAGGCAAGGCAAGGCAAAAGGGCAAAGCTAAGCAAGGTAAGGCAAAAACGGAAAGCAAGGCAAGGCAAAATGGCAAAGCAAGGCAAGGCAAAGCAAACGGGTAAAGCAAGGCAATGCAAGGCAAAAGGGCAAAGAAAGGCAAGGCAAGGAAAGGCAAAAATGAAAAGCAAGGCAAGGCAAAAGGGCAAAGTTAAGCAAGGCAAGTCAAAAGGGAAAGCAAGACAACGGAAGGCATGGCAGAAAGGCAAAGAAAGGAAAGGCAAAAATGCAAAGCAAGGCAAGGCAAAAGGGCAAAGCAAGGCAAGGGAAGGCAAGGCAAAAGTGCAAACCAAGGCATGCAAAGGCAATACAAAAGAGCAAAGCAAGGCAAGGCAACGCAAAAGGGCAAAGCAAGGCAAGGCAAAAGGGCAAGGCAAGGCAAGGCAAGGCAAGGCAAAGCAAAACGGCAAAGCAAGGCAAGGCAAGGCAAAAGGCTAAAGAAAGGGAAGGCAAAGCAAACGGGTAAAGCAAGGCAAGGCAAGGCAAAAAGGCAAAGAAAGGCAAAGAAAGGAAAGGCAAATGGGCAAAGCAAGGCAAGGCAAGTCAAGGCAAAACGGCAAAGAAAGGAAAGGCAAGGAAAGGCAAAACGGAAAAGCAAGGAAAGGTAAGGCAAGGTAAATGGGCAAAGCAAGGCAAGGCAAGGCAAAAGGGCAAAGCATGGTAAGGGAACAGAAACGGGTAAAGAAAGGATATGCAAGGCAAAAGGGCAAAGCAAGGAAAGGCAAAAGGGCAAAGGAAGACAATGCATGGCAAGTCTAAAGGGCAAAGCAAGGCAAGGCAAGGCAAAAGGGCAAAGCAAGGCACGGCAAATGGGGAAAGCAAGGTAATGAAAGGCAAAGGAAAAAGTCAAAGCAAGGCATGGCAATGCATAAAGGCAAACCAAGGCAAGGCAAAGCAAAAGGGCAATGCAAGGCAAGGTAAGGCAAAAACGCAAAGCAAGGCAAGGCAAAATGGCAAAGCAAGGCAAGGCAAAGCAAACGGGTAAAGCAAGGCAATGCAAGGCAAAAGGGCAAAGAAAGGCAAGGCAAGGAAAGGCAAAAAGGCAAAGCAAGGCAAGGCAAAAGGGCAAAGAAAGGCAAGGGAATGCAAGGCAAAACGGCAAAGAAAGGAAAGGCAAGGAAAGGCAAAAGGGAGAAGTAAGGAAAGGTAAGGCAAGGTAGAAATGGCAAAGCAAAGCAAGGCAAGGCAAAAGGGCAAAGCATGGTAAGGGAAGAGAAACGGGTAAAGAAAGGCAATGCAAGGCAAAAGGGCAAAGCAAGGAAAGGCAAAAGGGCAAAGGACGACAATGCAAGGCAAGTCTAAAGGGCAAAGCAAGGCAAGGCAAGGCAAAAGGGCAAAGCAAGGCAAGGCAAATGGGGAAAGCAAGGTAATGAAAGGCAAGGGAAAAGGGCAAAGCAGGGCAAGGCAAGGCAAAAGGCTAAAGAAAGGGAAGGCAAAGCAAATGGTTAAAGCAAGGCAAGGCAAGGTAAATGGGCAAAGCAAGGCAAGGCAAGGCAAAAGGGCAAAGCATGTCAAGGGAAGAGAAACGGGTAAAGAAGGGCAATGCAAGGAATAAGGGCAAAGAAAGGCAAGGCAAGGAAAGGCAAGGCAAAATGAAAAAGAAAGGCAAGGCAAAAGGCCAAAGCAAGGCAAGGCAAGGCAAAAGAGCAAAGCAAGGCGAGGCAAGGCAAAAACGGAAAGCAAGGCAAGGCAAGGCAAGGCAAAAGGGCAATGCAAGGCAAGGTAAGGCAAAAACGGAAAGCAAGGCAAGGTAAATGGCAAAGCAAGGCAAGGCAAAGCAAACGGGTAAAGCAAGGCAAGGCAAGGCAAAAGGGCAAAGAAAGGCAAGGCAAGGAAAGGCAAAAATGAAAAGCAAGGCAAGGCAAAAGTGCAAAGTAAGGCAAGGGAAGGCAAGGCAAAAGTGCAAACCAAGGCATGCAAAGGCAACACAAAAGAGGAAAGCAAGGCAAGGCAACGCAAAAGGGCAAAGCAAGGCAAGGCAAAAGGGCAAAGCAAGGAAAGGCAAGGAAAGGGAAAAGGGTAAAGCAAGGTAATGCAAGGCAAAAAGGCAAAGCAAGGCAAGGCAAAAGAGCAAAGGAAGACAATGCAAGGCAAGTCTACAGGGCAAAGCAAGGCAAGGCAAGGCAAGGCAAAAGGGCAAAGCAAGGCAAGGCAAATGGGGAAAGCAAGACAATGAAAGGCAAGGCAAAATGGCAATGCAAGGTAAGGTAAGGCAAAAACGCAAAGCAAGGCAAGGCAAAATGGCAAAGCAAGGCAAGGCAAAGCAAACGGGTAAAGCAAGGCAATGCAAGGCAAAAGGGCAAAGAAAGGAAAGGGAAGGCAAGGCAAGACAAGGCCAAGTGAAAAAGCAAGGCAAGGCAAAAGACCAAAGCAAGGCAAGGCAAGGCAAGACAAAAAGGCAAAGCAAGGCAAGGCAAATGGGGAAAGCAAGGCAAGGCAAGGCAAGGCAAAACGGCAAAGAAAGGCAAGGGAATGCAAGGCAAAAGGTCAAAGTAAGTTAAGGCAAAGCAAAAGAGCAAAGCAAGGCAAGGCAAGGCAAAAGGGCAAAGCAAGGAAAGGCAAAAGGGCAAAGCAAAGCAAGGCAAGGCAAGGCAAAAAGGCAAAGCAAGGAAAGGCAAAAGGGCAAAGCAAAGCAAGGCAAGGCAAGGCAAAAGGGCAAAGAAAGGCAAGGGAATGCAAGGCAAAAGAGCAAAGTAAGGTAAGGCAAAGCAAAAGAGCAAAGCAAGGCAAGGCAAGGCAAAAGGGCAAAGCATGGCAAGGCAAGGAAAGGCAAAAGAGAAAAGAAGGGCAAGGCAAGGCAAGGCAAAACGGCAAAGTAAGGCAAGGCAAGGCAAAACGGCAAAGTAAGGCAAGGCAAGGCAAATGGCAAAGCAAGGCAATACAAAGCAAGGCAAAAGAGCAAAGCAAGTGAAGGCAAAGCAAACGGGTAAAGCAAGGCAAGGCAAAAAGGCAAAGAAAGGCAAGGCAAGGAAAGGCAAAATGGAAAAGCATGGCAAAGCAAGGCAAAAGGGCAAAGTTAAGCAAGGCAAGTCAAAAGTCAAAGCAAGACAACGGAAGGCAAGGCAAAAAGGCAAAGAAAGGAAAGGCAAAAATGCAAAGCAAGGCAAGGCAAAAGGGCAAAGCAAGGCAAGGGAAGGCAAGGCAAAAGTGCAAAGCAAGGCAAGGCAAGGCAAAAGGCTAAAGAAAGGGAAGGCAAAGCAAACGGGTAAAGCAAGGCAAGGCAAGGCAAAAAGGCAAAGAAAGGCAAAGAAAGGAAGGGCAAAACGGAAAAGCAAGGAAAGGTAAGGCAAGGTAAATGAGCAAAGCAAGGCAAGGCAAGGCAAAAGGGTAAAGCATGGTAAGGGAAGAGAAACGGGTAAAGAAAGGCAATGCAAGGCAAAAGGGCAAAGAAAGGCAAGGTAAGGCAAAAGAGCAAAGTCTAGGAAAGGCAAGTCAAAAGGGCAAAGCAAGGCAAGGCAAAAGGGCAAAGGAAAACAATGCAAGGCAAGTCTAAAGGGCAAAGCAAGGCAAGGCAAGGCAAGGCAAAAGGGCAAAGAAAGGCAAGGCAAGGAAAGGCAAAAATGAAAAGCAAGGTAATGCAAGGCAAAAGGGCAAAGCATGGTAAGGGAAGAGAAACGGGTAAAGAAAGGCAATGCAAGGCAAAAGGGCAAAGCAAGGAAAGGCAAAAGGGCAAAGGACGACAACGTAAGACAAGTCTAAAGGGCAAAGCAAGGCAAGGCAAGGCAAGGCAAAAGGGCAAAGCAAGGCAAGGCAAATGGGGAAAGCAAGGTAATGAAAGGCAAGGGAAAAGGGCAAAGCAGGGCAAGGCAAGGCAAAAGGCTAAAGAAAGGGAAGGCAAAGCAAATGGTTAAAGCAAGGCAAGGCAAGGCAAATGGGCAAAGCAAAGCAAGGTAAGGCAAGGTAAATGGGCAAAGCAAGGCAAGGCAAGGCAAAAGGGCAAAGCATGTCAAGGGAAGAGAAACGGGTAAAGAAGGGCAATGCAAGGCAAAAGGGCAAAGAAAGGCAAGGCAAGGAAAGGCAAGGCAAAATGAAAAAGAAAGGCAAGGCAAAAGCCAAAGCAAGGCAAGGCAAGGCAATAGAGCAAAGCAAGGCGAGGCAAGGCAAGGCAAAAGGGCAAAGCAAGGAAAGGCAAGGAAAGGCAAAACGGAGAAGTAAGGAAAGGTAAGGCAAGGTAAAAATGGCAAAGCAAGGCAAGGCAAGGCAAAAGGGCAAAGCATGGTAAGGGAAGAGAAACGGGTAAAGAAAGGCAATACAAGGCAAAAGGGCAAAGAAAGGCAAGGTAATGCAAAAGAGCAAAGTAAGGCTAGGAAAGGCAAGGCAAAAGGGCAAAGCAAGGCATGGCAAGGCATAAAGGCAAACCAAGGCAAGGCAAGGGAAAAGGGCAAAGCTAAGCAAGGAAAGTCAAAAGGGAAAGCAAGACAAGGCAAGGCAAGGCAAAAGGGCAATGCAAGGCAAGGTAAGGCAAAAACGGAAAGCAAGGCAAGGTAAATGGCAAAGCAAGGCAAGGCAAAGCAAAAACGGATAAAGCAAGGCAATGCAAGGCAAAAGGGCAAAGAAAGGCAAGGCAAGGAAAGGCAAAAATGAAAAGCAAGGCAAGGCAAAAGTGCAAAGAAAGGCAAGGGAAGGCAAGGCAAAAGTGCAAACCAAGGCATGCAAAGGCAACACAAAAGAGCAAAGCAAGGCAAGGCAACGCAAAAGGGCAAAGCAAGGCAAGGCAAAAGGGCAAAGCAAGGAAAGGCAAGGAAAGGGAAAAGGGTAAAGCAAGGTAATGCAAGGCAAAAGGGTAAAGAAAGGGAAGGCAAAGCAAACGGGTAAAGCAAGGCAAGGCAAGGCAAAAAGGCAAAGAAAGGCAAAGAAAGGAAAGGAAAATGGGCAAAGCAAGGCAAGGCAAGTCAAGGCAAAAAGGCAAAGAAAGGAAAGGCAAGGAAAGGCAAAACGGAAAAGCAAGGAAAGGTAAGGCAAGGTAAATGGGCAAAGCAAGGCAAGGCAAGGCAAAATGGCAAAGCATGGTAAGGGAAGAGAAACGGGTAAAGAAAGGCAATGCAAGGCAAAAGGGCAAAGAAAGGCAAGGTAAGGCAAAAGAGCAAAGTAAGGCTAAGGCAAGGCAAGGCAAAAGGGCAAAGCAAGGAAAGGCAAAAGGGCAAAGGAAGACAATGCAAGGCAAGTCTACAGGGCAAAGCAAGGCAAGGCAAGGCAAAAGGGCAAAGCAAGGTAAGGCAAATGGGGAAACCAAGGCAATGAAAGGCAAGGCAAAAGGGCAATGCAAGGCAAGGTAAGGCAAAAACGCAAAGCAAGGTAAGGCAAAATGGCAAAGCAAGGCAAGGCAAAGCAAACGGGTAAAGCAAGGCAAAGCAAGGCAAAAGGGCAAAGAAAGGAAAGGCAAGGCAAGGCAAGACAAGGCCAAGTGAAAAAGCAAGGCAAGGCAAAAGACCAAAGCAAGGCAAGGCAAGGCAAGGCAAAAAGGCAAAGCAAGGAAAGGCAAAAGGGCAAAGCAAGACAAGGCACGGCAAGGCAAAAGGGCAAAGAAAGGCAAGGGAATGCAAGGCAAAAGGGCAAAGTAAGGTAAGGCAAAGCAAAAGAGCAAAGCAAGGCAAGGCAAGGCAAAAGGGCAAAGCATGGCAAGGCAAGGAAAGGCAAAAGAGAAAAGAAGGGCAAGGCAAGGCAAGGCAAAACGGCAAAGTAAGGCAAGGCAAGGCAAAACGGCAAAGTAAGGCAAGGCAAGGCAAATGGCAATGCAAGGCAATACAAAGCAAGGCAAAAGAGCAAAGCAAGTGAAGGCAAAGCAAACGGGTAAAGCAAGGCAAGGCAAAAAGGCAAAGAAAGGCAAGGCAAGGAAAGGCAAAATGGAAAAGCATGGCAAAGCAAGGCAAAAGGGCAAAGTTAAGCAAGGCAAGTCAAAAGGGAAAGCAAGACAACGGAAGGCAAGGCAAAAAGGCAAAGAAAGGAAAGGCAAAAATGCAAAGCAAGGCAAGGCAAAAGGGCAAAGCAAGGCAAGGGAAGGCAAGGCAAAAGTGCAAACCAAGGCATGCAAAGGCAATACAAAAGAGCAAAGCAAGGCAAGGCAACGCAAAAGGGCAAAGCAAGGCAAGGCAAAAGGGCAAGGCAAGGCAAGGCAAGGCAAAGCAAAACGGCAAAGCAAGGCAAGGCAAGGCAAAAGGCTAAAGAAAGGGAAGGCAAAGCAAACGGGTAAAGCAAGGCAAGGCAAGGCAAAAAGGCAAAGAAAGTCAAAGAAAGGAAAGGCAAATGGTCAAAGCAAGGCAAGGCAAGTCAAGGCAAAACGGCAAAGAAAGGAAAAACAAGGAAGGGCAAAACGGAAAAGCAAGGAAAGGTAAGGCAAGGTAAACGAGCAAAGCAAGGCAAGGCAAGGCAAAAGGGCAAAGCATGGTAAGGGAAGAGAAACGGGTAAAGAAAGGCAATGCAAGGCAAAAGGGCAAAGCAAGGCAAGGCAAATAAGGAAAGCAAGGTAATGAAAGACAAAGGAAAAGGGCAAAGCAAGGCATGGCAAGGCATAAAGGCAAACCAAGGCAAGGCAAGGCAAAAGGGCAAAGCTAAGCAAGGAAAGTCAAAACGAAAGCAAGACAAGGCAAGGCAAGGCAAAAGGGCAATGCAAGGCAAGGTAAGGCAAAAACGGAAAGCAAGGCAAGGCAAAATGGCAAAGAAAGGCAAGGCAAAGCAAACGGGTAAAGCAAGGCAATGCAAGGCAAAAGGGCAAAGAAAGGCAAGGCAAGGAAAGGCAAAAATGAAAAGCAAGGCAAGGCAAAAGGGCAAAGAAAGGCAAGGGAAGGCAAGGCAAAAGTGCAAACCAAGGCATGCAAAGGCAACACAAAAGAGGAAAGCAAGGCAAGGCAACGCAAAATGGCAAAGCAAGGCAAGGCAAAAGGGCAAAGCAAGGAAAGGCAAGGAAAGGGAAAAGGGTAAAGCAAGGTAATGCAAGGCAAAAGGGCAAAGCAAGGCAAGGCAAGGCAAAAGGGTAAAGAAAGGGAAGGCAAAGCAAACGGGTAAAGCAAGGCAAGGCAAGGCAAAAAGGCAAAAAGGCAAAGAAAGGAAAGGAAAATGGGCAAAGCAAGGCATGGCAAGTCAAGGCAAAAAGGCAAAGAAAGGAAAGGCAAGGAAAGGCAAAACGGAAAAGCAAGGAAAGGTAAGGCAAGGTAAATGGGCAAAGGAAGGCAAGGCAAGGCAAAATGGCAAAGCATGGTAAGGGAAGAGAAACGGGTAAAGAAAGGCAATGCAAGGCAAAAGGGCAAAGAAAGGCAAGGTAAGGCAAAAGAGCAAAGTAAGGCTAAGGCAAGGCAAGGCAAAAGGGCAAAGCAAGGAAAGGCAAAAGGGCAAAGGAAGACAATGCAAGGCAAGTCTACAGGGCAAAGCAAGGCAAGGCAAGGCAAAAGGGCAAAGCAAGGCAAGGCAAAAGGGCAAAGCAAGGAAAGGCAAGGAAATGGAAAAGGGTAAAGCAAGGTAATGCAAGGCAAATGGGGAAAGCAAGGCAATGAAAGGCAAGGCAAAAGGGCAATGCAAGGCAAGGTAAGGCAAAAACGCAAAGCAAGGTAAGGCAAAATGGCAAAGCAAAGCAAGGCAAGGCAAAGCAAACGGGTAAAGCAAGGCAATGCAAGGCAAAAGGGCAAAGAAAGGAAAGGCAAGGCAAGGCAAGACAAGGCCAAGTGAAAAAGCAAGGCAAGGCAAAAGACCAAAGCAAGGCAAGGCAAGGCAAGACAAAAAGGCAAAGCAAGGCAAGTCTACAGGGCAAAGCAAGGCAAGGCAAGGCAAGGCAAAAGGGCAAAGCAAGGCAAGGCAAATGGGGAAAGCAAGGCAATGAAAGGCAAGGCAAAAGGGCAATGCAAGGCAAGGTAAGGCAAAAACGCAAAGCAAGGTAAGGCAAAATGGCAAAGCAAGGCAAGGCAAAGCAAACGGGTAAAGCAAGGCAATGCAAGGCAAAAGGGCAAAGAAAGGAAAGGCAAGGCAAGGCAAGACAAGGCCAAGTGAAAAAGCAAGGCAAGGCAAAAGACCAAAGCAAGGCAAGGCAAATGGGGAAAGCAAGACAATGAAAGGCAAGGCAAAATGGCAATGCAAGGCAAGGTAAGGCAAAAGGGCAAAGCAAGGCAAGGCAAATGGGGAAAGCAGGACAATGAAAGGCAAGGCAAAATGGCAATGCAAGGCAAGGTAAGGCAAAAACGCAAAGCAAGGCAAGGCAAAATGGCAAAGCAAGGCAAGGCAAAGCAAACGGGTAAAGCAAGGCAATGCAAGGCAAAAGGGCAAAGAAAGGAAAGGCAATGCAAGGCAAGACAAGGCCAAGTGAAAAAGCAAGGCAAGGCAAAAGACCAAAGCAAGGCAAGGCAAGGCAAGGCAAAAAGGCAAAGCAAGGAAAGGCAAAAGGGCAAAGCAAGACAAGGCACGGCAAGGCAAAAGGGCAAAGAAAGGCAAGGGAATGCAAGGCAAAAGGGCAAAGTAAGGTAAGGCAAAGCAAAAGAGCAAAGCAAGGCAAGGCAAGGCAAAAGGGCAAAGCATGGCAAGGCAAGGAAAGGCAAAAGAGAAAAGAAGGGCAAGGCAAGGCAAGGCAAAACGGCAAAGTAAGGCAAGGCAAGGCAAAACGGCAAAGTAAGGCAAGGCAAGGCAAATGGCAAAGCAAGGCAATACAAAGCAAGGCAAAAGAGCAAAGCAAGTGAAGGCAAAGCAAACGGGTAAAGCAAGGCAAGGCAAAAAGGCAAAGAAAGGCAAGGCAAGGAAAGGCAAAATGGAAAAGCATGGCAAAGCAAGGCAAAAGGGCAAAGTTAAGCAAGGCAAGTCAAAAGGGAAAGCAAGACAACGGAAGGCAAGGCAAAAAGGCAAAGAAAGGAAAGGCAAAAATGCAAAGCAAGGCAAGGCAAAAGGGCAAAGCAAGGCAAGGGAAGGCAAGGCAAAAGTGCAAACCAAGGCATGCAAAGGCAATACAAAAGAGCAAAGCAAGGCAAGGCAACGCAAAAGGGCAAAGCAAGGCAAGGCAAAAGGGCAAGGCAAGGCAAGGCAAGGCAAAGCAAAACGGCAAAGCAAGGCAAGGCAAGGCAAAAGGGTAAAGAAAGGGAAGGCAAAGCAAACGGGTAAAGCAAGGCAAGGCAAGGCAAAAAGGCAAAGAAAGGCAAAGAAAGGAAAGGCAAATGGGCAAAGCAAGGCAAGGCAAGTCAAGGCAAAACGGCAAAGAAAGGAAAAACAAGGAAGGGCAAAACGGAAAAGCAAGGAAAGGTAAGGCAAGGTAAATGAGCAAAGCAAGGCAAGGCAAGGCAAAAGGGTAAAGCATGGTAAGGGAAGAGAAACGGGTAAAGAAAGGCAATGCAAGGCAAAAGGGCAAAGAAAGGCAAGGTAAGGCAAAAGAGCAAAGTAAGGCTAGGAAAGGCAAGTCAAAAGGGCAAAGCAAGGAAAGGCAAAAGGGTAAAGGAAAACAATGCAAGGCAAGTCTAAAGGGCAAAGCAAGGCAAGGCAAGGCAAAAGGGCAAAGCAAGGCAAGGCAAATAAAGAAAGCAAGGTAATGAAAGGCAAAGGAAAAGGGCAAAGCAAGGCATGGCAAGGCAAAATGGGCAAACCAAGGCAAGGCAAGGCAAAAGGGCAAAGCTAAGCAAGGAAAGTCAAAAAGGAAAGCAAGACAAGGCAAGGGAAGGCAAAAGGGCAATGCAAGGCAAAGCAAAGCAAACGGGTAAAGCAAGGCAATACAAGGCAAAAGGGCAAAGAAAGGCAAGGCAAGGAAAGGCAAAAACGAAAAGCAAGGTAATGCAAGGCAAAAGGGCAAAGCAAGGGAAGGCAAGGCAAAAGTGCAAACCAAGGCATGCAAAGGCAACACAAAAGAGCAAAGCAAGGCAAGGCAACGCAAAAGGGCAAAGCAAGGCAAGGCAAAAGGGCAAAGCAAGGAAAGGCAAGGAAAGGGAAAAGGGTAAAGCAAGGTAATGCAAGGCAAAAGGGCAAAGCAAGGCAAGGCAAGGCAAAAGGGTAAAGAAAGGCAAGGCAAAAAGGCAAAGTAAGGCAAAGAAAGGCAAAGAAAGGAAAGGCAAATGGGCAAAGCAAGGCAAGGCAAGTCAAGGCAAAAAGGCAAAGCAAGGAAAGGCAAGGAAAGGCAAAACAGAAAAGCAAGGAACGGTAAGGCAAGGTAAATGGGCAAAGCAAGGCAAGGCATGGCAAAAGGGCAAAGCATGGTAAGGGAACAGAAACGGGTAAAGAAAGGATATGCAAGGCAAAAGGGCAAAGAAAGGAAAGGCAAAAGGGCAAAGGAAGACAATGCATGGCAAGTCTAAAGGGCAAAGCAAGGCAAGGCAAGGCAAGGCAAAAGGGCAAAGCAAGGCACGGCAAATGGGGAAAGCAAGGTAATGAAAGGCAAAGGAAAAAGTCAAAGCAAGGCATGGCAATGCATAAAGGCAAACCAAGGCAAGGCAAAGCAAAAGGGCAATGCAAGGCAAGGTAAGGCAAAAACGCAAAGCAAGGCAAGGCAAAATGGCAAAGCAAGGCAAGGCAAAGCAATTGGGTAAAGCAAGGCAATGCAAGGCAAAAGGGCAAAGAAAGGTAAGGCAAGGAAAGGCAAAAAGGCAAAGCAAGGCAAGGCAAAAGGGCAAAGAAAAGCAAGGGAACGCAAGGCAAAACGGCAAAGAAAGGAAAGGCAAGGAAAGGCAAAAGGGAGAAGTAAGGAAAGGTAAGGCAAGGTAGAAATGGCAAAGCAAAGCAAGGCAAGGCAAAAGGGCAAAGCATGGTAAGGGAAGAGAAACGGGTAAAGAAAGGCAATGCAAGGCAAAAGGGCAAAGCAAGGAAAGGCAAAAGGGCAAAGGACGACAATGCAAAGCAAGTCTAAAGGGCAAAGAAAGGCAAGGCAAGGCAAAAGGGCAAAGCAAGGCAAGGCAAATGGGGAAAGCAAGGTAATGAAAGGCAAGGGAAAAGGGCAAAGCAGGGCAAGGCAAGGCAAAAGGCTAAAGAAAGGGAAGGCAAAGCAAATGGTTAAAGCAAGGCAAGGCAAGGCAAATGGGCAAAGCAAAGCAACGCAAAAGGGCAAAGCAAGGGAAGGCAAGGCAAAAGTGCAAACCAAGGCATGCAAAGGCAACACAAAAGAGCAAAGCAAGGCAAGGCAACGCAAAAGGGCAAAGCAAGGCAAGGCAAAAGGGCAAAGCAAGGAAAGGCAAGGAAAGGGAAAAGGGTAAAGCAAGGTAATGCAAGGCAAAAGGGCAAAGCAAGGCAAGGCAAGGCAAAAGGGTAAAGAAAGGGAAGGCAAAGCAAACGGGTAAAGCAAGGCAAGGCAAAAAGGCAAAGTAAGGCAAAGAAAGGCAAAGAAAGGAAAGGCAAAAGGGCAAAGGAAGACAATGCATGGCAAGTCTAAAGGGCAAAGCAAGGCAAGGCAAGGCAAGGCAAAAGGGCAAAGCAAGGCACGGCAAATGGGGAAAGCAAGGTAATGAAAGGCAAAGGAAAAAGTCAAAGCAAGGCATGGCAATGCATAAAGGCAAACCAAGGCAAGGCAAAGCAAAAGGGCAATGCAAGGCAAGGTAAGGCAAAAACGCAAAGCAAGGCAAGGCAAAAGAGCAAAGCAAGGCGAGGCAAGGCAAGGCAAAAGGGCAAAGCAAGGAAAGGCAAGGAAAGGCAAAACGGAGAAGTAAGGAAAGGTAAGGCAAGGTAAAAATGGCAAAGCAAGGCAAGGCAAGGCAAAAGGGCAAAGCATGGTAAGGGAAGAGAAACGGGTAAAGAAAGGCAATACAAGGCAAAAGGGCAAAGAAAGGCAAGGTAATGCAAAAGAGCAAAGTAAGGCTAGGAAAGGCAAGGCAAAAGGGCAAAGCAAGGCATGGCAAGGCATAAAGGCAAACCAAGGCAAGGCAAGGGAAAAAAGCAAAGCTAAGCAAGGAAAGTCAAAAGGGAAAGCAAGACAAGGCAAGGCAAGGCAAAAGGGCAATGCAAGGCAAGGTAAGGCAAAAACGCAAAGCAAGGCAAGGCAAAAGGCTAAAGAAAGGGAAGGCAAAGCAAACGGGTAAAGCAAGGCAATGCAAGGCAAAAGGGCAAAGAAAGGCAAGGCAAGGAAAGGCAAAAATGAAAAGCAAGGCAAGGCAAAAGGGCAAAGAAAGGCAAGGGAAGGCAAGGCAAAAGTGCAAACCAAGGCATGCAAAGGCAACACAAAAGAGCAAAGCAAGGCAAGGCAACGCAAAAGGGCAAAGCAAGGCAAGGCAAAAGGGCAAAGCAAGGAAAGGCAAGGAAAGGGAAAAGGGTAAAGCAAGGTAATGCAAGGCAAAAGGGGAAAGCAAGGCAATGAAAGGCAAGGCAAAAGGGCAATGCAAGGCAATGTAAGGCAAAAACGCAAAGCAAAGTAAGGCAAAATGGTAAAGCAAGGCAAGGCAAAGCAAACGGGTAAAGCAAGGCAATGCAAGGCAAAAGGGCAAAGAAAGGAAAGGCAAGGCAAGGCAAGACAAGGCCAAGTGAAAAAGCAAGGCAAGGCAAAAGACCAAAGCAAGGCAAGGCAAGGCAAGACAAAAAGGCAAAGCAAGGCAAGTCTACAGGGCAAAGCAAGGCAAGGCAAGGCAAGGCAAAAGGGCAAAGCAAGGCAAGGCAAATGGGGAAAGCAAGACAATGAAAGGCAAGGCAAAATGGCAATGCAAGGCAAAGTAAGGCAAAAACGCAAAGCAAGGCAAGGCAAAATGGCAAAGCAAGGCAAGGCAAAGCAAACGGGTAAAGCAAGGCAATGCAAGGCAAAAGGGCAAAGAAAGGAAAGGCAAGGCAAGGCAAGACAAGGCCAAGTGAAAAAGCAAGGCAAGGCAAAAGACCAAAGCAAGGCAAGGCAAGGCAAGGCAAAAGGGCAAAGAAAGGCAAGGGAATGCAAGGCAAAAGGGCAAAGTAAGGTAAGGCAAAGCAAAAGAGCAAAGCAAGGCAAGGCAAGGCAAAAGGGCAAAGCATGGCAAGGCAAGGAAAGGCAAAAGAGAAAAGAAGGGCAAGGCAAGGCAAGGCAAAACGGCAAAGTAAGGCAAGGCAAGGCAAAACGGCAAAGTAAGGCAAGGCAAGGCAATAGGCAAAGCAAGGCAATACAAAGCAAGGCAAAAGAGCAAAGCAAGTGAAGGCAAAGCAAACGGGTAAAGCAAGGCAAGGCAAAAAGGCAAAGAAAGGCAAGGCAAGGAAAGGCGAAATGGAAAAGCATGGCAAAGCAAGGCAAAAGGGCAAAGTTAAGCAAGGCAAGTCAAAAGGGAAAGCAAGACAACGGAAGGCAAGGCAAAAAGGCAAAGAAAGGAAAGGCAAAAATGCAAAGCAAGGCAAGGCAAAAGGGCAAAGCAAGGCAAGGGAAGGCAAGGCAAAGCAAAACGGCAAAGCAAGGCAAGGCAAGGCAAAAGGCTAAAGAAAGGGAAGGCAAAGCAAACGGGTAAAGCAAGGCAAGGCAAGGCAAAAAGGCAAAGAAAGGCAAAGAAAGGAAAGGCAAATGGGCAAAGCAAGGCAAGGCAAGTCAAGGCAAAACGGCAAAGAAAGGAAAAACAAGGAAGGGCAAAACGGAAAAGCAAGGAAAGGTAAGGCAAGGTAAACGAGCAAAGCAAGGCAAGGCAAGGCAAAAGGGTAAAGCATGGTAAGGGAAGAGAAACGGGTAAAGAAAGGCAATGCAAGGCAAAAGGGCAAAGAAAGGCAAGGTAAGGCAAAAGAGCAAAGTAAGTCTAGGAAAGGCAAGTCAAAAGGGCAAAGCAAGGAAAGGCAAAAGGGCAAAGGAAAACAATGCAAGGCAAGTCTAAAGGGCAAAGCAAGGCAAGGCAAGGCAAGGCAAAAGGGCAAAGCAAGGCAAGGCAAATAAGGAAAGCAAGGTAATGAAAGGCAAAGGAAAAGGGCAAAGCAAGGCATGGCAAGGCAAAATGGGCAAACCAAGGCAAGGCAAGGCAAAAGGGCAAAGCTAAGCAAGGAAAGTCAAAAGGGAAAGCAAGACAAGGCAAGGGAAGGCAAAAGGGCAATGCAAGGCAAAGCAAAGCAAACGGGTAAAGCAAGGCAATACAAGGCAAAAGGGCAAAGAAAGGCAAGGCAAGGAAAGGCAAAAACGAAAAGCAAGGTAATGCAAGGCAAAAGGGCAAAGCAAGGGAAGGCAAGGCAAAAGTGCAAACCAAGGCATGCAAAGGCAACACAAAAGAGCAAAGCAAGGCAAGGCAACGCAAAAGGGCAAAGCAAGGCAAGGCAAAAGGGCAAAGCAAGGAAAGGCAAGGAAAGGGAAAAGGGTAAAGCAAGGTAATGCAAGGCAAAAGGGCAAAGCAAGGCAAGGCAAGGCAAAAGGGTAAAGAAAGGCAAGGCAAAAAGGCAAAGTAAGGCAAAGAAAGGCAAAGAAAGGAAAGGCAAATGGGCAAAGCAAGGCAAGGCAAGTCAAGGCAAAAAGGCAAAGCAAGGAAAGGCAAGGAAAGGCAAAACGGAAAAGCAAGGAACGGTAAGGCAAGGTAAATGGGCAAAGCAAGGCAAGGCATGGCAAAAGGGCAAAGCATGGTAAGGGAACAGAAACGGGTAAAGAAAGGATATGCAAGGCAAAAGGGCAAAGAAAGGAAAGGCAAAAGGGCAAAGGAAGACAATGCATGGCAAGTCTAAAGGGCAAAGCAAGGCAAGGCAAGGCAAGGCAAAAGGGCAAAGCAAGGCACGGCAAATGGGGAAAGCAAGGTAATGAAAGGCAAAGGAAAAAGTCAAAGCAAGGCATGGCAATGCATAAAGGCAAACCAAGGCAAGGCAAAGCAAAAGGGCAATGCAAGGCAAGGTAAGGCAAAAACGCAAAGCAAGGCAAGGCAAAATGGCAAAGCAAGGCAAGGCAAAGCAAACGGGTAAAGCAAGGCAATGCAAGGCAAAAGGGCAAAGAAAGGCAAGGCAAGGAAAGGCAAAAAGGCAAAGCAAGGCAAGGCAAAAGGGCAAAGAAAGGCAAGGGAAGGCAAGGCAAAACGGCAAAGAAAGGAAAGGCAAGGAAAGGCAAAAGGGAGAAGTAAGGAAAGGTAAGGCAAGGTAGAAATGGCAAAGCAAAGCAAGGCAAGACAAAAGGGCAAAGCATGGTAAGGGAAGAGAAACGGGTAAAGAAAGGCAATGCAAGGCAAAAGGGCAAAGCAAGGAAAGGCAAAAGGGCAAAGGACGACAATGCAAGGCAAGTCTAAAGGGCAAAGCAAGGCAAGGCAAGGCAAAAGGGCAAAGAAAGGCAAGGGAACGCAAGGCAAAACGGCAAAGAAAGGAAAGGCAAGGAAAGGCAAAAGGGAGAAGTAAGGAAAGGTAAGGCAAGGTAGAAATGGCAAAGCAAAGCAAGGCAAGGCAAAAGGGCAAAGCATGGTAAGGGAAGAGAAACGGGTAAAGAAAGGCAATGCAAGGCAAAAGGGCAAAGCAAGGAAAGGCAAAAGGGCAAAGGACGACAATGCAAGGCAAGTCTAAAGGGCAAAGCAAGGCAAGGCAAGGCAAAAGGGCAAAGCAAGGCAAGGCAAATGGGGAAAGCAAGGTAATGAAAGGCAAGGGAAAAGGGCAAAGCAGGGCAAGGCAAGGCAAAAGGCTAAAGAAAGGGAAGGCAAAGCAAATGGTTAAAGCAAGGCAAGGCAAGGCAAATGGGCAAAGCAAAGCAAGGCAAAAGGGCAAAGCAAGGGAAGGCAAGGCAAAAGTGCAAACCAAGGCATGCAAAGGCAACACAAAAGAGCAAAGCAAGGCAAGGCAACGCAAAAGGGCAAAGCAAGGCAAGGCAAAAGGGCAAAGCAAGGAAAGGCAAGGAAAGGGAAAAGGGTAAAGCAAGGTAATGCAAGGCAAAAGGGCAAAGCAAGGCAAGGCAAGGCAAAAGGGTAAAGAAAGGGAAGGCAAAGCAAACGGGTAAAGCAAGGCAAGGCAAAAAGGCAAAGTAAGGCAAAGAAAGGCAAAGAAAGGAAAGGCAAATGGGCAAAACAAGGCAAGGCAAGTCAAGGCAAAAAGTCAAAGAAAGGAAATGCAAGGAAAGGCAAAGCGGAAAAGCAAGGAACGGTAAGGCAAGGTAAATGGGCAAAGCAAGGCAAGGCATGGCAAAAGGGCAAAGCATGGTAAGGGAACAGAAACGGGTAAAGAAAGGATATGCAAGGCAAAAGGGCAAAGAAAGGAAAGGCAAAAGGGCAAAGGAAGACAATGCATGGCAAGTCTAAAGGGCAAAGCAAGGCAAGGCAAGGCAAGGCAAAAGGGCAAAGCAAGGCACGGCAAATGGGGAAAGCAAGGTAATGAAAGGCAAAGGAAAAAGTCAAAGCAAGGCATGGCAATGCATAAAGGCAAACCAAGGCAAGGCAAAGCAAAAGGGCAATGCAAGGCAAGGTAAGGCAAAAACGCAAAGCAAGGCAAGGCAAAATGGCAAAGCAAGGCAAGGCAAAGCAAACGGGTAAAGCAAGGCAATGCAAGGCAAAAGGGCAAAGAAAGGCAAGGCAAGGAAAGGCAAAAAGGCAAAGCAAGGCAAGGCAAAAGGGCAAAGAAAGGCAAGGGAAGGCAAGGCAAAACGGCAAAGAAAGGAAAGGCAAGGAAAGGCAAAAGCGAGAAGTAAGGAAAGGTAAGGCAAGGTAGAAATGGCAAAGCAAAGCAAGGCAAGGCAAAAGGGCAAAGCATGGTAAGGGAAGAGAAACGGGTAAAGAAAGGCAATGCAAGGCAAAAGGGCAAAGCAAGGAAAGGCAAAAGGGCAAAGGACGACAATGCAAGGCAAGTCTAAAGGGCAAAGCAAGGCAAGGCAAGGCAAAAGGGCAAAGCAAGGCAAGGCAAATGGGGAAAGCAAGGTAATGAAAGGCAAGGGAAAAGGGCAAAGCAGGGCAAGGAAAGGCAAAAGGCTAAAGAAAGGGAAGGCAAAGCAAATGGTTAAAGCAAGGCAAGGCAAGGCAAATGGGCAAAGCAAAGCAAGGTAAGGCAAGGTAAATGGGCAAAACAAGGCAAGGCAAGGCAAAAGGGCAAAGCATGTCAAGGGAAGAGAAACGGGTAAAGAAGGGCAATACAAGGCAAAAGGGCAAAGAAAGGCAAGGCAAGGAAAGGCAAGGCAAAATGAAAAAGAAAGGCAAGGCAAAAGGCCAAAGCAAGGCAAGGCAAGGCAAAAGAGCAAAGCAAGGCGAGGCAAGGCAAGGCAAAAGGGCAAAGCAAGGAAAGGCAAGGAAAGGCAAAACGGAGAAGTAAGGAAAGGTAAGGCAAGGTAAAAATGGCAAAGCAAGGCAAGGCAAGGCAAAAGGGCAAAGCATGGTAAGGGAAGAGAAACGGGTAAAGAAAGGCAATACAAGGCAAAAGGGCAAAGAAAGGCAAGGTAATGCAAAAGAGCAAAGTAAGGCTAGGAAAGGCAAGGCAAAAGGGCAAAGCAAGGCATGGCAAGGCATAAAGGCAAACCAAGGCAAGGCAAGGGAAAAAAGCAAAGCTAAGCAAGGAAAGTCAAAAGGGAAAGCAAGACAAGGCAAGGCAAGGCAAAAGGGCAATGCAAGGCAAGGTAAGGCAAAAACGCAAAGCAAGGCAAGGCAAAATGGCAAAGCAAGGCAAGGCAAAGCAAACGGGTAAAGCAAGGCAATGCAAGGCAAAAGGGCAAAGAAAGGCAAGGCAAGGAAAGGCAAAAATGAAAAGCAAGGCAAGGCAAAAGGGCAAAGAAAGGCAAGGCAAGGAAAGGCAAAAATGAAAAGCAAGGCAAGGCAAAAGGGCAAAGAAAGGCAAGGGAAGGCAAGGCAAAAGTGCAAACCAAGGCATGCAAAGGCAACACAAAAGAGCAAAGCAAGGCAAGGCAACGCAAAAGGGCAAAGCAAGGCAAGGCAAAAGGGCAAAGCAAGGAAAGGCAAGGAAAGGGAAAAGGGTAAAGCAAGGTAATGCAAGGCAAATGGGGAAAGCAAGGCAATGAAAGGCAAGGCAAAAGGGCAATGCAAGGCAAGGTAAGGCAAAAACGCAAAGCAAAGTAAGGCAAAATGGCAAAGCAAGGCAAGGCAAAGTAAACGGGTAAAGCAAGGCAATGCAAGGCAAAAGGGCAAAGAAAGGAAAGGCAAGGCAAGGCAAGACAAGGCCAAGTGAAAAAGCAAGGCAAGGCAAAAGACCAAAGCAAGGCAAGGCAAGGCAAGACAAAAAGACAAAGCAAGGCAAGTCTACAGGGCAAAGCAAGGCAAGGCAAGGCAAGGCAAAAGGGCAAAGCAAGGCAAGGCAAATGGGGAAAGCAAGACAATGAAAGGCAAGGCAAAATGGCAATGCAAGGCAAGGTAATGCAAAAACGCAAAGCAAGGCAAGGCAAAATGGCAAAGCAAGGCAAGGCAAAGCAAACGGGTAAAGCAAGGCAATGCAAGGCAAAAGGGCAAAGAAAGGAAAGGCAAGGCAAGGCAAGACAAGGCCAAGTGAAAAAGCAAGGCAAGGCAAAAGACCAAAGCAAGGCAAGGCAAGGCAAGGCAAAAAGGCAAAGCAAGGAAAGGCAAAAGGGCAAAGCAAGACAAGGCACGGCAAGGCAAAAGGGCAAAGAAAGGCAAGGGAATGCAAGGCAAAAGGGCAAAGTAAGGTAAGGCAAAGCAAAAGAGCAAAGCAAGGCAAGGCAAGGCAAAAGGGCAAAGCATGGCAAGGCAAGGAAAGGCAAAAGAGAAAAGAAGGGCAAGGCAAGGCAAGGCAAAACGGCAAAGTAAGGCAAGGCAAGGCAAAACGGCAAAGTAAGGCAAGGCAATGCAAATGGCAAAGCAAGGCAATACAAAGCAAGGCAAAAGAGCAAAGCAAGTGAAGGCAAAGCAAACGGGTAAAGCAAGGCAAGGCAAAAAGGCAAAGAAAGGCAAGGCAAGGAAAGGCAAAATGGAAAAGCATGGCAAAGCAAGGCAAAAGGGCAAAGTTAAGCAAGGCAAGTCAAAAGTCAAAGCAAGACAACGGAAGGCAAGGCAAAAAGGCAAAGAAAGGAAAGGCAAAAATGCAAAGCAAGGCAAGGCAAAAGTGCAAACCAAGGCATGCAAAGGCAATACAAAAGAGCAAAGCAAGGCAAGGCAACGCAAAAGGGCAAAGCAAGGCAAGGCAAAAGGGCAAGGCAAGGCAAGGCAAGGCAAAGCAAAACGGCAAAGCAAGGCAAGGCAAGGCAAAAGGGTAAAGAAAGGGAAGGCAAAGCAAACGGGTAAAGCAAGGCAAGGCAAGGCAAAAAGGCAAAGAAAGGCAAAGAAAGGAAAGGCAAATGGGCAAAGCAAGGCAAGGCAAGTCAAGGCAAAACGGCAAAGAAAGGAAAAACAAGGAAGGGCAAAACGGAAAAGCAAGGAAAGGTAAGGCAAGGTAAACGAGCAAAGCAAGGCAAGGCAAGGCAAAAGGGTAAAGCATGGTAAGGGAAGAGAAACGGGTAAAGAAAGGCAATGCAAGGCAAAAGGGCAAAGAAAGGCAGGGTAAGGCAAAAGAGCAAAGTAAGTCTAGGAAAGGCAAGTCAAAAGGGCAAAGCAAGGAAAGGCAAAAGGGCAAAGGAAAACAATGCAAGGCAAGTCTAAAGGGCAAAGCAAGGCAATGCAAGGCAAGGCAAAAGGGCAAAGCAAGGCAAGGCAAATAAGGAAAGCAAGGTAATGAAAGGCAAAGGAAAAGGGCAAAGCAAGGCATGGCAAGGCAAAATGGGCAAACCAAGGCAAGGCAAGGCAAAAGGGCAAAGCTAAGCAAGGAAAGTCAAAAGGGAAAGCAAGACAAGGCAAGGGAAGGCAAAAGGGCAATGCAAGGCAAAGCAAAGCAAACGGGTAAAGCAAGGCAATACAAGGCAAAAGGGCAAAGAAAGGCAAGGCAAGGAAAGGCAAAAACGAAAAGCAAGGTAATGCAAGGCAAAAGGGCAAAGCAAGGGAAGGCAAGGCAAAAGTGCAAACCAAGGCATGCAAAGGCAACACAAAAGAGCAAAGCAAGGGAAGGCAACGCAAAAGGGCAAAGCAAGGCAAGGCAAAAGGGCAAAGCAAGGAAAGGCAAGGAAAGGGAAAAGGGTAAAGCAAGGTAATGCAAGGCAAAAGGGCAAAGCAAGGCAAGGCAAGGCAAAAGGGTAAAGAAAGGCAAGGCAAAAAGGCAAAGTAAGGCAAAGAAAGGCAAAGAAAGGAAAGGCAAATGGGCAAAGCAAGGCAAGGCAAGTCAAGGCAAAAAGGCAAAGCAAGGAAAGGCAAGGAAAGGCAAAACGGAAAAGCAAGGAACGGTAAGGCAAGGTAAATGGGCAAAGCAAGGCAAGGCATGGCAAAAGGGCAAAGCATGGTAAGGGAACAGAAACGGGTAAAGAAAGGATATGCAAGGCAAAAGGGCAAAGAAAGGAAAGGCAAAAGGGCAAAGGAAGACAATGCATGGCAAGTCTAAAGGGCAAAGCAAGGCAAGGCAAGGCAAGGCAAAAGGGCAAAGCAAGGCACGGCAAATGGGGAAAGCAAGGTAATGAAAGGCAAAGGAAAAAGTCAAAGCAAGGCATGGCAATGCATAAAGGCAAACCAAGGCAAGGCAAAGCAAAAGGGCAATGCAAGGCAAGGTAAGGCAAAAACGCAAAGCAAGGCAAGGCAAAATGGCAAAGCAAGGCAAGGCAAAGCAAACGGGTAAAGCAAGGCAATGCAAGGCAAAAGGGCAAAGAAAGGCAAGGCAAGGAAAGGCAAAAAGGCAAAGCAAGGCAAGGCAAAAGGGCAAAGAAAGGCAAGGGAAGGCAAGGCAAAACGGCAAAGAAAGGAAAGGCAAGGAAAGGCAAAAGGGAGAAGTAAGGAAAGGTAAGGCAAGGTAGAAATGGCAAAGCAAAGCAAGGCAAGGCAAAAGGGCAAAGCATGGTAAGGGAAGAGAAACGGGTAAAGAAAGGCAATGCAAGGCAAAAGGGCAAAGCAAGGAAAGGCAAAAGGGCAAAGGACGACAATGCAAGGCAAGTCTAAAGGGCAAAGCAAGGCAAGGCAAGGCAAAAGGGCAAAGCAAGGCAAGGCAAATGGGGAAAGCAAGGTAATGAAAGGCAAGGGAAAAGGGCAAAGCAGGGCAAGGCAAGGCAAAAGGCTAAAGAAAGGGAAGGCAAAGCAAATGGTTAAAGCAAGGCAAGGCAAGGCAAATGGGCAAAGCAAAGCAAGGTAAGGCAAGGTAAATGGGCAAAACAAGGCAAGGCAAGGCAAAAGGGCAAAGCATGTCAAGGGAAGAGAAACGGGTAAAGAAGGGCAATGCAAGGCAAAAGGCCAAAGCAAGGCAAGGCAAGGCAAAAGAGCAAAGCAAGGCGAGGCAAGGCAAGGCAAAAGGGCAAAGCAAGGAAAGGCAAGGAAAGGGAAAAGGGTAAAGCAAGGTAATGCAAGGCAAATGGGGAAAGCAAGGCAATGAAAGGCAAGGCAAAAGGGCAGTGCAAGGCAAGGTAAGGCAAAAACGCAAAGCAAGGCAAGGCAAAATGGCAAAGCAAGGCAAGGCAAAGCAAACGGGTAAAGCAAGGCAATGCAAGGCAAAAGGGCAAAGAAAGGAAAGGCAAGGCAAGGCAAGACAAGGCCAAGTGAAAAAGCAAGGCAAGGCAAAAGACCAAAGCAAGGCAAGGCAAGGCAAGGCAAAAAGGCAAAGCAAGGCAAGTCTACAGGGCAAAGCAAGGCAAGGCAAGGCAAGGCAAAAGGGCAAAGCAAGGCAAGGCAAATGGGGAAAGCAAGACAATGAAAGGCAAGGCAAAATGGCAATGCAAGGCAAGGTAAGGCAAAAACGCAAAGCAAGGCAAGGCAAAATGGCAAAGCAAGGCAAGGCAAAGCAAACGGGTAAAGCAAGGCAATGCAAGGCAAAAGGGCAAAGAAAGGAAAGGGAAGGCAAGGCAAGACAAGGCCAAGTGAAAAAGCAAGGCAAGGCAAAAGACCAAAGCAAGGCAAGGCAAGGCAAGGCAAAAAGGCAAAGCAAGGAAAGGCAAAAGGGCAAAGCAAGACAAGTCAAGACAAGGCAAAAGGGCAAAGAAAGGCAAGGGAATGCAAGGCAAAAGGGCAAAGTAAGGTAAGGCAAAGCAAAAGAGCAAAGCAAGGCAAGGCAAGGCAAAAGGGCAAAGCATGGCAAGGCAAGGAAAGGCAAAAGAGAAAAGAAGGGCAAGGCAAGGCAAGGCAAAACGGCAAAGTAAGGCAAGGCAAGGCAAAACGGCAAAGTAAGGCAAGGCAAGGCAAATGGCAATGCAAGGCAATACAAAGCAAGGCAAAAGAGCAAAGCAAGTGAAGGCCAAGCAAACGGGTAAAGCAAGGCAAGGCAAAAAGGCAAAGAAAGGCAAGGCAAGGAAAGGCAAAATGGAAAAGCATGGCAAAGCAAGGCAAAAGGGCAAAGTTAAGCAAGGCAAGTCAAAAGGGAAAGCAAGACAACGGAAGGCAAGGCAAAAAGGCAAAGAAAGGAAAGGCAAAAATGCAAAGCAAGGCAAGGCAAAAGGGCAAAGCAAGGCAAGGGAAGGCAAGGCAAAAGTGCAAACCAAGGCATGCAAAGGCAATACAAAAGAGCAAAGCAAGGCAAGGCAAGGCAAAAGGGCAAAGCAAGGCAAGGCAAAAGGGCAAAGGAAAACAATGCAAGGCAAGTCTAAAGGGCAAAGCAAGGCAAGGCAAGGCAAAAGGGCAAAGCAAGGCAAGGCAAATGGGGAAAGCAAGGCAATGAAAGGCAAGGCAAAAGGGCAATGCAAGGCAAGGTAAGGCAAAAACGGAAAGCAAGGCAAGGCAAAATGGCAAAGCAAGGCAAGGCAAAGCAAACGGGTAAAGCAAGGCAATGCAAGGCAAAAGGGCAAAGAAAGGCAAGGCAAGGAAAGGCAAAAATGCAAAGCAAGGCAAGGCAAAAGGGCAAAGCAAGGCAAGGGAAGGCAAGGCAAAAGTGCAAACCAAGGCATGCAAAGGCAATACAAAAGAGCAAAGCAAGGCAAGGCAACGCAAAAGGGCAAAGCAAGGCAAGGCAAAAGGGCAAGGCAAGGCAAGGCGAAGCAAAACGGCAAAGCAAGGCAAGGCAAGGCAAAAGGCTAAAGAAAGGGAAGGCAAAGCAAACGGGTAAAGCAAGGCAAGGCAAGGCAAAAAGGGAAAGAAAAGCAAAGAAAGGAAAGGCAAATGGGCAAAGCAAGGCAAGGCAAGTCAAGGCAAAACGGCAAAGAAAGGAAAAACAAGGAAGGGCAAAACGGAAAAGCAAGGAAAGGTAAGGCAAGGTAAACGAGCAAAGCAAGGCAAGGCAAGGCAAAAGGGCAAAGCATGGTAAGGGAAGAGAAACGGGTAAAGAAAGGCAATGCAAGGCAAAAGGGCAAAGCAAGGCAAGGCAAATAAGGAAAGCAAGGTAATGAAAGACAAAGGAAAAGGGCAAAGCAAGGCATGGCAAGGCATAAAGGCAAACCAAGGCAAGGCAAGGCAAAAGGGCAAAGCTAAGCAAGGAAAGTCAAAACGAAAGCAAGACAAGGCAAGGCAAGGCAAAAGGGCAATGCAAGGCAAGGTAAGGCAAAAACGGAAAGCAAGGCAAGGCAAAATGGCAAAGCAAGGCAAGGCAAAGCAAACGGGTAAAGCAAGGCAATGCAAGGCAAAAGGGCAAAGAAAGGCAAAAGGCAAGGAAAGGCAAAAATGAAAAGCAAGGCAAGGCAAGAGGGCAAAGAAAGGCAAGGGAAGGCAAGGCAAAAGTGCAAACCAAGGCATGCAAAGGCAACACAAAAGAGGAAAGCAAGGCAAGGCAACGCAAAAGGGCAAAGCAAGGCAAGGCAAAAGGGCAAAGCAAGGAAAGGCAAGGCAAAAGGGTAAAGAAAGGGAAGGCAAAGCAAACGGGTAAAGCAAGGCAAGGCAAGGCAAAACGGCAAAGAAAGGCAAAGAAAGGAAAGGCAAATGGGCAAAGCAAGGCAAGGCAAGTCAAGGCAAAAAGTCAAAGAAAGGAAAGGCGAGGAAAGGCAAAACGGAAAAGCAAGGAACGGTAAGGCAAGGTAAATGGGCATAGCAAGGCAAGGCAAGGCAAAAGGGCAAAGCATGGTAAGGGAACAGAAACGGGTAAAGAAAGGATATGCAAGGCAAAAGGGCAAAGCAAGGAAAGGCAAAAGGGCAAAGGAAGACAATGCATGGCAAGTCTAAAGGGCAAAGCAAGGCAAGGCAAGGCAAAAGGGCAAAGCAAGGCACGGCAAATGGGGAAAGCAAGGTAATGAAAGGCAAAGGAAAAAGTCAAAGCAAGGCATGGCAATGCATAAAGGCAAACCAAGGCAAGGCAAAGCAAAAATGGCAATGCAAGGCAAGGTAAGGCAAAAACGCAAAGCAAGGCAAGGCAAAATGGCAAAGCAAGGCAAGGCAAAGCAAACGGGTAAAGCAAGGCAATGCAAGGCAAAAGGGCAAAGAAAGGCAAGGCAAGGAAAGGCAAAAAGGCAAAGCAAGGCAAGGCAAAAGGGCAAAGAAAGGCAAGGGAAGGCAAGGCAAAACGGCAAAGAAAGGAAAGGCAAGGAAAGGCAAAAGGGAGAAGTAAGGAAAGGTAAGGCAAGGTAGAAATGGCAAAGCAAAGCAAGGCAAGGCAAAAGGGCAAAGCATGGTAAGGGAAGAGAAACGGGTAAAGAAAGGAAATGCAAGGCAAAAGGGCAAAGAAAGGAAAGGCAAAAGGGCAAAGGACAACAACGCAAGGCAAGTCTAAAGGGCAAAGCAAGGCAAGGCAAGGCAAGGCAAAAGGGCAAAGCAAGGCAAGGCAAATGGGGAAAGCAAGGTAATGAAAGGCAAGGGAAAAGGGCAAAGCAGGGCAAGGCAAGGCAAAAGGCTAAAGAAAGGGAAGGCAAAGCAAATGGTTAAAGCAAGGCAAGGCAAGGCAAATGGGCAAAGCAAAGCAAGGTAAGGCAAGGTAAATGGGCAAAGCAAGGCCAGGTAAGGCAAAAGGGCAAAGCATGTCAAGGGAAGAGAAACGGGTAAAGAAGGGCAATGCAAGGCAAAAGGGCAAAGCATGTCAAGGGAAGAGAAACGGGTAAAGAAGGGCAATGCAAGGCAAAAGGGCAAAGAAAGGCAAGGCAAGGAAAGGGAAGGCAAAATGAAAAAGAAAGGCAAGGCAAAAGGCCAAAGCAAGGCAAGGCAAGGCAAAAGAGCAAAGCAAGGCGAGGCAAGGCAAGGCAAAAGGGCAAAGCAAGGAAAGGCAAGGAAAGGCAAAACGGAGATGTAAGGAAAGGTAAGGCAAGGTAAAAATGGCAAAGCAAGGCAAGGCAAGGCAAAAGGGCAAAGCATGGTAAGGGAAGAGAAACGGGTAAAGAAAGGCAATACAAGGCAAAAGGGCAAAGAAAGGCAAGGTAATGCAAAAGAGCAAAGTAAGGCTAGGAAAGGCAAGGCAAAAGGGCAAAGCAAGGCATGGCAAGGCATAAAGGCAAACCAAGGCAAGGCAAGGGAAAAGGGCAAAGCTAAGCAAGGAAAGTCAAAACGAAAGCAAGACAAGGCAAGGCAAGGCAAAAGGGCAAAGCTAAGCAAGGTAAGGCAAAAACGGAAAGCAAGGCAAGGCAAAATGGCAAAGCAAGGCAAGGCAAAGCAAACGGGTAAAGCAAGGCAATGCAA
This sequence comes from Columba guinea, assembly GCA_032206185.1. Lineage (NCBI taxonomy): Eukaryota > Metazoa > Chordata > Aves > Columbiformes > Columbidae > Columba > Columba guinea. The sequence continues at coordinate 365,293 of JAVLUU010000332.1, forward strand.
GGCAAAAGGGCAAAGAAAGGCAAGGCAAGGAAAGGCAAAAATGAAAAGCAAGGCAAGGCAAAAGGGCAAAGCAAGGCAAGGGAAGGCAAGGCAAAAGTGCAAACCAAGGCAAGGCAAAAGGGCAAAGCAAGGAAAGGCAAGGAAAGGGAAAAGGGTAAAGCAAGGTAATGCAAGGCAAATGGGGAAAGCAAGGCAATGAAAGGCAAGGCAAAAGGGCAATGCAAGGCAAGGTAAGGCAAAAACGCAAAGCAAGGCAAGGCAAAATGGCAAAGCAAGGCAAGGCAAAGCAAACGGGTAAAGCAAGGCAATGCAAGGCAAAAGGGCAAAGAAAGGAAAGGCAAGGCAAGGCAAGACAAGGCCAAGTGAAAAAGCAAGGCAAGGCAAAAGACCAAAGCAAGGCAAGGCAAGGCAAGACAAAAAGGCAAAGCAAGGCAAGTCTACAGGGCAAAGCAAGGCAAGGCAAGGCAAGGCAAAAGGGCAAAGCAAGGCAAGGCAAATGGGGAAAGCAAGACAATGAAAGGCAAGGCAAAATGGCAATGCAAGGCAAGGTAATGCAAAAACGCAAAGCAAGGCAAGGCAAAATGGCAAAGCAAGGCAAGGCAAAGCAAACGGGTAAAGCAAGGCAATGCAAGGCAAAAGGGCAAAGAAAGGAAAGGGAAGGCAAGGCAAGACAAGGCCAAGTGAAAAAGCAAGGTAAGGCAAAAGAGCAAAGCAAGTGAAGGCAAAGCAAACGGGTAAAGCAAGGCAAGGCAAAAAGGCAAAGAAAGGCAAGGCAAGGAAAGGCAAAATGGAAAAGCATGGCAAAGCAAGGCAAAAGGGCAAAGTTAAGCAAGGCAAGTCAAAAGTCAAAGCAAGACAACGGAAGGCAAGGCAAAAAGGCAAAGAAAGGAAAGGCAAAAATGCAAAGCAAGGCAAGGCAAAAGGGCAAAGCAAGGCAAGGGAAGGCAAGGCAAAAGTGCAAACCAAGGCATGCAAAGGCAATACAAAAGAGCAAAGCAAGGCAAGGCAACGCAAAAGGGCAAAGCAAGGCAAGGCAAAAGGGCAAGGCAAGGCAAGGCAAGGCAAAGCAAAACGGCAAAGCAAGGCAAGGCAAGGCAAAAGGGTAAAGAAAGGGAAGGCAAAGCAAACGGGTAAAGCAAGGCAAGGCAAGGCAAAAAGGCAAAGAAAGGCAAAGAAAGGAAAGGCAAATGGTCAAAGCAAGGCAAGGCAAGTCAAGGCAAAACGGCAAAGAAAGGAAAAACAAGGAAGGGCAAAACGGAAAAGCAAGGAAAGGTAAGGCAAGGTAAACGAGCAAAGCAAGGCAAGGCAAGGCAAAAGGGAAAAGCATGGTAAGGGAAGAGAAACGGGTAAAGAAAGGCAATGCAAGGCAAAAGGGCAAAGCAAGGCAAGGCAAATAAGGAAAGCAAGGTAATGAAAGACAAAGGAAAAGGGCAAAGCAAGGCATGGCAAGGCATAAAGGCAAACCAAGGCAAGGCAAGGCAAAAGGGCAAAGCTAAGCAAGGAAAGTCAAAACGAAAGCAAGACAAGGCAAGGCAAGGCAAAAGGGCAATGCAAGGCAAGGTAAGGCAAAAACGGAAAGCAAGGCAAGGCAAAATGGCAAAGCAAGGCAAGGCAAAGCAAACGGGTAAAGCAAGGCAATGCAAGGCAAAAGGGCAAAGAAAGGCAAGGCAAGGAAAGGCAAAAATGAAAAGCAAGGCAAGGCAAAAGGGCAAAGCAAGGCAAGGGAAGGCAAGGCAAAAGTGCAAACCAAGGCAAGGCAAAAGGGCAAAGCAAGGAAAGGCAAGGAAAGGGAAAAGGGTAAAGCAAGGTAATGCAAGGCAAATGGGGAAAGCAAGGCAATGAAAGGCAAGGCAAAAGGGCAATGCAAGGCAAGGTAAGGCAAAAACGCAAAGCAAGGCAAGGCAAAATGGCAAAGCAAGGCAAGGCAAAGCAAACGGGTAAAGCAAGGCAATGCAAGGCAAAAGGGCAAAGAAAGGAAAGGCAAGGCAAGGCAAGACAAGGCCAAGTGAAAAAGCAAGGCAAGGCAAAAGACCAAAGCAAGGCAAGGCAAGGCAAGACAAAAAGGCAAAGCAAGGCAAGTCTACAGGGCAAAGCAAGGCAAGGCAAGGCAAGGCAAAAGGGCAAAGCAAGGCAAGGCAAATGGGGAAAGCAAGACAATGAAAGGCAAGGCAAAATGGCAATGCAAGGCAAGGTAATGCAAAAACGCAAAGCAAGGCAAGGCAAAATGGCAAAGCAAGGCAAGGCAAAGCAAACGGGTAAAGCAAGGCAATGCAAGGCAAAAGGGCAAAGAAAGGAAAGGGAAGGCAAGGCAAGACAAGGCCAAGTGAAAAAGCAAGGTAAGGCAAAAGACCAAAGCAAGGCAAGGCAAGGCAAGGCAAAAAGGCAAAGCAAGGAAAGGCAAAAGGGCAAAGCAAGACAAGGCACGGCAAGGCAAAAGGGCAAAGAAAGGCAAGGGAATGCAAGGCAAAAGGGCAAAGTAAGGTAAGGCAAAGCAAAAGAGCAAAGCAAGGCAAGGCAAGGCAAAAGGGCAAAGCATGGCAAGGCAAGGACAGGCAAAAGAGAAAAGAAGGGCAAGGCAAGGCAAGGCAAAACGGCAAAGTAAGGCAAGGCAAGGCAAAACGGCAAAGTAAGGCAAGGCAAGGCAAATGGCAATGCAAGGCAATACAAAGCAAGGCAAAAGAGCAAAGCAAGTGAAGGCAAAGCAAAAGGGTAAAGCAAGGCAAGGCAAAAAGGCAAAGAAAGGCAAGGCAAGGAAAGGCAAAATGGAAAAGCATGGCAAAGCAAGGCAAAAGGGCAAAGTTAAGCAAGGCAAGTCAAAAGTCAAAGCAAGACAACGGAAGGCAAGGCAAAAAGGCAAAGAAAGGAAAGGCAAAAATGCAAAGCAAGGCAAGGCAAAAGGGCAAAGCAAGGCAAGGGAAGGCAAGGCAAAAGTGCAAACCAAGGCATGCAAAGGCAATACAAAAGAGCAAAGCAAGGCAAGGCAACGCAAAAGGGCAAAGCAAGGCAAGGCAAAAGGGCAAGGCAAGGCAAGGCAAGGCAAAGCAAAACGGCAAAGCAAGGCAAGGCAAGGCAAAAGGGTAAAGAAAGGGAAGGCAAAGCAAACGGGTAAAGCAAGGCAAGGCAAGGCAAAAAGGCAAAGAAAGGCAAAGAAAGGAAAGGCAAATGGTCAAAGCAAGGCAAGGCAAGTCAAGGCAAAACGGCAAAGAAAGGAAAAACAAGGAAGGGCAAAACGGAAAAGCAAGGAAAGGTAAGGCAAGGTAAACGAGCAAAGCAAGGCAAGGCAAGGCAAAAGGGCAAAGCATGGTAAGGGAAGAGAAACGGGTAAAGAAAGGCAATGCAAGGCAAAAGGGCAAAGCAAGGCAAGGCAAATAAGGAAAGCAAGGTAATGAAAGACAAAGGAAAAGGGCAAAGCAAGGCATGGCAAGGCATAAAGGCAAACCAAGGCAAGGCAAGGCAAAAGGGCAAAGCTAAGCAAGGAAAGTCAAAACGAAAGCAAGACAAGGCAAGGCAAGGCAAAAGGGCAATGCAAGGCAAGGTAAGGCAAAAACGGAAAGCAAGGCAAGGCAAAATGGCAAAGCAAGGCAAGGCAAAGCAAACGGGTAAAGCAAGGCAATGCAAGGCAAAAGGGCAAAGAAAGGCAAGGCAAGGAAAGGCAAAAATGAAAAGCAAGGCAAGGCAAAAGGGCAAAGAAAGGCAAGGGAAGGCAAGGCAAAAGTGCAAACCAAGGCATGCAAAGGCAACACAAAAGAGGAAAGCAAGGCAAGGCAACGCAAAAGGGCAAAGCAAGGCAAGGCAAATGGGCAAAGCAAGGAAAGGCAAGGCAAAAGGGTAAAGAAAGGGAAGGCAAAGCAAACGGGTAAAGCAAGGCAAGGCAAGGCAAAAAGGCAAAGAAAGGCAAAGAAAGGAAAGGCAAATGGGCAAAGCAAGGCAAGGCAAGTCAAGGCAAAAAGTCAAAGAAAGGAAAGGCAAGGAAAGGCAAAACGGAAAAGCAAGGAACGGTAAGGCAAGGTAAATGGGCATAGCAAGGCAAGGCAAGGCAAAAGGGCAAAGCATGGTAAGGGAACAGAAACGGGTAAAGAAAGGATATGCAAGGCAAAAGGGCAAAGCAAGGAAAGGCAAAAGGGCAAAGGAAGACAATGCATGGCAAGTCTAAAGGGCAAAGCAAGGCAAGGCAAGGCAAAAGGGCAAAGCAAGGCACGGCAAATGGGGAAAGCAAGGTAATGAAAGGCAAAGGAAAAAGTAAAGCAAGGCATGGCAATGCATAAAGGCAAACCAAGGCAAGGCAAAGCAAAAGGGCAATGCAAGGCAAGGTAAGGCAAAAACGCAAAGCAAGGCAAGGCAAAATGGCAAAGCAAGGCAAGGCAAAGCAAACGGGTAAAGCAAGGCAATGCAAGGCAAAAGGGCAAAGAAAGGAAAGGCAAGGCAAGGCAAGACAAGGCCAAGTGAAAAAGCAAGGCAAGGCAAAAGACCAAAGCAAGGCAAGGCAAGGCAAGGCAAAAAGGCAAAGCAAGGCAAGTCTACAGGGCAAAGCAAGGCAAGGCAAGGCAAGGCAAAAGGGCAAAGCAAGGCAAGGCAAATGGGGAAAGCAAGACAATGAAAGGCAAGGCAAAATGGCAATGCAAGGCAAGGTAAGGCAAAAACGCAAAGCAAGGCAAGGCAAAATGTCAAAGCAAGGCAAGGCAAAGCAAACGGGTAAAGCAAGGCAATGCAAGGCAAAAGGGCAAAGAAAGGAAAGGGAAGGCAAGGCAAGACAAGGCCAAGTGAAAAAGCAAGGCAAGGCAAAAGACCAAAGCAAGGCAAGGCAAGGCAAGGCAAAAAGGCAAAGCAAGGAAAGGCAAAAGGGCAAAGCAAGACAAGTCAAGACAAGGCAAAAGGGCAAAGAAAGGCAAGGGAATGCAAGGCAAAAGGGCAAAGTAAGGTAAGGCAAAGCAAAAGAGCAAAGCAAGGCAAGGCAAGGCAAAAGGGCAAAGCATGGCAAGGCAAGGAAAGGCAAAAGAGAAAAGAAGGGCAAGGCAAGGCAAGGCAAAACGGCAAAGTAAGGCAAGGCAAGGCAAAACGGCAAAGTAAGGCAAGGCAAGGCAAATGGCAATGCAAGGCAATACAAAGCAAGGCAAAAGAGCAAAGCAAGTGAAGGCAAAGCAAACGGGTAAAGCAAGGCAAGGCAAAAAGGCAAAGAAAGGCAAGGCAAGGAAAGGCAAAATGGAAAAGCATGGCAAAGCAAGGCAAAAGGGCAAAGTTAAGCAAGGCAAGTCAAAAGGGAAAGCAAGACAACGGAAGGCAAGGCAAAAAGGCAAAGAAAGGAAAGGCAAAAATGCAAAGCAAGGCAAGGCAAAAGGGCAAAGCAAGGCAAGGGAAGGCAAGGCAAAAGTGCAAACCAAGGCATGCAAAGGCAATACAAAAGAGCAAAGTAAGGCAAGGCAACGCAAAAGGGCAAAGCAAGGCAAGGCAAAAGGGCAAGGCAAGGCAAGGCAAGGCAAAGCAAAACGGCAAAGCAAGGCAAGGCAAGGCAAAAAGCTAAAGAAAGGGAAGGCAAAGCAAACGGGTAAAGCAAGGCAAGGCAAGGCAAAAAGGCAAAGAAAATCAAAGAAAGGAAAGGCAAATGGTCAAAGCAAGGCAAGGCAAGTCAAGGCAAAACGGCAAAGAAAGGAAAAAAAAAGAAAGGGCAAAACGGAAAAGCAAGGAAAGGTAAGGCAAGGTAAACGAGCAAAGCAAGGCAAGGCAAGGCAAAAGGGCAAAGCACGGTAAGGGAAGAGAAACGGGTAAAGAAAGGCAATGCAAGGCAAAAGGGCAAAGCAAGGCAAGGCAAATAAGGAAAGCAAGGTAATGAAAGGCAAAGGAAAAGGGCAAAGCAAGGCAAGGCAAGGCAAAAGGCTAAAGAAAGGGAAGGCAAAGCAAATGGTTAAAGCAAGGCAAGGCAAGGCAAAAGGGCAAAGCATGTCAAGGGAAGAGAAACGGGTAAAGAAGGGCAATGCAAGGCAAAAGGGCAAAGCATGTCAAGGGAAGAGAAACGGGTAAAGAAGGGCAATGCAAGGCAAAAGGGCAAAGAAAGGCAAGGCAAGGAAAGGGAAGGCAAAATGAAAAAGAAAGGCAAGGCAAAAGGCCAAAGCAAGGCAAGGCAAGGCAAAAGAGCAAACCAAGGCGAGGCAAGGCAAGGCAAAAGGGCAAAGCAAGGAAAGGCAAGGAAAGGCAAAACGGAGATGTAAGGAAAGGTAAGGCAAGGTAAAAATGGCAAAGCAAGGCAAGGCAAGGCAAAAGGGCAAAGCATGGTAAGGGAAGAGAAACGGGTAAAGAAAGGCAATACAAGGCAAAAGGGCAAAGAAAGGCAAGGTAATGCAAAAGAGCAAAGTAAGGCTAGGAAAGGCAAGGCAAAAGGGCAAAGCAAGGCATGGCAAGGCATAAAGGCAAACCAAGGCAAGGCAAGGGAAAAGGGCAAAGCTAAGCAAGGAAAGTCAAAACGAAAGCAAGACAAGGCAAGGCAAGGCAAAAGGGCAATGCAAGGCAAGGTAAGGCAAAAACGGAAAGCAAGGCAAGGCAAAATGGCAAAGCAAGGCAAGGCAAAGCAAACGGGTAAAGCAAGGCAATGCAAGGCAAAAGGGCAAAGAAAGGCAAGGCAAGGAAAGGCAAAAATGAAAAGCAAGGCAAGGCAAAAGGGCAAAGCAAGGCAAGGGAAGGCAAGGCAAAAGTGCAAACCAAGGCATGCAAAAGCAACACAAAAGAGCAAAGCAAGGCAAGGCAACGCAAAAGGGCAAAGCAAGGCAAGGCAAAAGGGCAAAGCAAGGAAAGGCAAGGAAAGGGAAAAGGGTAAAGCAAGGTAATGCAAGGCAAATGGGGAAAGCAAGGCAATGAAAGGCAAGGCAAAAGGGCAATGCAAGGCAAGGTAAGGCAAAAACGCAAAGCAAGGCAAGGCAAAATGGCAAAGCAAGGCAAGGCAAAGCAAACGGGTAAAGCAAGGCAATGCAAGGCAAAAGGGCAAAGAAAGGAAAGGCAAGGCAAGGCAAGACAAGGCCAAGTGAAAAAGCAAGGCAAGGCAAAAGACCAAAGCAAGGCAAGGCAAGGCAAGACAAAAAGGCAAAGCAAGGCAAGTCTACAGGGCAAAGCAAGGCAAGGCAAGGCAAGGCAAAAGGGCAAAGCAAGGCAAGGCAAATGGGGAAAGCAAGACAATGAAAGGCAAGGCAAAATGGCAATGCAAGGCAAGGTAAGGCAAAAACGCAAAGCAAGGCAAGGCAAAATGGCAAAGCAAGGCAAGGCAAAGCAAACGGGTAAAGCAAGGCAATGCAAGGCAAAAGGGCAAAGAAAGGAAAGGGAAGGCAAGGCAAGACAAGGCCAAGTGAAAAAGCAAGGTAAGGCAAAAGACCAAAGCAAGGCAAGGCAAGGCAAGGCAAAAAGGCAAAGCAAGGAAAGGCAAAAGGGCAAAGCAAGACAAGGCACGGCAAGGCAAAAGGGCAAAGAAAGGCAAGGGAATGCAAGGCAAAAGGGCAAAGTAAGGTAAGGCAAAGCAAAAGAGCAAAGCAAGGCAAGGCAAGGCAAAAGGGCAAAGCATGGCAAGGCAAGGAAAGGCAAAAGAGAAAAGAAGGGCAAGGCAAGGCAAGGCAAAACGGCAAAGTAAGGCAAGGCAAGGCAAAACGGCAAAGTAAGGCAAGGCAAGGCAAATGGCAATGCAAGGCAATACAAAGCAAGGCAAAAGAGCAAAGCAAGTGAAGGCAAAGCAAACGGGTAAAGCAAGGCAAGGCAAAAAGGCAAAGAAAGGCAAGGCAAGGAAAGGCAAAATGGAAAAGCATGGCAAAGCAAGGCAAAAGGGCAAAGTTAAGCAAGGCAAGTCAAAAGTCAAAGCAAGACAACGGAAGGCAAGGCAAAAAGGCAAAGAAAGGAAAGGCAAAAATGCAAAGCAAGGCAAGGCAAAAGGGCAAAGCAAGGCAAGGGAAGGCAAGGCAAAAGTGCAAACCAAGGCATGCAAAGGCAATACAAAAGAGCAAAGCAAGGCAAGGCAACGCAAAAGGGCAAAGCAAGGCAAGGCAAAAGGGCAAGGCAAGGCAAGGCAAGGCAAAGCAAAACGGCAAAGCAAGGCAAGGCAAGGCAAAAGGGTAAAGAAAGGGAAGGCAAAGCAAACGGGTAAAGCAAGGCAAGGCAAGGCAAAAAGGCAAAGAAAGGCAAAGAAAGGAAAGGCAAATGGTCAAAGCAAGGCAAGGCAAGTCAAGGCAAAACGGCAAAGAAAGGAAAAACAAGGAAGGGCAAAACGGAAAAGCAAGGAAAGGTAAGGCAAGGTAAACGAGCAAAGCAAGGCAAGGCAAGGCAAAAGGGCAAAGCATGGTAAGGGAAGAGAAACGGGTAAAGAAAGGCAATGCAAGGCAAAAGGGCAAAGCAAGGCAAGGCAAATAAGGAAAGCAAGGTAATGAAAGACAAAGGAAAAGGGCAAAGCAAGGCATGGCAAGGCATAAAGGCAAACCAAGGCAAGGCAAGGCAAAAGGGCAAAGCTAAGCAAGGAAAGTCAAAACGAAAGCAAGACAAGGCAAGGCAAGGCAAAAGGGCAATGCAAGGCAAGGTAAGGCAAAAACGGAAAGCAAGGCAAGGCAAAATGGCAAAGCAAGGCAAGGCAAAGCAAACGGGTAAAGCAAGGCAATGCAAGGCAAAAGGGCAAAGAAAGGCAAGGCAAGGAAAGGCAAAAATGAAAAGCAAGGCAAGGCAAAAGGGCAAAGAAAGGCAAGGGAAGGCAAGGCAAAAGTGCAAACCAAGGCATGCAAAGGCAACACAAAAGAGGAAAGCAAGGCAAGGCAACGCAAAAGGGCAAAGCAAGGCAAGGCAAAAGGGCAAAGCAAGGAAAGGCAAGGCAAAAGGGTAAAGAAAGGGAAGGCAAAGCAAACGGGTAAAGCAAGGCAAGGCAAGGCAAAAAGGCAAAGAAAGGCAAAGAAAGGAAAGGCAAATGGGCAAAGCAAGGCAAGGCAAGTCAAGGCAAAAAGTCAAAGAAAGGAAAGGCAAGGAAAGGCAAAACGGAAAAGCAAGGAACGGTAAGGCAAGGTAAATGGGCATAGCAAGGCAAGGCAAGGCAAAAGGGCAAAGCATGGTAAGGGAACAGAAACGGGTAAAGAAAGGATATGCAAGGCAAAAGGGCAAAGCAAGGAAAGGCAAAAGGGCAAAGGAAGACAATGCATGGCAAGTCTAAAGGGCAAAGCAAGGCAAGGCAAGGCAAAAGGGCAAAGCAAGGCACGGCAAATGGGGAAAGCAAGGTAATGAAAGGCAAAGGAAAAAGTAAAGCAAGGCATGGCAATGCATAAAGGCAAACCAAGGCAAGGCAAAGCAAAAGGGCAATGCAAGGCAAGGTAAGGCAAAAACGCAAAGCAAGGCAAGGCAAAATGGCAAAGCAAGGCAAGGCAAAGCAAACGGGTAAAGCAAGGCAATGCAAGGCAAAAGGGCAAAGAAAGGCAAGGCAAGGAAAGGCAAAAAGGCAAAGCAAGGCAAGGCAAAAGGGCAAAGAAAGGCAAGGGAAGGCAAGGCAAAACGGCAAAGAAAGGAAAGGCAAGGAAAGGCAAAAGGGAGAAGTAAGGAAAGGTAAGGCAGTGTAGAAATGGCAAAGCAAAGCAAGGCAAGGCAAAAGGGCAAAGCATGGTAAGGGAAGACAAACGGGTAAAGAAAGGCAATGCAAGGCAAAAGGGCAAAGCAAGGAAAGGCAAAAGGGCAAAGGACGACAATGCAAGGCAAGTCTAAAGGGCAAAGCAAGGCAAGGCAAGGCAAAAGGGCAAAGCAAGGCAAGGCAAATGGGGAAAGCAAGGTAATGAAAGGCAAGGGAAAAGGGCAAAGCAGGGCAAGGCAAGGCAAAAGGCTAAAGAAAGGGAAGGCAAAGCAAATGGTTAAAGCAAGGCAAGGCAAGGCAAATGGGCAAAGCAAAGCAAGGTAAGGCAAGGTAAATGGGCAAAACAAGGCAAGGCAAGACAAAAGGGCAAAGCATGTCAAGGGAAGAGAAACGGGTAAAGAAGGGCAATGCAAGGCAAAAGGGCAAAGAAAGGCAAGGCAAGGAAAGGCAAGGCAAAATGAAAAAGAAAGGCAAGGCAAAAGGCCAAAGCAAGGCAAGGCAAGGCAAAAGAGCAAAGCAAGGCGAGGCAAGGCAAGGCAAAAGGGCAAAGCAAGGAAAGGCAAGGAAAGGGAAAAGGGTAAAGCAAGGTAATGCAAGGCAAATGGGGAAAGCAAGGCAATGAAAGGCAAGGCAAAAGGGCAATGCAAGGTAAGGTAAGGCAAAAACGCAAAGCAAGGCAAGGCAAAATGGCAAAGCAAGGCAAGGCAAAGCAAACGGGTAAAGCAAGGCAATGCAAGGCAAAAGGGCAAAGAAAGGAAAGGCAAGGCAAGGCAAGACAAGGCCAAGTGAAAAAGCAAGGCAAGGCAAAAGACCAAAGCAAGGCAAGGCAAGGCAAGGCAAAAAGGCAAAGCAAGGCAAGTCTACAGGGCAAAGCAAGGCAAGGCAAGGCAAGGCAAAAGGGCAAAGCAAGGCAAGGCAAATGGGGAAAGCAAGACAATGAAAGGCAAGGCAAAATGGCAATGCAAGGCAAGGTAAGGCAAAAACGCAAAGCAAGGCAAGGCAAAATGTCAAAGCAAGGCAAGGCAAAGCAAACGGGTAAAGCAAGGCAAGGCAAGGCAAAAAGGCAAAGCAAGGAAAGGCAAAAGGGCAAAGCAAGACAAGTCAAGACAAGGCAAAAGGGCAAAGAAAGGCAAGGGAATGCAAGGCAAAAGGGCAAAGTAAGGTAAGGCAAAGCAAAAGAGCAAAGCAAGGCAAGGCAAGGCAAAAGGGCAAAGCATGGCAAGGCAAGGAAAGGCAAAAGAGAAAAGAAGGGCAAGGCAAGGCAAGGCAAAACGGCAAAGTAAGGCAAGGCAAGGCAAAACGGCAAAGTAAGGCAAGGCAAGGCAAATGGCAATGCAAGGCAATACAAAGCAAGGCAAAAGAGCAAAGCAAGTGAAGGCAAAGCAAACGGGTAAAGCAAGGCAAGGCAAAAAGGCAAAGAAAGGCAAGGCAAGGAAAGGCAAAATGGAAAAGCATGGCAAAGCAAGGCAAAAGGGCAAAGTTAAGCAAGGCAAGTCAAAAGGGAAAGCAAGACAACGGAAGGCAAGGCAAAAAGGCAAAGAAAGGAAAGGCAAAAATGCAAAGCAAGGCAAGGCAAAAGGGCAAAGCAAGGCAAGGGAAGGCAAGGCAAAAGTGCAAACCAAGGCATGCAAAGGCAATACAAAAGAGCAAAGCAAGGCAAGGCAACGCAAAAGGGCAAAGCAAGGCAAGGCAAAAGGGCAAGGCAAGGCAAGGCAAGGCAAAGCAAAACGGCAAAGCAAGGCAAGGCAATGCAAAAAGCTAAAGAAAGGGAAGGCAAAGCAAACGGGTTAAAGCAAGGCAAGGCAAGGCAAAAAGGCAAAGAAAGGCAAAGAAAGGAAAGGCAAATGGTCAAAGCAAGGCAAGGCAAGTCAAGGCAAAACGGCAAAGAAAGGAAAAAAAAAGAAAGGGCAAAACGGAAAAGCAAGGAAAGGTAAGGCAAGGTAAACGAGCAAAGCAAGGCAAGGCAAGGCAAAAGGGCAAAGCACGGTAAGGGAAGAGAAACGGGTAAAGAAAGGCAATGCAAGGCAAAAGGGCAAAGCAAGGCAAGGCAAATAAGGAAAGCAAGGTAATGAAAGGCAAAGGAAAAGGGCAAAGCAAGGCAAGGCAAGGCAAAAGGGTAAAGCTAAGCAAGGAAAGTCAAAAGGGAAAGCGAGACAAGGCAAGGCAAGGCAAAAGGGCAATGCAAGGCAAGGCAAAGCAAACGGGTAAAGCAAGGCAATGCAAGGCAAAAGGGCAAAGAAAGGCAAGGCAAGGAAAGGCAAAAATGAAAAGCAAGGCAAGGCAAAAGGGCAAAGAAAGGCAAGGGAAGGCAAGGCAAAACGGCAAAGAAAGGAAAGGCAAGGAAAGGCAAAAGGGAGAAGTAAGGAAAGGTAAGGCAAGGTAGAAATGGCAAAGCAAAGCAAGGCAAGGTAGAAATGGCAAAGCATGGTAAGGGAAGAGAAACGGGTAAAGAAAGGCAATGCAAGGCAAAAGGGCAAAGCATGGTAAGGGAAGAGAAACGGGTAAAGAAAGGCAATGCAAGGCAAAAGGGCAAAGCAAGGAAAGGCAAAAGGGCAAAGGACGACAATGCAAGGCAAGTCTAAAGGGCAAAGCAAGGCGAGGCAAGGCAAAAGGGCAAAGCAAGGCAAGGCAAATGGGGAAAGCAAGGTAATGAAAGGCAAGGGAAAAGGGCAAAGCAGGGCAAGGCAAGGCAAAAGGCTAAAGAAAGGGAAGGCAAAGCAAATGGTTAAAGCAAGGCAAGGCAAGGCAAATGGGCAAAGCAAAGCAAGGTAAGGCAAGGTAAATGGGCAGAACAAGGCAAGGCAAGGCAAAAGGGCAAAGCATGTCAAGGGAAGAGAAATGGGTAAAGAATGGCAATGCAAGGCAAAAGGGCAAAGAAAGGCAAGGCAAGGAAAGGCAAGGCAAAATGAAAAAGAAAGGCAAGGCAAAAGGCCAAAGCAAGGCAAGGCAAGGCAAAAGAGCAAAGCAAGGCGAGGCAAGGCAAGGCAAAAGGGCAAAGCAAGGAAAGACAAGGAAAGGCAAAACGGAGAAGTAAGGAAATGTAAGGCAAGGTAAAAATGGCAAAGCAAGGCAAGGCAAGGCAAAAGGGCAAAGCATGGTAAGGGAAGAGAAACGGGTAAAGAAAGGCAATGCGAGGCAAAAGGGCAAAGAAAGGCAAGGTAATGCAAAAGAGCAAAGTAAGGCTAGGAAAGGCAAGGACAAAGGGCAAAGCAAGGCATGGCAAAGCATAAAGGCAAACCAAGGCAAGGCAAGGGAAAAGGGCAAAGCTAAGCAAGGAAAGTCAAAAGGGAAAGCAAGACAAGGCAAGGCAAGGCAAAAGGGCAATGCAAGGCAAGGTAAGGCAAAAACGCAAAGCAAGGCAAGGCAAAATGGCAAAGCAAGGCAAGGCAAAGCAAACGGGTAAAGCAAGGCAATGCAAGGCAAAAGGGCAAAGAAAGGCAAGGCAAGGAAAGGCAAAAATGAAAAGCAAGGCAAGGCAAAAGGGCAAAGAAAGGCAAGGGAAGGCAAGGCAAAAGTGCAAACCAAGGCATGCAAAGGCAACACAAAAGAGCAAAGCAAGGCAAGGCAACGCAAAAGGGCAAAGCAAGGCAAGGCAAAAGGGCAAAGCTTGGCAAGGCAAAAGGGCAAAGCAAGGAAAGGCAAGGAAAGGGAAAAGGGTAAAGCAAGTTAATGCAAGGCAAATGGGGAAAGCAAGGCAATGAAAGGCAAGGCAAAAGGGCAATGCAAAGCAAGGTAAGGCAAAAACGCAAAGCAAGGCAAGGCAAAATGGCAAAGCAAGGCAAGGCAAAGCAAACGGGTAAAGCAAGGCAATGCAAGGCAAAAGGGCAAAGAAAGGCAAGGCAAGGAAAGGCAAAAATGAAAAGCAAGGCAAGGCAAAAGTGCAAAGAAAGGAAAGGGAAGACAAGGCAAAAGTGCAAACCAAGGCATGCAAAGGCAACACAAAAGAGCAAAGCAAGGCAAGGCAAAGCAAAAGGGCAAAGCAAGGCAAGGCAAAAGGGCAAAGCAAGGAAAGGCAAGGAAAGGGAAAAGGGTAAAGCAAGGTAATGCAAGGCAAAAGGGCAAAGCAAGGCAAGGCAAGGCAAAAGGGTAAAGAAAGGGAAGGCAAAGCAAACGGGTAAAGCAAGGCAAGGCAAGGCAAAAAGGCAAAGAAAGGCAAAGAAAGTCAAGGCAAAAGGGCAAAGCAAGGCAAGGCAAATAAGGAAAGCAAGGTAATGAAAGGCAAAGGAAAAGGGCAAAGCAAGGCATGGCAACGCAAAATGGGCAATCCAAGGCAAGGCAAGGCAAAAGGGCAAAGCTAAGCAAGGAAAGTCAAAAGGGAAAGCAAGACAAGGCAAGGGAAGCCAAAAGGGCAATGCAAGGCAAAGCAAAGCAAAGGGGTAAAGCAAGGCAATACAAGGCAAAAGGGCAAAGAAAGGCAAGGCAAGGAAAGGCAAAAACGAAAAGCAAGGTAATGCAAGGCAAAAGGGCAAAGCAAGGGAAGGCAAGGCAAAAGTGCAAACCAAGGCATGCAAAGGCAACACAAAAGAGCAAAGCAAAAAAGGCAACGCAAAAGGGCAAAGCAAGGCAAGGCAAAAGGGCAAAGCAAGGAAAGGCAAGGAAAGGGAAAAGGGTAAAGCAAGGTAATGCAAGGCAAAAGGGCAAAGCAAGGCAAGGCAAAAGGGTAAAGAAAGGGAAGGCAAAGCAAACGGGTAAAGCAAGGCAAGGCAAAAAGGCAAAGAAAGGCAAAGAAAGGCAAAGAAAGGAAAGGCAAATGGGCAAAGCAAGGCAAGGCAAGTCAAGGCAAAAAGTCAAAGAAAGGAAAGGCAAGGAAAGGCAAAACGGAAAAGCAAGGAACGGTAAGGCAAGGTAAATGGGCAAAGCAAGGCAAGGCATGGCAAAAGGGCAAAGAAAGGAAAGGCAAGGCAAGGCAAGACAAGGCCAAGTGAAAAAGCAAGGCAAGGCAAAAGACCAAAGCAAGGCAAGGCAAGGCAAGACAAAAAGGCAAAGCAAGGCAAGTCTACAGGGCAAAGCAAGGCAAGGCAAGGCAAGGCAAAAGGGCAAAGCAAGGCAAGGCAAATGGGGAAAGCAAGACAATGAAAGGCAAGGGAAAATGGCAATGCAAGGCAAGGTAAGGCAAAAACGCAAAGCAAGGCAAGGCAAAATGTCAAAGCAAGGCAAGGCAAAGCAAACGGGTAAAGCAAGGCAATGCAAGGCAAAAGGGCAAAGAAAGGAAAGGGAAGGCAAGGCAAGACAAGGCCAAGTGAAAAAGCAAGGCAAGGCAAAAGACCAAAGCAAGGCAAGGCAAGGCAAGGCAAAAAGGCAAAGCAAGGAAAGGCAAAAGGGCAAAGCAAGACAAGTCAAGACAAGGCAAAAGGGCAAAGAAAGGCAAGGGAATGCAAGGCAAAAGGGCAAAGTAAGGTAAGGCAAAGCAAAAGAGCAAAGCAAGGCAAGGCAAGGCAAAAGGGCAAAGCATGGCAAGGCAAGGAAAGGCAAAAGAGAAAAGAAGGGCAAGGCAAGGCAAGGCAAAACGGCAAAGTAAGGCAAGGCAAGGCAAAACGGCAAAGTTAGGCAAGGCAAGGCAAATGGCAATGCAAGGCAATACAAAGCAAGGCAAAAGAGCAAAGCAAGTGAAGGCAAAGCAAACGGGTAAAGCAAGGCAAGGCAAAAAGGCAAAGAAAGGCAAGGCAAGGAAAGGCAAAATGGAAAAGCATGGCAAAGCAAGGCAAAAGGGCAAAGTTAAGCAAGGCAAGTCAAAAGGGAAAGCAAGACAACGGAAGGCAAGGCAAAAAGGCAAAGAAAGGAAAGGCAAAAATGCAAAGCAAGGCAAGGCAAAAGGGCAAAGCAAGGCAAGGGAAGGCAAGGCAAAAGTGCAAACCAAGGCATGCAAAGGCAATACAAAAGAGCAAAGCAAGGCAAGGCAACGCAAAAGGGCAAAGCAAGGCAAGGCAAAAGGGCAAGGCAAGGCAAGGCAAGGCGAAGCAAAACGGCAAAGCAAGGCAAGGCAAGGCAAAAGGCTAAAGAAAGGGAAGGCAAAGCAAACGGGTAAAGCAAGGCAAGGCAAGGCAAAAAGGCAAAGAAAGGCAAAGAAAGGAAAGGCAAATGGTCAAAGCAAGGCAAGGCAAGTCAAGGCAAAACGGCAAAGAAAGGAAAAACAAGGAAGGGAAAAACGGAAAAGCAAGGAAAGGTAAGGCAAGGTAAACGAGCAAAGCAAGGCAAGGCAAGGCAAAAGGGCAAAGCATGGTAAGGGAAGAGAAACGGGTAAAGAAAGGCAATGCAAGGCAAAAGGGCAAAGCAAGGCAAGGCAAATAAGGAAAGCAAGGTAATGAAAGACAAAGGAAAAGGGCAAAGCAAGGCATGGCAAGGCATAAAGGCAAACCAAGGCAAGGCAACGCAAAAGGGCAAAGCAAGGCAAGGCAAAAGGGCAAAGCAAGGCAAGGCAAGGCAAAAGGGTAAAGAAAGGGAAGGCAAAGCAAACGGGTAAAGCAAGGCAAGGCAAGGCAAAACGGCAAAGAAAGGCAAAGAAAGGAAAGGCAAATGGGCAAAGCAAGGCAAGGCAATTCAAGGCAAAAAGTCAAAGAAAGGAAAGGCAAGGAAAGGCAAAACGGAAAAGCAAGGAACGGTAAGGCAAGGTAAATGGGCATAGCAAGGCAAGGCAAGGCAAAAGGGCAAAGCATGGTAAGGGAACAGAAACGGGTAAAGAAAGGATATGCAAGGCAAAAGGGCAAAGCAAGGAAAGGCAAAAGGGCAAAGGAAGACAATGCATGGCAAGTCTAAAGGGCAAAGCAAGGCAAGGCAAGGCAAAAGGGCAAAGCAAGGCACGGCAAATGGGGAAAGCAAGGTAATGAAAGGCAAAGGAAAAAGTCAAAGCAAGGCATGGCAATGCATAAAGGCAAACCAAGGCAAGGCAAAGCAAAAGGGCAATGCAAGGCAAGGTAAGGCAAAAAAGCAAAGCAAGGCAAGGCAAAATGGCAAAGCAAGGCAAGGCAAAGCAAACGGGTAAAGCAAGGCAATGCAAGGCAAAAGGGCAAAGAAAGGCAAGGCAAGGAAAGGCAAAAAGGCAAAGCAAGGCAAGGCAAAAGGGCAAAGAAAGGCAAGGGAAGGCAAGGCAAAACGGCAAAGAAAGGAAAGGCAAGGAAAGGCAAAAGGGAGAAGTAAGGAAAGGTAAGGCAAGGTAGAAATGGCAAAGCAAAGCAAGGCAAGGCAAAAGGGCAAAGCATGGTAAGGGAAGAGAAACGGGTAAAGAAAGGCAATGCAAGGCAAAAGGGCAAAGAAAGGAAAGGCAAAAGGGCAAAGGACGACAACGCAAGGCAAGTCTAAAGGGCAAAGCAAGGCAAGGCAAGGCAAGGCAAAAGGGCAAAGCAAGGCAAGGCAAATGGGGAAAGCAAGGTAATGAAAGGCAAGGGAAAAGGGCAAAGCAGGGCAAGGGAAGGCAAGGCAAAAGTGCAAACCAAGGCATGCAAAGGCAATACAAAAGAGCAAAGCAAGGCAAGGCAACGCAAAAGGGCAAAGCAAGGCAAGGCAAAAGGGCAAGGCAAGGCAAGGCAAGGCAAAGCAAAACGGCAAAGCAAGGCAAGGCAATGCAAAAAGCTAAAGAAAGGGAAGGCAAAGCAAACGGGTAAAGCAAGGCAAGGCAAGGCAAAAAGGCAAAGAAAGGCAAAGAAAGGAAAGGCAAATGGTCAAAGCAAGGCAAGGCAAGTCAAGGCAAAACGGCAAAGAAAGGAAAAAAAAAGAAAGGGCAAAACGGAAAAGCAAGGAAAGGTAAGGCAAAGTAAACGAGCAAAGCAAGGCAAGGCAAGGCAAAAGGGCAAAGCACGGTAAGGGAAGAGAAACGGGTAAAGAAAGGCAATGCAAGGCAAAAGGGCAAAGCAAGGCAAGGCAAATAAGGAAAGCAAGGTAATGAAAGGCAAAGGAAAAGGGCAAAGCAAGGCAAGGCAAGGCAAAAGGGTAAAGCTAAGCAAGGAAAGTCAAAAGGGAAAGCAAGACAAGGCAAGGCAAGGCAAAAGGGCAATGCAAGGCAAGGCAAAGCAAACGGGTAAAGCAAGGCAATGCAAGGCAAAAGGGCAAAGAAAGGCAAGGCAAGGAAAGGCAAAAATGAAAAGCAAGGCAAGGCAAAAGGGCAAAGAAAGGCAAGGGAAGGCAAGGCAAAACGGCAAAGAAAGGAAAGGCAAGGAAAGGCAAAAGGGAGAAGTAAGGAAAGGTAAGGCAAGGTAGAAATGGCAAAGCAAAGCAAGGCAAGGTAGAAATGGCAAAGCATGGTAAGGGAAGAGAAACGGGTAAAGAAAGGCAATGCAAGGCAAAAGGGCAAAGCATGGTAAGGGAAGAGAAACGGGTAAAGAAAGGCAATGCAAGGCAAAAGGGCAAAGCAAGGAAAGGCAAAAGGGCAAAGGACGACAATGCAAGGCAAGTCTAAAGGGCAAAGCAAGGCGAGGCAAGGCAAAAGGGCAAAGCAAGGCAAGGCAAATGGGGAAAGCAAGGTAATGAAAGGCAAGGGAAAAGGGCAAAGCAGGGCAAGGCAAGGCAAAAGGCTAAAGAAAGGGAAGGCAAAGCAAATGGTTAAAGCAAGGCAAGGCAAGGCAAATGGGCAAAGCAAAGCAAGGTAAGGCAAGGTAAATGGGCAAAACAAGGCAAGGCAAGGCAAAAGGGCAAAGCATGTCAAGGGAAGAGAAACGGGTAAAGAAGGGCAATACAAGGCAAAAGGGCAAAGAAAGGCAAGGCAAGGAAAGGCAAGGCAAAAGAGCAAAGCAAGGCGAGGCAAGGCAAGGCAAAAGGGCAAAGCAAGGAAAGGCAAGGAAAGGCAAAACGGAGAAGTAAGGAAAGGTAAGGCAAGGTAAAAATGGCAAAGCAAGGCAAGGCAAGGCAAAAGGCCAAAGCAAGGCAAGGCAAGGCAAAAGAGCAAAGCAAGGCGAGGCAAGGCAAGGCAAAAGGGCAAAGCAAGGAAAGGCAAGGAAAGGCAAAACGGAGAAGTAAGGAAAGGTAAGGCAAGGTAAAAATGGCAAAGCAAGGCAAGGCAAGGCAAAAGGGCAAAGCATGGTAAGGGAAGAGAAACGGGTAAAGAAAGGCAATACAAGGCAAAAGGGCAAAGAAAGGCAAGGTAATGCAAAAGAGCAAAGTAAGGCTAGGAAAGGCAAGGCAAAAGGGCAAAGCAAGGCATGGCAAGGCATAAAGGCAAACCAAGGCAAGGCAAGGGAAAAGGGCAAAGATAAGCAAGGAAAGTCAAAAGGGAAAGCAAGACAAGGCAAGGCAAGGCAAAAGGGCAATGCAAGGCAAGGTAAGGCAAAAACGGAAAGCAAGGCAAGGCAAAATGGCAAAGCAAGGCAAGGCAAAGCAAACGGGTAAAGCAAGGCAATGCAAGGCAAAAGGGCAAAGAAAGGCAAGGCAAGGCAAGGCAAGACAAGGCCAAGTGAAAAAGCAAGGCAAGGCAAAAGACCAAAGCAAGGCAAGGCAAGGCAAGACAAAAAGGCAAAGCAAGGCAAGTCTACAGGGCAAAGCAAGGCAAGGCAAGGCAAGACAAAAAGGCAAAGCAAGGCAAGTCTACAGGGCAAAGCAAGGCAAGGCAAGGCAAGGCAAAAGGGCAAAGCAAGGCAAGGCAAATGGGGAAAGCAAGACAATGAAATGCAAGGCAAAATGGCAATGCAAGGCAAGGTAAGGCAAAAACGCAAAGCAAGGCAAGGCAAAATGGCAAAGCAAGGCAAGGCAAAGCAAACGGGTAAAGCAAGGCAATGCAAGGCAAAAGGGCAAAGAAAGGAAAGGGAAGGCAAGGCAAGACAAGGCCAAGTGAAAAAGCAAGGCAAGGCAAAAGACCAAAGCAAGGCAAGGCAAGGCAAAAAGGCAAAGCAAGGAAAGGCAAAAGGGCAAAGCAAGACAAGTCAAGACAAGGCAAAAGGGCAAAGAAAGGCAAGGGAATGCAAGGCAAAAGGGCAAAGTAAGGTAAGGCAAAGCCAAAGAGCAAAGCAAGGCAAGGCAAGGCAAAAGGGCAAAGCATGGCAAGGCAAGGAAAGGCAAAAGAGAAAAGAAGGGCAAGGCAAGGCAAGGCAAAACGGCAAAGTAAGGCAAGGCAAGGCAAAACGGCAAAGTAAGGCAAGGCAAGGCAAATGGCAATGCAAGGCAATACAAAGCAAGGCAAAAGAGCAAAGCAAGTGAAGGCAAAGCAAACGGGTAAAGCAAGGCAAGGCAAAAAGGCAAAGAAAGGCAAGGCAAGGAAAGGCAAAATGGAAAAGCATGGCAAAGCAAGGCAAAAGGGCAAAGATAAGCAAGGCAAGTCAAAAGTCAAAGCAAGACAACGGAAGGCAAGGCAAAAAGGCAAAGAAAGGAAAGGCAAAAATGCAAAGCAAGGCAAGGCAAAAGGGCAAAGGAAGGCAAGGGAAGGCAAGGCAAAAGTGCAAACCAAGGCATGCAAAGGCAATACAAAAGAGCAAAGCAAGGCAAGGCAACGCAAAAGGGCAAAGCAAGGCAAGGCAAAAGGGCAAGGCAAGGCAAGGCAAGGCGAAGCAAAACGGCAAAGCAAGGCAAGGCAAGGCAAAAGACTAAAGAAAGGGAAGGCAAAGCAAACGGGTAAAGCAAGGCAAGGCAAGGCAAAAAGGCAAAGAAAGGCAAAGAAAGGAAAGGCAAATGGTCAAAGCAAGGCAAGGCAAGTCAAGGCAAAACGGCAAAGAAAGGAAAAACAAGGAAGGGCAAAACGGAAAAGCAAGGAAAGGTAAGGCAAGGTAAACGAGCAAGGTAAGGCAAGTTAAACGAGCAAAGCAAGGCAAGGCAAGGCAAAAGGGCAAAGCATGGTAAGGGAACAGAAACGGGTAAAGAAAGGCAATGCAAGGCAAAAGGGCAAAGCAAGGAAAGGCAAAAGGGCAAAGGAAGACAATGCATGGCAAGTCTAAAGGGCAAAGCAAGGCAAGGCAAGGCAAAAGGGCAAAGCAAGGCACGGCAAATGGGGAAAGCAAGGTAATGAAAGGAAAAGGAAAAAGTCAAAGCAAGGCATGGCAATGCATAAAGGCAAACCAAGGCAAGGCAAAGCAAAAGGGCAATGCAAGGCAAAAACGCAAAGCAAGGCAAGGCAAAATGGCAAAGCAAGGCAAGGCAAAGCAAACGGGTAAAGCAAGGCAATGCAAGGCAAAAGGGCAAAGAAAGGCAAGGCAAGGAAAGGCAAAAGGGAGAAGTAAGGAAAGGTAAGGCAAGGTAGAAATGGCAAAGCAAA
This sequence comes from Columba guinea, assembly GCA_032206185.1. Taxonomy (NCBI): domain Eukaryota; kingdom Metazoa; phylum Chordata; class Aves; order Columbiformes; family Columbidae; genus Columba; species Columba guinea. Next base: position 386,025 of record JAVLUU010000332.1, read on the forward strand.
GCAAGGCAAGGCAAAAGGGCAAAGCATGGTAAGGGAAGAGAAACGGGTAAAGAAAGGCAATGCAAGGCAAAAGGGCAAAGAAAGGAAAGGCAAAAGGGCAAAAGACGACAACGCAAGCCAAGTCTAAAGGGCAAAGCAAGGCAAGGCAAGGCAAGGCAAAAGGGCAAAGCAAGGCAAGGCAAATGGGGAAAGCAAGGTAATGAAAGGCAAGGGAAAAGGGCAAAGCAGGGCAAGGCAAGGCAAAAGGCTAAAGAAAGGGAAGGCAAAGCAAATGGTTAAAGCAAGGCAAGGCAAGGCAAATGGGCAAAGCAAAGCAAGGTAAGGCAAGGTAAATGGGCAAAACAAGGCAAGGCAAGGCAAAAGGGCAAAGCATGTCAAGGGAAGAGAAACGGGTAAAGAAGGGCAATACAAGGCAAAAGGGCAAAGAAAGGCAAGGCAAGGAAAGGCAAGGCAAAATGAAAAAGAAAGGCAAGGCAAAAGGCCAAAGCAAGGCAAGGCAAGGCAAAAGAGCAAAGCAAGGCGAGGCAAGGCAAGGCAAAAGGGCAAAGCAAGGAAAGGCAAGGAAAGGCAAAACGGAGAAGTAAGGAAAGGTAAGGCAAGGTAAAAATGGCAAAGCAAGGCAAGGCAAGGCAAAAGGGCAAAGCATGGTAAGGGAAGAGAAACGGGTAAAGAAAGGCAATACAAGGCAAAAGGGCAAAGAAAGGCAAGGTAATGCAAAAGAGCAAAGTAAGGCTAGGAAAGGCAAGGCAAAAGGGCAAAGCAAGGCAAGGCAAGGCAAGGCAAAAGGGCAAAGCAAGACAAGGCACGGCAAGGCAAAAGGGCAAAGAAAGGCAAGGGAATGCAAGGCAAAAGGGCAAAGTAAGGTAAGGCAAAGGAAAAGAGCAAAGCAAGGCAAGGCAAGGCAAAAGGGCAAAGCATGGCAAGGCAAGGAAAGGCAAAAGAGAAAAGAAGGGCAAGGCAAGGCAAGGCAAAACGGCAAAGTAAGGCAAGGCAAGGCAAAACTGCAAAGTAAGGCAAGGCAAGGCAAATGGCAAAGCAAGGCAATACAAAGCAAGGCAAAAGAGCAAAGCAAGTGAAGGCAAAGCAAACGGGTAAAGCAAGGCAAGGCAAAAAGGCAAAGAAAGGCAAGGCAAGGAAAGGCAAAATGGAAAAGCATGGCAAAGCAAGGCAAAAGGGCAAAGTTAAGCAAGGCAAGTCAAGAGGGAAAGCAAGACAACGGAAGGCAAGGCAAAAAGGCAAAGAAAGGAAAGGCAAAAATGCAAAGCAAGGCAAGGCAAAAGGGCAAAGCAAGGCAAGGGAAGGCAAGGCAAAAGTGCAAACCAAGGCATGCAAAGGCAATACAAAAGAGCAAAGCAAGGGAAGGCAAGTCAAAAGTGCAAACCAAGGCATGCAAAGGCAATACAAAAGAGCAAAGCAAGGCAAGGCAACGCAAAAGGGCAAAGCAAGGCAAGGCAAAAGGGCAAGGCAAGGCAAGGCCAAGGCAAAGCAAAACGGCAAAGCAAGGCAAGGCAAGGCAAAAGGGTAAAGAAAGGGAAGGCAAAGCAAACGGGTAAAGCAAGGCAAGGCAAGGCAAAAAGGCAAAGAAAGGCAAAGAAAGGAAAGGCAAATGGGCAAAGCAAGGCAAGGCAAGTCTAGGCAAAACGGCAAAGAAAGGAAAAACAAGGAAGGGCAAAACGGAAAAGCAAGGAAAGGTAAGGCAAGGTAAATGAGCAAAGCAAGGCAAGGCAAGGCAAAAGGGTAAAGCATGGTAAGGGAAGAGAAACGGGTAAAGAAAGGCAATGCAAGGCAAAAGGGCAAAGAAAGGCAAGGTAAGGCAAAAGAGCAAAGTAAGTCTAGGAAAGGCAAGTCAAAAGGGCAAAGCAAGGAAAGGCAAAAGGGCAAAGGAAAACAATGCAAGGCAAGTCTAAAGGGCAAAGCAAGGCAAGGCAAGGCAAGGCAAAAGGGCAAAGCAAGGCAAGGCAAATAAGGAAAGCAAGGTAATGAAAAGCAAAGGAAAAGGGCAAAGCAAGGCATGGCAAGGCAAAATGGGCAAACCAAGGCAAGGCAAGGCAAAAGGGCAAAGCTAAGCAAGGAAAGTCAAAAGGGAAAGCAAGACAAGGCAAGGGAAGGCAAAAGGGCAATGCAAGGCAAAGCAAAGCAAACGGGTAAAGCAAGGCAATACAAGGCAAAAGGGCAAAGAAAGGCAAGGCAAGGAAAGGCAAAAACGAAAAGCAAGGTAATGCAAGGCAAAAGGGCAAAGCAAGTGAAGGCAAGGCAAAAGTGCAAACCAAGGCATGCAAAGGCAACACAAAAGAGCAAAGCAAGGCAAGGCAACGCAAAAGGGCAAAGCAAGGCAAGGCAAAAGGGCAAAGCAAGGAAAGGCAAGGAAAGGGAAAAGGGTAAAGCAAGGTAATGCAAGGCAAAAGGGCAAAGCAAGGCAAGGCAAGGCAAAAGGGTAAAGAAAGGCAAGGCAAAAAGGCAAAGTAAGGCAAAGAAAGGCAAAGAAAGGAAAGGCAAATGGGCAAAGCAAGGCAAGGCAAGTCAAGGCAAAAAGGCAAAGCAAGGAAAGGCAAGGAAAGGCAAAACGGAAAAGCAAGGAACAGTAAGGCAAGGTAAATGGGCAAAGCAAGGCAAGGCATGGCAAAAGGGCAAAGCATGGTAAGGGAACAGAAACGGGTAAAGAAAGGATATGCAAGGCAAAAGGGCAAAGCAAGGAAAGGCAAAAGGGCAAAGGAAGACAATGCATGGCAAGTCTAAAGGGCAAAGCAAGGCAAGGCAAGGCAAGGCAAAAGGGCAAAGCAAGGCACGGCAAATGGGGAAAGCAAGGTAATGAAAGGCAAAGGAAAAAGTCAAAGCAAGGCATGGCAATGCATAAAGGCAAACCAAGGCAAGGCAAAGCAAAAGGGCAATGCAAGGCAAGGTAAGGCAAAAACGCAAAGCAAGGCAAGGCAAAATGGCAAAGCAAGGCAAGGCAAAGCAAACGGGTAAAGCAAGGCAATGCAAGGCAAAAGGGCAAAGAAAGGCAAGGCAAGGAAAGGCAAAAAGGCAAAGCAAGGCAAGGCAAAAGGGCAAAGAAAGGCAAGGGAAGGCAAGGCAAAACGGCAAAGAAAGGAAAGGCAAGGAAAGGCAAAAGGGAGAAGTAAGGAAAGGTAAGGCAAGGTAGAAATGGCAAAGCAAAGCAAGGCAAGGCAAAAGGGCAAAGCATGGTAAGGGAAGAGAAACGGGTAAAGAAAGGCAATGCAAGGCAAAAGGGCAAAGCAAGGAAAGGCAAAAGGGCAAAGGACGACAATGCAAGGCAAGTCTAAAGGGCAAAGCAAGGCAAGGCAAGGCAAAAGGGCAAAGCAAGGCAAGGCAAATGGGGAAAGCAAGGTAATGAAAGGCAAGGGAAAAGGGCAAAGCAGGGCAAGGCAAGGCAAAAGGCTAAAGAAAGGGAAGGCAAAGCAAATGGTTAAAGCAAGGCAAGGCAAGGCAAATGGGCAAAGCAAAGCAAGGTAAGGCAAGGTAAATGGGCAAAACAAGGCAAGGCAAGGCAAAAGGGCAAAGCATGTCAAGGGAAGAGAAACGGGTAAAGAAGGGCAATGCAAGGCAAAAGGCCAAAGCAAGGCAAGGCAAGGCAAAAGAGCAAAGCAAGGCGAGGCAAGGCAAGGCAAAAGGGCAAAGCAAGGAAAGGCAAGGAAAGGGAAAAGGGTAAAGCAAGGTAATGCAAGGCAAATGGGGAAAGCAAGGCAATGAAAGGCAAGGCAAAAGGGCAATGCAAGGCAAGGTAAGGCAAAAACGCAAAGCAAGGCAAGGCAAAATGGCAAAGCAAGGCAAGGCAAAGCAAACGGGTAAAGCAAGGCAATGCAAGGCAAAAGGGCAAAGAAAGGAAAGGCAAGGCAAGGCAAGACAAGGCCAAGTGAAAAAGCAAGGCAAGGCAAAAGACCAAAGCAAGGCAAGGCAAGGCAAGGCAAAAAGGCAAAGCAAGGCAAGTCTACAGGGCAAAGCAAGGCAAGGCAAGGCAAGGCAAAAGGGCAAAGCAAGGCAAGGCAAATGGGGAAAGCAAGACAATGAAAGGCAAGGCAAAATGGCAATGCAAGGCAAGGTAAGGCAAAAACGCAAAGCAAGGCAAGGCAAAATGGCAAAGCAAGGCAAGGCAAAGCAAACGGGTAAAGCAAGGCAATGCAAGGCAAAAGGGCAAAGAAAGGAAAGGGAAGGCAAGGCAAGACAAGGCCAAGTGAAAAAGCAAGGCAAGGCAAAAGACCAAAGCAAGGCAAGGCAAGGCAAAAAGGCAAAGCAAGGAAAGGCAAAAGGGCAAAGCAAGACAAGTCAAGACAAGGCAAAAGGGCAAAGAAAGGCAAGGGAATGCAAGGCAAAAGGGCAAAGTAAGGTAAGGCAAAGCAAAAGAGCAAAGCAAGGCAAGGCAAGGCAAAAGGGCAAAGCATGGCAAGGCAAGGAAAGGCAAAAGAGAAAAGAAGGGCAAGGCAAGGCAAGGCAAAACGGCAAAGTAAGGCAAGGCAAGGCAAAACGGCAAAGTAAGGCAAGGCAAGGCAAATGGCAATGCAAGGCAATACAAAGCAAGGCAAAAGAGCAAAGCAAGTGAAGGCCAAGCAAACGGGTAAAGCAAGGCAAGGCAAAAAGGCAAAGAAAGGCAAGGCAAGGAAAGGCAAAATGGAAAAGCATGGCAAAGCAAGGCAAAAGGGCAAAGTTAAGCAAGGCAAGTCAAAAGGGAAAGCAAGACAACGGAAGGCAAGGCAAAAAGGCAAAGAAAGGAAAGGCAAAAATGCAAAGCAAGGCAAGGCAAAAGGGCAAAGCAAGGCAAGGGAAGGCAAGGCAAAAGTGCAAACCAAGGCATGCAAAGGCAATACAAAAGAGCAAAGCAAGGCAAGGCAAGGCAAAAGGGCAAAGCAAGGCAAGGCAAAAGGGCAAAGGAAAACAATGCAAGGCAAGTCTAAAGGGCAAAGCAAGGCAAGGCAAGGCAAAAGGGCAAAGCAAGGCAAGGCAAATGGGGAAAGCAAGGCAATGAAAGGCAAGGCAAAAGGGCAATGCAAGGCAAGGTAAGGCAAAAACGGAAAGCAAGGCAAGGCAAAATGGCAAAGCAAGGCAAGGCAAAGCAAACGGGTAAAGCAAGGCAATGCAAGGCAAAAGGGCAAAGAAAGGCAAGGCAAGGAAAGGCAAAAATGAAAAGCAAGGCAAGGCAAAAGGGCAAAGAAAGGCAAGGGAAGGCAAGGCAAAAGTGCAAACCAAGGCATGCAAAGGCAACACAAAAGAGGAAAGCAAGGCAAGGCAACGCAAAAGGGCAAAGCAAGGCAAGGCAAAAGGGCAAAGCAAGGAAAGGCAAGGGAAAAGGGTAAAGAAAGGGAAGGCAAAGCAAACGGGTAAAGCAAGGCAAGGCAAGGCAAAAAGGCAAAGAAAGGCAAAGAAAGGAAAGGCAAATGGGCAAAGCAAGGCAAGGCAAGTCAAGGCAAAAAGTCAAAGAAAGGAAAGGCAAGGAAAGGCAAAACGGAAAAGCAAGGAACGGTAAGGCAAGGTAAATGGGCATAGCAAGGCAAGGCAAGGCAAAAGGGCAAAGCATGGTAAGGGAACAGAAACGGGTAAAGAAAGGATATGCAAGGCAAAAGGGCAAAGCAAGGAAAGGCAAAAGGGCAAAGGAAGACAATGCATGGCAAGTCTAAAGGGCAAAGCAAGGCAAGGCAAGGCAAAAGGGCAAAGCAAGGCACGGCAAATGGGGAAAGCAAGGTAATGAAAGGCAAAGGAAAAAGTAAAGCAAGGCATGGCAATGCATAAAGGCAAACCAAGGCAAGGCAAAGCAAAAGGGCAATGCAAGGCAAGGTAAGGCAAAAACGCAAAGCAAGGCAAGGCAAAATGGCAAAGCAAGGCAAGGCAAAGCAAACGGGTAAAGCAAGGCAATGCAAGGCAAAAGGGCAAAGAAAGGCAAGGCAAGGAAAGGCAAAAAGGCAAAGCAAGGCAAGGCAAAAGGGCAAAGAAAGGCAAGGGAAGGCAAGGCAAAACGGCAAAGAAAGGAAAGGCAAGGAAAGGCAAAAGGGAGAAGTAAGGAAAGGTAAGGCAAGGTAGAAATGGCAAAGCAAAGCAAGGCAAGGCAAAAGGGCAAAGCATGGTAAGGGAAGAGAAACGGGTAAAGCAAGGCAATGCAAGGCAAAAGGGCAAAGCAAGGAAAGGCAAAAGGGCAAAGGACGACAATGCAAGGCAAGTCTAAAGGGCAAAGCAAGGCAAGGCAAGGCAAAAGGGCAAAGCAAGGCAAGGCAAATGGGGAAAGCAAGGTAATGAAAGGCAAGGGAAAAGGGCAAAGCAGGGCAAGGCAAGGCAAAAGGCTAAAGAAAGGGAAGGCAAAGCAAATGGTTAAAGCAAGGCAAGGCAAGGCAAATGGGCAAAGCAAAGCAAGGTAAGGCAAGGTAAATGGGCAAAGCAAGGCCAGGTAAGGCAAAAGGGCAAAGCATGTCAAGGGAAGAGAAACGGGTAAAGAAGGGCAATGCAAGGCAAAAGGGCAAAGCATGTCAAGGGAAGAGAAACGGGTAAAGAAGGGCAATGCAAGGCAAAAGGGCAAAGAAAGGCAAGGCAAGGAAAGGGAAGGCAAAATGAAAAAGAAAGGCAAGGCAAAAGGCCAAAGCAAGGCAAGGCAAGGCAAAAGAGCAAAGCAAGGCGAGGCAATGCAAGGCAAAAGGGCAAAGAAAGGCAAGGCAAGGAAAGGCAAAAATGAAAAGCAAGGCAAGGCAAAAGGGCAAAGCAAGGCAAGGGAAGGCAAGGCAAAAGTGCAAACCAAGGCAAGGCAAAAGGGCAAAGCAAGGAAAGGCAAGGAAAGGGAAAAGGGTAAAGCAAGGTAATGCAAGGCAAATGGGGAAAGCAAGGCAATGAAAGGCAAGGCAAAAGGGCAATGCAAGGCAAGGTAAGGCAAAAACGCAAAGCAAGGCAAGGCAAAATGGCAAAGCAAGGCAAGGCAAAGCAAACGGGTAAAGCAAGGCAATGCAAGGCAAAAGGGCAAAGAAAGGAAAGGCAAGGCAAGGCAAGACAAGGCCAAGTGAAAAAGCAAGGCAAGGCAAAAGACCAAAGCAAGGCAAGGCAAGGCAAGACAAAAAGGCAAAGCAAGGCAAGTCTACAGGGCAAAGCAAGGCAAGGCAAGGCAAGGCAAAAGGGCAAAGCAAGGCAAGGCAAATGGGGAAAGCAAGACAATGAAAGGCAAGGCAAAATGGCAATGCAAGGCAAGGTAATGCAAAAACGCAAAGCAAGGCAAGGCAAAATGGCAAAGCAAGGCAAGGCAAAGCAAACGGGTAAAGCAAGGCAATGCAAGGCAAAAGGGCAAAGAAAGGAAAGGGAAGGCAAGGCAAGACAAGGCCAAGTGAAAAAGCAAGGTAAGGCAAAAGACCAAAGCAAGGCAAGGCAAGGCAAGGCAAAAAGGCAAAGCAAGGAAAGGCAAAAGGGCAAAGCAAGACAAGGCACGGCAAGGCAAAAGGGCAAAGAAAGGCAAGGGAATGCAAGGCAAAAGGGCAAAGTAAGGTAAGGCAAAGCAAAAGAGCAAAGCAAGGCAAGGCAAGGCAAAAGGGCAAAGCATGGCAAGGCAAGGACAGGCAAAAGAGAAAAGAAGGGCAAGGCAAGGCAAGGCAAAACGGCAAAGTAAGGCAAGGCAAGGCAAAACGGCAAAGTAAGGCAAGGCAAGGCAAATGGCAATGCAAGGCAATACAAAGCAAGGCAAAAGAGCAAAGCAAGTGAAGGCAAAGCAAACGGGTAAAGCAAGGCAAGGCAAAAAGGCAAAGAAAGGCAAGGCAAGGAAAGGCAAAATGGAAAAGCATGGCAAAGCAAGGCAAAAGGGCAAAGTTAAGCAAGGCAAGTCAAAAGTCAAAGCAAGACAACGGAAGGCAAGGCAAAAAGGCAAAGAAAGGAAAGGCAAAAATGCAAAGCAAGGCAAGGCAAAAGGGCAAAGCAAGGCAAGGGAAGGCAAGGCAAAAGTGCAAACCAAGGCATGCAAAGGCAATACAAAAGAGCAAAGCAAGGCAAGGCAACGCAAAAGGGCAAAGCAAGGCAAGGCAAAAGGGCAAGGCAAGGCAAGGCAAGGCAAAGCAAAACGGCAAAGCAAGGCAAGGCAAGGCAAAAGGGTAAAGAAAGGGAAGGCAAAGCAAACGGGTAAAGCAAGGCAAGGCAAGGCAAAAAGGCAAAGAAAGGCAAAGAAAGGAAAGGCAAATGGTCAAAGCAAGGCAAGGCAAGTCAAGGCAAAACGGCAAAGAAAGGAAAAACAAGGAAGGGCAAAACGGAAAAGCAAGGAAAGGTAAGGCAAGGTAAACGAGCAAAGCAAGGCAAGGCAAGGCAAAAGGGCAAAGCATGGTAAGGGAAGAGAAACGGGTAAAGAAAGGCAATGCAAGGCAAAAGGGCAAAGCAAGGCAAGGCAAATAAGGAAAGCAAGGTAATGAAAGACAAAGGAAAAGGGCTAAGCAAGGCATGGCAAGGCATAAAGGCAAACCAAGGCAAGGCAAGGCAAAAGGGCAAAGCTAAGCAAGGAAAGTCAAAACGAAAGCAAGACAAGGCAAGGCAAGGCAAAAGGGCAATGCAAGGCAAGGTAAGGCAAAAACGGAAAGCAAGGCAAGGCAAAATGGCAAAGCAAGGCAAGGCAAAGCAAACGGGTAAAGCAAGGCAATGCAAGGCAAAAGGGCAAAGAAAGGCAAGGCAAGGAAAGGCAAAAATGAAAAGCAAGGCAAGGCAAAAGGGCAAAGAAAGGCAAGGGAAGGCAAGGCAAAAGTGCAAACCAAGGCATGCAAAGGCAACACAAAAGAGGAAAGCAAGGCAAGGCAACGCAAAAGGGCAAAGCAAGGCAAGGCAAAAGGGCAAAGCAAGGAAAGGCAAGGGAAAAGGGTAAAGAAAGGGAAGGCAAAGCAAACGGGTAAAGCAAGGCAAGGCAAGGCAAAAAGGCAAAGAAAGGCAAAGAAAGGAAAGGCAAATGGGCAAAGCAAGGCAAGGCAAGTCAAGGCAAAAAGTCAAAGAAAGGAAAGGCAAGGAAAGGCAAAACGGAAAAGCAAGGAACGGTAAGGCAAGGTAAATGGGCATAGCAAGGCAAGGCAAGGCAAAAGGGCAAAGCATGGTAAGGGAACAGAAACGGGTAAAGAAAGGATATGCAAGGCAAAAGGGCAAAGCAAGGAAAGGCAAAAGGGCAAAGGAAGACAATGCATGGCAAGTCTAAAGGGCAAAGCAAGGCAAGGCAAGGCAAAAGGGCAAAGCAAGGCACGGCAAATGGGGAAAGCAAGGTAATGAAAGGCAAAGGAAAAAGTAAAGCAAGGCATGGCAATGCATAAAGGCAAACCAAGGCAAGGCAAAGCAAAAGGGCAATGCAAGGCAAGGTAAGGCAAAAACGCAAAGCAAGGCAAGGCAAAATGGCAAAGCAAGGCAAGGCAAAGCAAACGGGTAAAGCAAGGCAATGCAAGGCAAAAGGGCAAAGAAAGGCAAGGCAAGGAAAGGCAAAAAGGCAAAGCAAGGCAAGGCAAAAGGGCAAAGAAAGGCAAGGGAAGGCAAGGCAAAACGGCAAAGAAAGGAAAGGCAAGGAAAGGCAAAAGGGAGAAGTAAGGAAAGGTAAGGCAAGGTAGAAATGGCAAAGCAAAGCAAGGCAAGGCAAAAGGGCAAAGCATGGTAAGGGAAGAGAAACGGGTAAAGCAAGGCAATGCAAGGCAAAAGGGCAAAGCAAGGAAAGGCAAAAGGGCAAAGGACGACAATGCAAGGCAAGTCTAAAGGGCAAAGCAAGGCAAGGCAAGGCAAAAGGGCAAAGCAAGGCAAGGCAAATGGGGAAAGCAAGGTAATGAAAGGCAAGGGAAAAGGGCAAAGCAGGGCAAGGCAAGGCAAAAGGCTAAAGAAAGGGAAGGCAAAGCAAATGGTTAAAGCAAGGCAAGGCAAGGCAAATGGGCAAAGCAAAGCAAGGTAAGGCAAGGTAAATGGGCAAAACAAGGCAAGGCAAGGCAAAAGGGCAAAGCATGTCAAGGGAAGAGAAACGGGTAAAGAAGGGCAATGCAAGGCAAAAGGCCAAAGCAAGGCAAGGCAAGGCAAAAGAGCAAAGCAAGGCGAGGCAAGGCAAGGCAAAAGGGCAAAGCAAGGAAAGGCAAGGAAAGGGAAAAGGGTAAAGCAAGGTAATGCAAGGCAAATGGGGAAAGCAAGGCAATGAAAGGCAAGGCAAAAGGGCAATGCAAGGCAAGGTAAGGCAAAAACGCAAAGCAAGGCAAGGCAAAATGGCAAAGCAAGGCAAGGCAAAGCAAACGGGTAAAGCAAGGCAATGCAAGGCAAAAGGGCAAAGAAAGGAAAGGCAAGGCAAGGCAAGACAAGGCCAAGTGAAAAAGCAAGGCAAGGCAAAAGACCAAAGCAAGGCAAGGCAAGGCAAAAAGGCAAAGCAAGGAAAGGCAAAAGGGCAAAGCAAGACAAGTCAAGACAAGGCAAAAGGGCAAAGAAAGGCAAGGGAATGCAAGGCAAAAGGGCAAAGTAAGGTAAGGCAAAGCAAAAGAGCAAAGCAAGGCAAGGCAAGGCAAAAGGGCAAAGCATGGCAAGGCAAGGAAAGGCAAAAGAGAAAAGAAGGGCAAGGCAAGGCAAGGCAAAACGGCAAAGTAAGGCAAGGCAAGGCAAAACGGCAAAGTAAGGCAAGGCAAGGCAAATGGCAATGCAAGGCAATACAAAGCAAGGCAAAAGAGCAAAGCAAGTGAAGGCAAAGCAAACGGGTAAAGCAAGGCAAGGCAAAAAGGCAAAGAAAGGCAAGGCAAGGAAAGGCAAAATGGAAAAGCATGGCAAAGCAAGGCAAAAGGGCAAAGTTAAGCAAGGCAAGTCAAAAGTCAAAGCAAGACAACGGAAGGCAAGGCAAAAAGGCAAAGAAAGGAAAGGCAAAAATGCAAAGCAAGGCAAGGCAAAAGGGCAAAGCAAGGCAAGGGAAGGCAAGGCAAAAGTGCAAACCAAGGCATGCAAAGGCAATACAAAAGAGCAAAGCAAGGCAAGGCAACGCAAAAGGGCAAAGCAAGGCAAGGCAAAAGGGCAAGGCAAGGCAAGGCAAGGCGAAGCAAAACGGCAAAGCAAGGCAAGGCAAGGCAAAAGGCTAAAGAAAGGGAAGGCAAAGCAAACGGGTAAAGCAAGGCAAGGCAAGGCAAAAAGGCAAAGAAAAGCAAAGAAAGGAAAGGCAAATGGGCAAAGCAAGGCAAGGCAAGTCAAGGCAAAACGGCAAAGAAAGGAAAAACAAGGAAGGGCAAAACGGAAAAGCAAGGAAAGGTAAGGCAAGGTAAACGAGCAAAGCAAGGCAAGGCAACGCAAAAGGGCAAAGCATGGTAAGGGAAGAGAAACGGGTAAAGAAAGGCAATGCAAGGCAAAAGGGCAAAGCAAGGCAAGGCAAATAAGGAAAGCAAGGTAATGAAAGACAAAGGAAAAGGGCAAAGCAAGGCATGGCAAGGCATAAAGGCAAACCAAGGCAAGGCAAGGCAAAAGGGCAAAGCTAAGCAAGGAAAGTCAAAACGAAAGCAAGACAAGGCAAGGCAAGGCAAAAGGGCAATGCAAGGCAAGGTAAGGCAAAAACGGAAAGCAAGGCAAGGCAAAATGGCAAAGCAAGGCAAGGCAAAGCAAACGGGTAAAGCAAGGCAATGCAAGGCAAAAGGGCAAAGAAAGGCAAAAGGCAAGGAAAGGCAAAAATGAAAAGCAAGGCAAGGCAAGAGGGCAAAGAAAGGCAAGGGAAGGCAAGGCAAAAGTGCAAACCAAGGCATGCAAAGGCAACACAAAAGAGGAAAGCAAGGCAAGGCAACGCAAAAGGGCAAAGCAAGGCAAGGCAAAAGGGCAAAGCAAGGAAAGGCAAGGCAAAAGGGTAAAGAAAGGGAAGGCAAAGCAAACGGGTAAAGCAAGGCAAGGCAAGGCAAAACGGCAAAGAAAGGCAAAGAAAGGAAAGGCAAATGGGCAAAGCAAGGCAAGGCAAGTCAAGGCAAAAAGTCAAAGAAAGGAAAGGCAAGGAAAGGCAAAACGGAAAAGCAAGGAACGGTAAGGCAAGGTAAATGGGCATAGCAAGGCAAGGCAAGGCAAAAGGGCAAAGCATGGTAAGGGAACAGAAACGGGTAAAGAAAGGATATGCAAGGCAAAAGGGCAAAGCAAGGAAAGGCAAAAGGGCAAAGGAAGACAATGCATGGCAAGTCTAAAGGGCAAAGCAAGGCAAGGCAAGGCAAAAGGGCAAAGCAAGGCACGGCAAATGGGGAAAGCAAGGTAATGAAAGGCAAAGGAAAAAGTCAAAGCAAGGCATGGCAATGCATAAAGGCAAACCAAGGCAAGGCAAAGCAAAAATGGCAATGCAAGGCAAGGTAAGGCAAAAACGCAAAGCAAGGCAAGGCAAAATGGCAAAGCAAGGCAAGGCAAAGCAAACGGGTAAAGCAAGGCAATGCAAGGCAAAAGGGCAAAGAAAGGCAAGGCAAGGAAAGGCAAAAAGGCAAAGCAAGGCAAGGCAAAAGGGCAAAGAAAGGCAAGGGAAGGCAAGGCAAAACGGCAAAGAAAGGAAAGGCAAGGAAAGGCAAAAGGGAGAAGTAAGGAAAGGTAAGGCAAGGTAGAAATGGCAAAGCAAAGCAAGGCAAGGCAAAAGGGCAAAGCATGGTAAGGGAAGAGAAACGGGTAAAGAAAGGAAATGCAAGGCAAAAGGGCAAAGAAAGGAAAGGCAAAAGGGCAAAGGACAACAACGCAAGGCAAGTCTAAAGGGCAAAGCAAGGCAAGGCAAGGCAAGGCAAAAGGGCAAAGCAAGGCAAGGCAAATGGGGAAAGCAAGGTAATGAAAGGCAAGGGAAAAGGGCAAAGCAGGGCAAGGCAAGGCAAAAGGCTAAAGAAAGGGAAGGCAAAGCAAATGGTTAAAGCAAGGCAAGGCAAGGCAAATGGGCAAAGCAAAGCAAGGTAAGGCAAGGTAAATGGGCAAAGCAAGGCCAGGTAAGGCAAAAGGGCAAAGCATGTCAAGGGAAGAGAAACGGGTAAAGAAGGGCAATGCAAGGCAAAAGGGCAAAGCATGTCAAGGGAAGAGAAACGGGTAAAGAAGGGCAATGCAAGGCAAAAGGGCAAAGAAAGGCAAGGCAAGGAAAGGGAAGGCAAAATGAAAAAGAAAGGCAAGGCAAAAGGCCAAAGCAAGGCAAGGCAAGGCAAAAGAGCAAAGCAAGGCGAGGCAATGCAAGGCAAAAGGGCAAAGCAAGGAAAGGCAAGGAAAGGCAAAACGGAGATGTAAGGAAAGGTAAGGCAAGGTATAAATGGCAAAGCAAGGCAAGGCAAGGCAAAAGGGCAAAGCATGGTAAGGGAAGAGAAACGGGTAAAGAAAGGCAATACAAGGCAAAAGGGCAAAGAAAGGCAAGGTAATGCAAAAGAGCAAAGTAAGGCTAGGAAAGGCAAGGCAAAAGGGCAAAGCAAGGCATGGCAAGGCATAAAGGCAAACCAAGGCAAGGCAAGGGAAAAGGGCAAAGCTAAGCAAGGAAAGTCAAAACGAAAGCAAGACAAGGCAAGGCAAGGCAAAAGGGCAATGCAAGGCAAGGTAAGGCAAAAACGGAAAGCAAGGCAAGGCAAAATGGCAAAGCAAGGCAAGGCAAAGCAAACGGGTAAAGCAAGGCAATGCAAGGCAAAAGGGCAAAGAAAGGCAAGGCAAGGAAAGGCAAAAATGAAAAGCAAGGCAAGGCAAAAGGGCAAAGCAAGGCAAGGGAAGGCAAGGCAAAAGTGCAAACCAAGGCAAGGCAAAAGGGCAAAGCAAGGAAAGGCAAGGAAAGGGAAAAGGGTAAAGCAAGGTAATGCAAGGCAAATGGGGAAAGCAAGGCAATGAAAGGCAAGGCAAAAGGGCAATGCAAGGCAAGGTAAGGCAAAAACGCAAAGCAAGGCAAGGCAAAATGGCAAAGCAAGGCAAGGCAAAGCAAACGGGTAAAGCAAGGCAATGCAAGGCAAAAGGGCAAAGAAAGGAAAGGCAAGGCAAGGCAAGACAAGGCCAAGTGAAAAAGCAAGGCAAGGCAAAAGACCAAAGCAAGGCAAGGCAAGGCAAGACAAAAAGGCAAAGCAAGGCAAGTCTACAGGGCAAAGCAAGGCAAGGCAAGGCAAGGCAAAAGGGCAAAGCAAGGCAAGGCAAATGGGGAAAGCAAGACAATGAAAGGCAAGGCAAAATGGCAATGCAAGGCAAGGTAATGCAAAAACGCAAAGCAAGGCAAGGCAAAATGGCAAAGCAAGGCAAGGCAAAGCAAACGGGTAAAGCAAGGCAATGCAAGGCAAAAGGGCAAAGAAAGGAAAGGGAAGGCAAGGCAAGACAAGGCCAAGTGAAAAAGCAAGGTAAGGCAAAAGACCAAAGCAAGGCAAGGCAAGGCAAGGCAAAAAGGCAAAGCAAGGAAAGGCAAAAGGGCAAAGCAAGACAAGGCACGGCAAGGCAAAAGGGCAAAGAAAGGCAAGGGAATGCAAGGCAAAAGGGCAAAGTAAGGTAAGGCAAAGCAAAAGAGCAAAGCAAGGCAAGGCAAGGCAAAAGGGCAAAGCATGGCAAGGCAAGGACAGGCAAAAGAGAAAAGAAGGGCAAGGCAAGGCAAGGCAAAACGGCAAAGTAAGGCAAGGCAAGGCAAAACGGCAAAGTAAGGCAAGGCAAGGCAAATGGCAATGCAAGGCAATACAAAGCAAGGCAAAAGAGCAAAGCAAGTGAAGGCAAAGCAAACGGGTAAAGCAAGGCAAGGCAAAAAGGCAAAGAAAGGCAAGGCAAGGAAAGGCAAAATGGAAAAGCATGGCAAAGCAAGGCAAAAGGGCAAAGTTAAGCAAGGCAAGTCAAAAGTCAAAGCAAGACAACGGAAGGCAAGGCAAAAAGGCAAAGAAAGGAAAGGCAAAAATGCAAAGCAAGGCAAGGCAAAAGGGCAAAGCAAGGCAAGGGAAGGCAAGGCAAAAGTGCAAACCAAGGCATGCAAAGGCAATACAAAAGAGCAAAGCAAGGCAAGGCAACGCAAAAGGGCAAAAGCAAGGCAAGGCAAAAGGGCAAGGCAAGGCAAGGCAAGGCAAAGCAAAACGGCAAAGCAAGGCAAGGCAAGGCAAAAGGGTAAAGAAAGGGAAGGCAAAGCAAACGGGTAAAGCAAGGCAAGGCAAGGCAAAAAGGCAAAGAAAGGCAAAGAAAGGAAAGGCAAATGGTCAAAGCAAGGCAAGGCAAGTCAAGGCAAAACGGCAAAGAAAGGAAAAACAAGGAAGGGCAAAACGGAAAAGCAAGGAAAGGTAAGGCAAGGTAAACGAGCAAAGCAAGGCAAGGCAAGGCAAAAGGGCAAAGCATGGTAAGGGAAGAGAAACGGGTAAAGAAAGGCAATGCAAGGCAAAAGGGCAAAGCAAGGCAAGGCAAATAAGGAAAGCAAGGTAATGAAAGACAAAGGAAAAGGGCAAAGCAAGGCATGGCAAGGCATAAAGGCAAACCAAGGCAAGGCAAGGCAAAAGGGCAAAGCTAAGCAAGGAAAGTCAAAACGAAAGCAAGACAAGGCAAGGCAAGGCAAAAGGGCAATGCAAGGCAAGGTAAGGCAAAAACGGAAAGCAAGGCAAGGCAAAATGGCAAAGCAAGGCAAGGCAAAGCAAACGGGTAAAGCAAGGCAATGCAAGGCAAAAGGGCAAAGAAAGGCAAGGCAAGGAAAGGCAAAAATGAAAAGCAAGGCAAGGCAAAAGGGCAAAGAAAGGCAAGGGAAGGCAAGGCAAAAGTGCAAACCAAGGCATGCAAAGGCAACACAAAAGAGGAAAGCAAGGCAAGGCAACGCAAAAGGGCAAAGCAAGGCAAGGCAAAAGGGCAAAGCAAGGAAAGGCAAGGGAAAAGGGTAAAGAAAGGGAAGGCAAAGCAAACGGGTAAAGCAAGGCAAGGCAAGGCAAAAAGGCAAAGAAAGGCAAAGAAAGGAAAGGCAAATGGGCAAAGCAAGGCAAGGCAAGTCAAGGCAAAAAGTCAAAGAAAGGAAAGGCAAGGAAAGGCAAAACGGAAAAGCAAGGAACGGTAAGGCAAGGTAA
Organism: Columba guinea; assembly: GCA_032206185.1. Taxonomy (NCBI): domain Eukaryota; kingdom Metazoa; phylum Chordata; class Aves; order Columbiformes; family Columbidae; genus Columba; species Columba guinea. Next base: position 401,933 of record JAVLUU010000332.1, read on the forward strand.
ATGGGCATAGCAAGGCAAGGCAAGGCAAAAGGGCAAAGCATGGTAAGGGAACAGAAACGGGTAAAGAAAGGATATGCAAGGCAAAAGGGCAAAGCAAGGAAAGGCAAAAGGGCAAAGGAAGACAATGCATGGCAAGTCTAAAGGGCAAAGCAAGGCAAGGCAAGGCAAAAGGGCAAAGCAAGGCACGGCAAATGGGGAAAGCAAGGTAATGAAAGGCAAAGGAAAAAGTAAAGCAAGGCATGGCAATGCATAAAGGCAAACCAAGGCAAGGCAAAGCAAAAGGGCAATGCAAGGCAAGGTAAGGCAAAAACGCAAAGCAAGGCAAGGCAAAATGGCAAAGCAAGGCAAGGCAAAGCAAACGGGTAAAGCAAGGCAATGCAAGGCAAAAGGGCAAAGAAAGGCAAGGCAAGGAAAGGCAAAAAGGCAAAGCAAGGCAAGGCAAAAGGGCAAAGAAAGGCAAGGGAAGGCAAGGCAAAACGGCAAAGAAAGGAAAGGCAAGGAAAGGCAAAAGGGAGAAGTAAGGAAAGGTAAGGCAAGGTAGAAATGGCAAAGCAAAGCAAGGCAAGGCAAAAGGGCAAAGCATGGTAAGGGAAGAGAAACGGGTAAAGAAAGGCAATGCAAGGCAAAAGGGCAAAGCAAGGAAAGGCAAAAGGGCAAAGGACGACAATGCAAGGCAAGTCTAAAGGGCAAAGCAAGGCAAGGCAAGGCAAAAGGGCAAAGCAAGGCAAGGCAAATGGGGAAAGCAAGGTAATGAAAGGCAAGGGAAAAGGGCAAAGCAGGGCAAGGCAAGGCAAAAGGCTAAAGAAAGGGAAGGCAAAGCAAATGGTTAAAGCAAGGCAAGGCAAGGCAAATGGGCAAAGCAAAGCAAGGTAAGGCAAGGTAAATGGGCAAAACAAGGCAAGGCAAGGCAAAAGGGCAAAGCATGTCAAGGGAAGAGAAACGGGTAAAGAAGGGCAATGCAAGGCAAAAGGCCAAAGAAAGGCAAGGCAAGGAAAGGCAAGGCAAAATGAAAAAGAAAGGCAAGGCAAAAGGCCAAAGCAAGGCAAGGCAAGGCAAAAGAGCAAAGCAAGGCGAGGCAAGGCAAGGCAAAAGGGCAAAGCAAGGAAAGGCAAGGAAAGGGAAAAGGGTAAAGCAAGGTAATGCAAGGCAAATGGGGAAAGCAAGGCAATGAAAGGCAAGGCAAAAGGGCAATGCAAGGCAAGGTAAGGCAAAAACGCAAAGCAAGGCAAGGCAAAATGGCAAAGCAAGGCAAGGCAAAGCAAACGGGTAAAGCAAGGCAATGCAAGGCAAAAGGGCAAAGAAAGGAAAGGCAAGGCAAGGCAAGGCAAGACAAAGCCAAGTGAAAAAGCAAGGCAAGGCAAAAGACCAAAGCAAGGCAAGGCAAGGCAAGGCAAAAGGGCAAAGCAAGGCAAGGCAAATGGGGAAAGCAAGACAATGAAAGGCAAGGCAAAATGGCAATGCAAGGCAAGGTAAGGCAAAAACGCAAAGCAAGGCAAGGCAAAATGGCAAAGCAAGGCAAGGCAAAGCAAACGGGTAAAGCAAGGCAATGCAAGGCAAAAGGGCAAAGAAAGGAAAGGGAAGGCAAGGCAAGACAAGGCCAAGTGAAAAAGCAAGGCAAGGCAAAAGACCAAAGCAAGGCAAGGCAAGGCAAAAAGGCAAAGCAAGGAAAGGCAAAAGGGCAAAGCAAGACAAGTCAAGACAAGGCAAAAGGGCAAAGAAAGGCAAGGGAATGCAAGGCAAAAGGGCAAAGTAAGGTAAGGCAAAGCAAAAGAGCAAAGCAAGGCAAGGCAAGGCAAAAGGGCAAAGCATGGCAAGGCAAGGAAAGGCAAAAGAGAAAAGAAGGGCAAGGCAAGGCAAGGCAAAACGGCAAAGTAAGGCAAGGCAAGGCAAAACGGCAAAGTAAGGCAAGGCAAGGCAAATGGCAATGCAAGGCAATACAAAGCAAGGCAAAAGAGCAAAGCAAGTGAAGGCAAAGCAAACGGGTAAAGCAAGGCAAGGCAAAAAGGCAAAGAAAGGCAAGGCAAGGAAAGGCAAAATGGAAAAGCATGGCAAAGCAAGGCAAAAGGGCAAAGTTAAGCAAGGCAAGTCAAAAGTCAAAGCAAGACAACGGAAGGCAAGGCAAAAAGGCAAAGAAAGGAAAGGCAAAAATGCAAAGCAAGGCAAGGCAAAAGGGCAAAGCAAGGCAAGGGAAGGCAAGGCAAAAGTGCAAACCAAGGCATGCAAAGGCAATACAAAAGAGCAAAGCAAGGCAAGGCAACGCAAAAGGGCAAAGCAAGGCAAGGCAAAAGGGCAAGGCAAGGCAAGGCAAAGCAAAACGGCAAAGCAAGGCAAGGCAAGGCAAAAGGGTAAAGAAAGGGAAGGCAAAGCAAACGGGTAAAGCAAGGCAAGGCAAGGCAAAAAGGCAAAGAAAGGCAAAGAAAGGAAAGGCAAATGGTCAAAGCAAGGCAAGGCAAGTCAAGGCAAAACGGCAAAGAAAGGAAAAACAAGGAAGGGCAAAACGGAAAAGCAAGGAAAGGTAAGGCAAGGTAAACGAGCAAAGCAAGGCAAGGCAAGGCAAAAGGGCAAAGCATGGTAAGGGAAGAGAAACGGGTAAAGAAAGGCAATGCAAGGCAAAAGGGCAAAGCAAGGCAAGGCAAATAAGGAAAGCAAGGTAATGAAAGACAAAGGAAAAGGGCAAAGCAAGGCATGGCAAGGCATAAAGGCAAACCAAGGCAAGGCAAGGCAAAAGGGCAAAGCTAAGCAAGGAAAGTCAAAACGAAAGCAAGACAAGGCAAGGCAAGGCAAAAGGGCAATGCAAGGCAAGGTAAGGCAAAAACGGAAAGCAAGGCAAGGCAAAATGGCAAAGCAAGGCAAGGCAAAGCAAACGGGTAAAGCAAGGCAATGCAAGGCAAAAGGGCAAAGAAAGGCAAGGCAAGGAAAGGCAAAAATGAAAAGCAAGGCAAGGCAAAAGGGCAAAGAAAGGCAAGGGAAGGCAAGGCAAAAGTGCAAACCAAGGCATGCAAAGGCAACACAAAAGAGCAAAGCAAGGCAAGGCAACGCAAAAGGGCAAAGCAAGGCAAGGCAAAAGGGCAAAGCAAGGAAAGGCAAGGCAAAAGGGTAAAGAAAGGGAAGGCAAAGCAAACGGGTAAAGCAAGGCAAGGCAAGGCAAAAAGGCAAAGAAAGGCAAAGAAAGGAAAGGCAAATGGGCAAAGCAAGGCAAGGCAAGTCAAGGCAAAAAGTCAAAGAAAGGAAAGGCAAGGAAAGGCAAAACGGAAAAGCAAGGAACGGTAAGGCAAGGTAAATGGGCATAGCAAGGCAAGGCAAGGCAAAAGGGCAAAGCATGGTAAGGGAACAGAAACGGGTAAAGAAAGGATATGCAAGGCAAAAGGGCAAAGCAAGGAAAGGCAAAAGGGCAAAGGAAGACAATGCATGGCAAGTCTAAAGGGCAAAGCAAGGCAAGGCAAGGCAAAAGGGCAAAGCAAGGCACGGCAAATGGGGAAAGCAAGGTAATGAAAGGCAAAGGAAAAAGTAAAGCAAGGCATGGCAATGCATAAAGGCAAACCAAGGCAAGGCAAAGCAAAAGGGCAATGCAAGGCAAGGTAAGGCAAAAACGCAAAGCAAGGCAAGGCAAAATGGCAAAGCAAGGCAAGGCAAAGCAAACGGGTAAAGCAAGGCAATGCAAGGCAAAAGGGCAAAGAAAGGCAAGGCAAGGAAAGGCAAAAAGGCAAAGCAAGGCAAGGCAAAAGGGCAAAGAAAGGCAAGGGAAGGCAAGGCAAAACGGCAAAGAAAGGAAAGGCAAGGAAAGGCAAAAGGGAGAAGTAAGGAAAGGTAAGGCAAGGTAGAAATGGCAAAGCAAAGCAAGGCAAGGCAAAAGGGCAAAGCATGGTAAGGGAAGAGAAACGGGTAAAGAAAGGCAATGCAAGGCAAAAGGGCAAAGCAAGGAAAGGCAAAAGGGCAAAGGACGACAATGCAAGGCAAGTCTAAAGGGCAAAGCAAGGCAAGGCAAGGCAAAAGGGCAAAGCAAGGCAAGGCAAATGGGGAAAGCAAGGTAATGAAAGGCAAGGGAAAAGGGCAAAGCAGGGCAAGGCAAGGCAAAAGGCTAAAGAAAGGGAAGGCAAAGCAAATGGTTAAAGCAAGGCAAGGCAAGGCAAATGGGCAAAGCAAAGCAAGGTAAGGCAAGGTAAATGGGCAAAACAAGGCAAGGCAAGGCAAAAGGGCAAAGCATGTCAAGGGAAGAGAAACGGGTAAAGAAGGGCAATGCAAGGCAAAAGGGCAAAGAAAGGCAAGGCAAGGAAAGGCAAGGCAAAATGAAAAAGAAAGGCAAGGCAAAAGGCCAAAGCAAGGCAAGGCAAGGCAAAAGAGCAAAGCAAGGCGAGGCAAGGCAAGGCAAAAGGGCAAAGCAAGGAAAGGCAAGGAAAGGGAAAAGGGTAAAGCAAGGTAATGCAAGGCAAATGGGGAAAGCAAGGCAATGAAAGGCAAGGCAAAAGGGCAATGCAAGGCAAGGTAAGGCAAAAACGCAAAGCAAGGCAAGGCAAAATGGCAAAGCAAGGCAAGGCAAAGCAAACGGGTAAAGCAAGGCAATGCAAGGCAAAAGGGCAAAGAAAGGAAAGGCAAGGCAAGGCAAGACAAGGCCAAGTGAAAAAGCAAGGCAAGGCAAAAGACCAAAGCAAGGCAAGGCAAGGCAAGGCAAAAAGGCAAAGCAAGGCAAGTCTACAGGGCAAAGCAAGGCAAGGCAAGGCAAGGCAAAAGGGCAAAGCAAGGCAAGGCAAATGGGGAAAGCAAGACAATGAAAGGCAAGGCAAAATGGCAATGCAAGGCAAGGTAAGGCAAAAACGCAAAGCAAGGCAAGGCAAAATGGCAAAGCAAGGCAAGGCAAAGCAAACGGGTAAAGCAAGGCAATGCAAGGCAAAAGGGCAAAGAAAGGAAAGGGAAGGCAAGGCAAGACAAGGCCAAGTGAAAAAGCAAGGCAAGGCAAAAGACCAAAGCAAGGCAAGGCAAGGCAAAAAGGCAAAGCAAGGAAAGGCAAAAGGGCAAAGCAAGACAAGTCAAGACAAGGCAAAAGGGCAAAGAAAGGCAAGGGAATGCAAGGCAAAAGGGCAAAGTAAGGTAAGGCAAAGCAAAAGAGCAAAGCAAGGCAAGGCAAGGCAAAAGGGCAAAGCATGGCAAGGCAAGGAAAGGCAAAAGAGAAAAGAAGGGCAAGGCAAGGCAAGGCAAAACGGCAAAGTAAGGCAAGGCAAGGCAAAACGGCAAAGTAAGGCAAGGCAAGGCAAATGGCAATGCAAGGCAATACAAAGCAAGGCAAAAGAGCAAAGCAAGTGAAGGCAAAGCAAACGGGTAAAGCAAGGCAAGGCAAAAAGGCAAAGAAAGGCAAGGCAAGGAAAGGCAAAATGGAAAAGCATGGCAAAGCAAGGCAAAAGGGCAAAGTTAAGCAAGGCAAGTCAAAAGTCAAAGCAAGACAACGGAAGGCAAGGCAAAAAGGCAAAGAAAGGAAAGGCAAAAATGCAAAGCAAGGCAAGGCAAAAGGGCAAAGCAAGGCAAGGGAAGGCAAGGCAAAAGTGCAAACCAAGGCATGCAAAGGCAATACAAAAGAGCAAAGCAAGGCAAGGCAACGCAAAAGGGCAAAGCAAGGCAAGGCAAAAGGGCAAGGCAAGGCAAGGCAAGGCGAAGCAAAACGGCAAAGCAAGGCAAGGCAAGGCAAAAGGCTAAAGAAAGGGAAGGCAAAGCAAACGGGTAAAGCAAGGCAAGGCAAGGCAAAAAGGCAAAGAAAAGCAAAGAAAGGAAAGGCAAATGGGCAAAGCAAGGCAAGGCAAGTCAAGGCAAAACGGCAAAGAAAGGAAAAACAAGGAAGGGCAAAACGGAAAAGCAAGGAAAGGTAAGGCAAGGTAAACGAGCAAAGCAAGGCAAGGCAACGCAAAAGGGCAAAGCATGGTAAGGGAAGAGAAACGGGTAAAGAAAGGCAATGCAAGGCAAAAGGGCAAAGCAAGGCAAGGCAAATAAGGAAAGCAAGGTAATGAAAGACAAAGGAAAAGGGCAAAGCAAGGCATGGCAAGGCATAAAGGCAAACCAAGGCAAGGCAAGGCAAAAGGGCAAAGCTAAGCAAGGAAAGTCAAAACGAAAGCAAGACAAGGCAAGGCAAGGCAAAAGGGCAATGCAAGGCAAGGTAAGGCAAAAACGGAAAGCAAGGCAAGGCAAAATGGCAAAGCAAGGCAAGGCAAAGCAAACGGGTAAAGCAAGGCAATGCAAGGCAAAAGGGCAAAGAAAGGCAAAAGGCAAGGAAAGGCAAAAATGAAAAGCAAGGCAAGGCAAGAGGACAAAGAAAGGCAAGGGAAGGCAAGGCAAAAGTGCAAACCAAGGCATGCAAAGGCAACACAAAAGAGGAAAGCAAGGCAAGGCAACGCAAAAGGGCAAAGCAAGGCAAGGCAAAAGGGCAAAGCAAGGAAAGGCAAGGCAAAAGGGTAAAGAAAGGGAAGGCAAAGCAAACGGGTAAAGCAAGGCAAGGCAAGGCAAAACGGCAAAGAAAGGCAAAGAAAGGAAAGGCAAATGGGCAAAGCAAGGCAAGGCAAGTCAAGGCAAAAAGTCAAAGAAAGGAAAGGCAAGGAAAGGCAAAACGGAAAAGCAAGGAACGGTAAGGCAAGGTAAATGGGCATAGCAAGGCAAGGCAAGGCAAAAGGGCAAAGCATGGTAAGGGAACAGAAACGGGTAAAGAAAGGATATGCAAGGCAAAAGGGCAAAGCAAGGAAAGGCAAAAGGGCAAAGGAAGACAATGCATGGCAAGTCTAAAGGGCAAAGCAAGGCAAGGCAAGGCAAAAGGGCAAAGCAAGGCACGGCAAATGGGGAAAGCAAGGTAATGAAAGGCAAAGGAAAAAGTCAAAGCAAGGCATGGCAATGCATAAAGGCAAACCAAGGCAAGGCAAAGCAAAAATGGCAATGCAAGGCAAGGTAAGGCAAAAACGCAAAGCAAGGCAAGGCAAAATGGCAAAGCAAGGCAAGGCAAAGCAAACGGGTAAAGCAAGGCAATGCAAGGCAAAAGGGCAAAGAAAGGCAAGGCAAGGAAAGGCAAAAAGGCAAAGCAAGGCAAGGCAAAAGGGCAAAGAAAGGCAAGGGAAGGCAAGGCAAAACGGCAAAGAAAGGAAAGAAAGGAAAGGCAAAAGGGAGAAGTAAGGAAAGGTAAGGCAAGGTAGAAATGGCAAAGCAAAGCAAGGCAAGGCAAAAGGGCAAAGCATGGTAAGGGAAGAGAAACGGGTAAAGAAAGGAAATGCAAGGCAAAAGGGCAAAGAAAGGAAAGGCAAAAGGGCAAAGGACAACAACGCAAGGCAAGTCTAAAGGGCAAAGCAAGGCAAGGCAAGGCAAGGCAAAAGGGCAAAGCAAGGCAAGGCAAATGGGGAAAGCAAGGTAATGAAAGGCAAGGGAAAAGGGCAAAGCAGGGCAAGGCAAGGCAAAAGGCTAAAGAAAGGGAAGGCAAAGCAAATGGTTAAAGCAAGGCAAGGCAAGGCAAATGGGCAAAGCAAAGCAAGGTAAGGCAAGGTAAATGGGCAAAGCAAGGCCAGGTAAGGCAAAAGGGCAAAGCATGTCAAGGGAAGAGAAACGGGTAAAGAAGGGCAATGCAAGGCAAAAGGGCAAAGCATGTCAAGGGAAGAGAAACGGGTAAAGAAGGGCAATGCAAGGCAAAAGGGCAAAGAAAGGCAAGGCAAGGAAAGGGAAGGCAAAATGAAAAAGAAAGGCAAGGCAAAAGGCCAAAGCAAGGCAAGGCAAGGCAAAAGAGCAAAGCAAGGCGAGGCAAGGCAAGGCAAAAGGGCAAAGCAAGGAAAGGCAAGGAAAGGCAAAACGGAGATGTAAGGAAAGGTAAGGCAAGGTAAAAATGGCAAAGCAAGGCAAGGCAAGGCAAAAGGGCAAAGCATGGTAAGGGAAGAGAAACGGGTAAAGAAAGGCAATACAAGGCAAAAGGGCAAAGAAAGGCAAGGTAATGCAAAAGAGCAAAGTAAGGCTAGGAAAGGCAAGGCAAAAGGGCAAAGCAAGGCATGGCAAGGCATAAAGGCAAACCAAGGCAAGGCAAGGGAAAAGGGCAAAGCTAAGCAAGGAAAGTCAAAACGAAAGCAAGACAAGGCAAGGCAAGGCAAAAGGGCAATGCAAGGCATGGTAAGGCAAAAACGGAAAGCAAGGCAAGGCAAAATGGCAAAGCAAGGCAAGGCAAAGCAAACGGGTAAAGCAAGGCAATGCAAGGCAAAAGGGCAAAGAAAGGCAAGGCAAGGAAAGGCAAAAATGAAAAGCAAGGCAAGGCAAAAGGGCAAAGCAAGGCAAGGGAAGGCAAGGCAAAAGTGCAAACCAAGGCAAGGCAAAAGGGCAAAGCAAGGAAAGGCAAGGAAAGGGAAAAGGGTAAAGCAAGGTAATGCAAGGCAAATGGGGAAAGCAAGGCAATGAAAGGCAAGGCAAAAGGGCAATGCAAGGCAAGGTAAGGCAAAAACGCAAAGCAAGGCAAGGCAAAATGGCAAAGCAAGGCAAGGCAAAGCAAACGGGTAAAGCAAGGCAATGCAAGGCAAAAGGGCAAAGAAAGGAAAGGCAAGGCAAGGCAAGACAAGGCCAAGTGAAAAAGCAAGGCAAGGCAAAAGACCAAAGCAAGGCAAGGCAAGGCAAGGCAAAAAGGCAAAGCAAGGCAAGTCTACAGGGCAAAGCAAGGCAAGGCAAGGCAAGGCAAAAGGGCAAAGCAAGGCAAGGCAAATGGGGAAAGCAAGACAATGAAAGGCAAGGCAAAATGGCAATGCAAGGCAAGGTAAGGCAAAAACGCAAAGCAAGGCAAGGCAAAATGTCAAAGCAAGGCAAGGCAAAGCAAACGGGTAAAGCAAGGCAATGCAAGGCAAAAGGGCAAAGAAAGGAAAGGGAAGGCAAGGCAAGACAAGGCCAAGTGAAAAAGCAAGGCAAGGCAAAAGACCAAAGCAAGGCAAGGCAAGGCAAGGCAAAAAGGCAAAGCAAGGAAAGGCAAAAGGGCAAAGCAAGACAAGTCAAGACAAGGCAAAAGGGCAAAGAAAGGCAAGGGAATGCAAGGCAAAAGGGCAAAGTAAGGTAAGGCAAAGCAAAAGAGCAAAGCAAGGCAAGGCAAGGCAAAAGGGCAAAGCATGGCAAGGCAAGGAAAGGCAAAAGAGAAAAGAAGGGCAAGGCAAGGCAAGGCAAAACGGCAAAGTAAGGCAAGGCAAGGCAAAACGGCAAAGTAAGGCAAGGCAAGGCAAATGGCAATGCAAGGCAATACAAAGCAAGGCAAAAGAGCAAAGCAAGTGAAGGCAAAGCAAACGGGTAAAGCAAGGCAAGGCAAAAAGGCAAAGAAAGGCAAGGCAAGGAAAGGCAAAATGGAAAAGCATGGCAAAGCAAGGCAAAAGGGCAAAGTTAAGCAAGGCAAGTCAAAAGGGAAAGCAAGACAACGGAAGGCAAGGCAAAAAGGCAAAGAAAGGAAAGGCAAAAATGCAAAGCAAGGCAAGGCAAAAGGGCAAAGCAAGGCAAGGGAAGGCAAGGCAAAAGTGCAAACCAAGGCATGCAAAGGCAATACAAAAGAGCAAAGTAAGGCAAGGCAACGCAAAAGGGCAAAGCAAGGCAAGGCAAAAGGGCAAGGCAAGGCAAGGCAAGGCAAAGCAAAACGGCAAAGCAAGGCAAGGCAAGGCAAAAAGCTAAAGAAAGGGAAGGCAAAGCAAACGGGTAAAGCAAGGCAAGGCAAGGCAAAAAGGCAAAGAAAATCAAAGAAAGGAAAGGCAAATGGTCAAAGCAAGGCAAGGCAAGTCAAGGCAAATCGGCAAAGAAAGGAAAAAAAAAGAAAGGGCAAAACGGAAAAGCAAGGAAAGGTAAGGCAAGGTAAACGAGCAAAGCAAGGCAAGGCAAGGCAAAAGGGCAAAGCACGGTAAGGGAAGAGAAACGGGTAAAGAAAGGCAATGCAAGGCAAAAGGGCAAAGCAAGGCAAGGCAAATAAGGAAAGCAAGGTAATGAAAGGCAAAGGAAAAGGGCAAAGCAAGGCAAGGCAAGGCAAAAGGCTAAAGAAAGGGAAGGCAAAGCAAATGGTTAAAGCAAGGCAAGGCAAGGCAAAAGGGCAAAGCATGTCAAGGGAAGAGAAACGGGTAAAGAAGGGCAATGCAAGGCAAAAGGGCAAAGCATGTCAAGGGAAGAGAAACGGGTAAAGAAGGGCAATGCAAGGCAAAAGGGCAAAGAAAGGCAAGGCAAGGAAAGGGAAGGCAAAATGAAAAAGAAAGGCAAGGCAAAAGGCCAAAGCAAGGCAAGGCAAGGCAAAAGAGCAAAGCAAGGCGAGGCAAGGCAAGGCAAAAGGGCAAAGCAAGGAAAGGCAAGGAAAGGCAAAACGGAGATGTAAGGAAAGGTAAGGCAAGGTAAAAATGGCAAAGCAAGGCAAGGCAAGGCAAAAGGGCAAAGCATGGTAAGGGAAGAGAAACGGGTAAAGAAAGGCAATACAAGGCAAAAGGGCAAAGAAAGGCAAGGTAATGCAAAAGAGCAAAGTAAGGCTAGGAAAGGCAAGGCAAAAGGGCAAAGCAAGGCATGGCAAGGCATAAAGGCAAACCAAGGCAAGGCAAGGGAAAAGGGCAAAGCTAAGCAAGGAAAGTCAAAACGAAAGCAAGACAAGGCAAGGCAAGGCAAAAGGGCAATGCAAGGCAAGGTAAGGCAAAAACGGAAAGCAAGGCAAGGCAAAATGGCAAAGCAAGGCAAGGCAAAGCAAACGGGTAAAGCAAGGCAATGCAAGGCAAAAGGGCAAAGAAAGGCAAGGCAAGGAAAGGCAAAAATGAAAAGCAAGGCAAGGCAAAAGGGCAAAGCAAGGCAAGGGAAGGCAAGGCAAAAGTGCAAACCAAGGCAAGGCAAAAGGGCAAAGCAAGGAAAGGCAAGGAAAGGGAAAAGGGTAAAGCAAGGTAATGCAAGGCAAATGGGGAAAGCAAGGCAATGAAAGGCAAGGCAAAAGGGCAATGCAAGGCAAGGTAAGGCAAAAACGGAAAGCAAGGCAAGGCAAAATGGCAAAGCAAGGCAAGGCAAAGCAAACGGGTAAAGCAAGGCAATGCAAGGCAAAAGGGCAAAGAAAGGCAAGGCAAGGAAAGGCAAAAATGAAAAGCAAGGCAAGGCAAAAGGGCAAAGAAAGGCAAGGGAAGGCAAGGCAAAAGTGCAAACCAAGGCATGCAAAGGCAACACAAAAGAGGAAAGCAAGGCAAGGCAACGCAAAAGGGCAAAGCAAGGCAAGGCAAAAGGGCAAAGCAAGGAAAGGCAAGGCAAAAGGGTAAAGAAAGGGAAGGCAAAGCAAACGGGTAAAGCAAGGCAAGGCAAGGCAAAAAGGCAAAGAAAGGCAAAGAAAGGAAAGGCAAATGGGCAAAGCAAGGCAAGGCAAGTCAAGGCAAAAAGTCAAAGAAAGGAAAGGCAAGGAAAGGCAAAACGGAAAAGCAAGGAACGGTAAGGCAAGGTAAATGGGCATAGCAAGGCAAGGCAAGGCAAAAGGGCAAAGCATGGTAAGGGAACAGAAACGGGTAAAGAAAGGATATGCAAGGCAAAAGGGCAAAGCAAGGAAAGGCAAAAGGGCAAAGGAAGACAATGCATGGCAAGTCTAAAGGGCAAAGCAAGGCAAGGCAAGGCAAAAGGGCAAAGCAAGGCACGGCAAATGGGGAAAGCAAGGTAATGAAAGGCAAAGGAAAAAGTAAAGCAAGGCATGGCAATGCATAAAGGCAAACCAAGGCAAGGCAAAGCAAAAGGGCAATGCAAGGCAAGGTAAGGCAAAAACGCAAAGCAAGGCAAGGCAAAATGGCAAAGCAAGGCAAGGCAAAGAAAACGGGTAAAGCAAGGCAATGCAAGGCAAAAGGGCAAAGAAAGGAAAGGCAAGGCAAGGCAAGACAAGGCCAAGTGAAAAAGCAAGGCAAGGCAAAAGACCAAAGCAAGGCAAGGCAAGGCAAGGCAAAAAGGCAAAGCAAGGCAAGTCTACAGGGCAAAGCAAGGCAAGGCAAGGCAAGGCAAAAGGGCAAAGCAAGGCAAGGCAAATGGGGAAAGCAAGACAATGAAAGGCAAGGCAAAATGGCAATGCAAGGCAAGGTAAGGCAAAAACGCAAAGCAAGGCAAGGCAAAATGTCAAAGCAAGGCAAGGCAAAGCAAACGGGTAAAGCAAGGCAATGCAAGGCAAAAGGGCAAAGAAAGGAAAGGGAAGGCAAGGCAAGACAAGGCCAAGTGAAAAAGCAAGGCAAGGCAAAAGACCAAAGCAAGGCAAGGCAAGGCAAGGCAAAAAGGCAAAGCAAGGAAAGGCAAAAGGGCAAAGCAAGACAAGTCAAGACAAGGCAAAAGGGCAAAGAAAGGCAAGGGAATGCAAGGCAAAAGGGCAAAGTAAGGTAAGGCAAAGCAAAAGAGCAAAGCAAGGCAAGGCAAGGCAAAAGGGCAAAGCATGGCAAGGCAAGGAAAGGCAAAAGAGAAAAGAAGGGCAAGGCAAGGCAAGGCAAAACGGCAAAGTAAGGCAAGGCAAGGCAAAACGGCAAAGTAAGGCAAGGCAAGGCAAATGGCAATGCAAGGCAATACAAAGCAAGGCAAAAGAGCAAAGCAAGTGAAGGCAAAGCAAACGGGTAAAGCAAGGCAAGGCAAAAAGGCAAAGAAAGGCAAGGCAAGGAAAGGCAAAATGGAAAAGCATGGCAAAGCAAGGCAAAAGGGCAAAGTTAAGCAAGGCAAGTCAAAAGGGAAAGCAAGACAACGGAAGGCAAGGCAAAAAGGCAAAGAAAGGAAAGGCAAAAATGCAAAGCAAGGCAAGGCAAAAGGGCAAAGCAAGGCAAGGGAAGGCAAGGCAAAAGTGCAAACCAAGGCATGCAAAGGCAATACAAAAGAGCAAAGTAAGGCAAGGCAACGCAAAAGGGCAAAGCAAGGCAAGGCAAAAGGGCAAGGCAAGGCAAGGCAAGGCAAAGCAAAACGGCAAAGCAAGGCAAGGCAAGGCAAAAAGCTAAAGAAAGGGAAGGCAAAGCAAATGGGTAAAGCAAGGCAAGGCAAGGCAAAAAGGCAAAGAAAATCAAAGAAAGGAAAGGCAAATGGTCAAAGCAAGGCAAGGCAAGTCAAGGCAAATCGGCAAAGAAAGGAAAAAAAAAGAAAGGGCAAAACGGAAAAGCAAGGAAAGGTAAGGCAAGGTAAACGAGCAAAGCAAGGCAAGGCAAGGCAAAAGGGCAAAGCACGGTAAGGGAAGAGAAACGGGTAAAGAAAGGCAATGCAAGGCAAAAGGGCAAAGCAAGGCAAGGCAAATAAGGAAAGCAAGGTAATGAAAGGCAAAGGAAAAGGGCAAAGCAAGGCAAGGCAAGGCAAAAGGCTAAAGAAAGGGAAGGCAAAGCAAATGGTTAAAGCAAGGCAAGGCAAGGCAAAAGGGCAAAGCATGTCAAGGGAAGAGAAACGGGTAAAGAAGGGCAATGCAAGGCAAAAGGGCAAAGCATGTCAAGGGAAGAGAAACGGGTAAAGAAGGGCAATGCAAGGCAAAAGGGCAAAGAAAGGCAAGGCAAGGAAAGGGAAGGCAAAATGAAAAAGAAAGGCAAGGCAAAAGGCCAAAGCAAGGCAAGGCAAGGCAAAAGAGCAAAGCAAGGCGAGGCAAGGCAAGGCAAAAGGGCAAAGCAAGGAAAGGCAAGGAAAGGCAAAACGGAGATGTAAGGAAAGGTAAGGCAAGGTAAAAATGGCAAAGCAAGGCAAGGCAAGGCAAAAGGGCAAAGCATGGTAAGGGAAGAGAAACGGGTAAAGAAAGGCAATACAAGGCAAAAGGGCAAAGAAAGGCAAGGTAATGCAAAAGAGCAAAGTAAGGCTAGGAAAGGCAAGGCAAAAGGGCAAAGCAAGGCATGGCAAGGCATAAAGGCAAACCAAGGCAAGGCAAGGGAAAAGGGCAAAGCTAAGCAAGGAAAGTCAAAACGAAAGCAAGACAAGGCAAGGCAAGGCAAAAGGGCAATGCAAGGCAAGGTAAGGCAAAAACGGAAAGCAAGGCAAGGCAAAATGGCAAAGCAAGGCAAGGCAAAGCAAACGGGTAAAGCAAGGCAATGCAAGGCAAAAGGGCAAAGAAAGGCAAGGCAAGGAAAGGCAAAAATGAAAAGCAAGGCAAGGCAAAAGGGCAAAGCAAGGCAAGGGAAGGCAAGGCAAAAGTGCAAACCAAGGCATGCAAAAGCAACACAAAAGAGCAAAGCAAGGCAAGGCAACGCAAAAGGGCAAAGCAAGGCAAGGCAAAAGGGCAAAGCAAGGAAAGGCAAGGAAAGGGAAAAGGGTAAAGCAAGGTAATGCAAGGCAAATGGGGAAAGCAAGGCAATGAAAGGCAAGGCAAAAGGGCAATGGAAGGCAAGGTAAGGCAAAAACGCAAAGCAAGGCAAGGCAAAATGGCAAAGCAAGGCAAGGCAAAGCAAACGGGTAAAGCAAGGCAATGCAAGGCAAAAGGGCAAAGAAAGGAAAGGCAAGGCAAGGCAAGACAAGGCCAAGTGAAAAAGCAAGGCAAGGCAAAAGACCAAAGCAAGGCAAGGCAAGGCAAGACAAAAAGGCAAAGCAAGGCAAGTCTACAGGGCAAAGCAAGGCAAGGCAAGGCAAGGCAAAAGGGCAAAGCAAGGCAAGGCAAATGGGGAAAGCAAGACAATGAAAGGCAAGGCAAAATGGCAATGCAAGGCAAGGTAAGGCAAAAACGCAAAGCAAGGCAAGGCAAAATGGCAAAGCAAGGCAAGGCAAAGCAAACGGGTAAAGCAAGGCAATGCAAGGCAAAAGGGCAAAGAAAGGAAAGGGAAGGCAAGGCAAGACAAGGCCAAGTGAAAAAGCAAGGTAAGGCAAAAGACCAAAGCAAGGCAAGGCAAGGCAAGGCAAAAAGGCAAAGCAAGGAAAGGCAAAAGGGCAAAGCAAGACAAGGCACGGCAAGGCAAAAGGGCAAAGAAAGGCAAGGGAATGCAAGGCAAAAGGGCAAAGTAAGGTAAGGCAAAGCAAAAGAGCAAAGCAAGGCAAGGCAAGGCAAAAGGGCAAAGCATGGCAAGGCAAGGAAAGGCAAAAGAGAAAAGAAGGGCAAGGCAAGGCAAGGCAAAACGGCAAAGTAAGGCAAGGCAAGGCAAAACGGCAAAGTAAGGCAAGGCAAGGCAAATGGCAATGCAAGGCAATACAAAGCAAGGCAAAAGAGCAAAGCAAGTGAAGGCAAAGCAAACGGGTAAAGCAAGGCAAGGCAAAAAGGCAAAGAAAGGCAAGGCAAGGAAAGGCAAAATGGAAAAGCATGGCAAAGCAAGGCAAAAGGGCAAAGTTAAGCAAGGCAAGTCAAAAGTCAAAGCAAGACAACGGAAGGCAAGGCAAAAAGGCAAAGAAAGGAAAGGCAAAAATGCAAAGCAAGGCAAGGCAAAAGGGCAAAGCAAGGCAAGGGAAGGCAAGGCAAAAGTGCAAACCAAGGCATGCAAAGGCAATACAAAAGAGCAAAGCAAGGCAAGGCAACGCAAAAGGGCAAAGCAAGGCAAGGCAAAAGGGCAAGGCAAGGCAAGGCAAGGCAAAGCAAAACGGCAAAGCAAGGCAAGGCAAGGCAAAAGGGTAAAGAAAGGGAAGGCAAAGCAAACGGGTAAAGCAAGGCAAGGCAAGGCAAAAAGGCAAAGAAAGGCAAAGAAAGGAAAGGCAAATGGTCAAAGCAAGGCAAGGCAAGTCAAGGCAAAACGGCAAAGAAAGGAAAAACAAGGAAGGGCAAAACGGAAAAGCAAGGAAAGGTAAGGCAAGGTAAACGAGCAAAGCAAGGCAAGGCAAGGCAAAAGGGCAAAGCATGGTAAGGGAAGAGAAACGGGTAAAGAAAGGCAATGCAAGGCAAAAGGGCAAAGCAAGGCAAGGCAAATAAGGAAAGCAAGGTAATGAAAGACAAAGGAAAAGGGCAAAGCAAGGCATGGCAAGGCATAAAGGCAAACCAAGGCAAGGCAAGGCAAAAGGGCAAAGCTAAGCAAGGAAAGTCAAAACGAAAGCAAGACAAGGCAAGGCAAGGCAAAAGGGCAATGCAAGGCAAGGTAAGGCAAAAACGGAAAGCAAGGCAAGGCAAAATGGCAAAGCAAGGCAAGGCAAAGCAAACGGGTAAAGCAAGGCAATGCAAGGCAAAAGGGCAAAGAAAGGCAAGGCAAGGAAAGGCAAAAATGAAAAGCAAGGCAAGGCAAAAGGGCAAAGAAAGGCAAGGGAAGGCAAGGCAAAAGTGCAAACCAAGGCATGCAAAGGCAACACAAAAGAGGAAAGCAAGGCAAGGCAACGCAAAAGGGCAAAGCAAGGCAAGGCAAAAGGGCAAAGCAAGGAAAGGCAAGGCAAAAGGGTAAAGAAAGGGAAGGCAAAGCAAACGGGTAAAGCAAGGCAAGGCAAGGCAAAAAGGCAAAGAAAGGCAAAGAAAGGAAAGGCAAATGGGCAAAGCAAGGCAAGGCAAGTCAAGGCAAAAAGTCAAAGAAAGGAAAGGCAAGGAAAGGCAAAACGGAAAAGCAAGGAACGGTAAGGCAAGGTAAATGGGCATAGCAAGGCAAGGCAAGGCAAAAGGGCAAAGCATGGTAAGGGAACAGAAACGGGTAAAGAAAGGATATGCAAGGCAAAAGGGCAAAGCAAGGAAAGGCAAAAGGGCAAAGGAAGACAATGCATGGCAAGTCTAAAGGGCAAAGCAAGGCAAGGCAAGGCAAAAGGGCAAAGCAAGGCACGGCAAATGGGGAAAGCAAGGTAATGAAAGGCAAAGGAAAAAGTAAAGCAAGGCATGGCAATGCATAAAGGCAAACCAAGGCAAGGCAAAGCAAAAGGGCAATGCAAGGCAAGGTAAGGCAAAAACGCAAAGCAAGGCAAGGCAAAATGGCAAAGCAAGGCAAGGCAAAGCAAACGGGTAAAGCAAGGCAATGCAAGGCAAAAGGGCAAAGAAAGGCAAGGCAAGGAAAGGCAAAAAGGCAAAGCAAGGCAAGGCAAAAGGGCAAAGAAAGGCAAGGGAAGGCAAGGCAAAACGGCAAAGAAAGGAAAGGCAAGGAAAGGCAAAAGGGAGAAGTAAGGAAAGGTAAGGCAGTGTAGAAATGGCAAAGCAAAGCAAGGCAAGGCAAAAGGGCAAAGCATGGTAAGGGAAGACAAACGGGTAAAGAAAGGCAATGCAAGGCAAAAGGGCAAAGCAAGGAAAGGCAAAAGGGCAAAGGACGACAATGCAAGGCAAGTCTAAAGGGCAAAGCAAGGCAAGGCAAGGCAAAAGGGCAAAGCAAGGCAAGGCAAATGGGGAAAGCAAGGTAATGAAAGGCAAGGGAAAAGGGCAAAGCAGGGCAAGGCAAGGCAAAAGGCTAAAGAAAGGGAAGGCAAAGCAAATGGTTAAAGCAAGGCAAGGCAAGGCAAATGGGCAAAGCAAAGCAAGGTAAGGCAAGGTAAATGGGCAAAACAAGGCAAGGCAAGGCAAAAGGGCAAAGCATGTCAAGGGAAGAGAAACGGGTAAAGAAGGGCAATGCAAGGCAAAAGGGCAAAGAAAGGCAAGGCAAGGAAAGGCAAGGCAAAATGAAAAAGAAAGGCAAGGCAAAAGGCCAAAGCAAGGCAAGGCAAGGCAAAAGAGCAAAGCAAGGCGAGGCAAGGCAAGGCAAAAGGGCAAAGCAAGGAAAGGCAAGGAAAGGGAAAAGGGTAAAGCAAGGTAATGCAAGGCAAATGGGGAAAGCAAGGCAATGAAAGGCAATGCAAAAGTGCAATGCAAGGCAAGGTAAGGCAAAAACGCAAAGCAAGGCAAGGCAAAATGGCAAAGCAAGGCAAGGCAAAGCAAACAGGTAAAGCAAGGCAATGCAAGGCAAAAGGGCAAAGAAAGGAAAGGCAAGGCAAGGCAAGACAAGGCCAAGTGAAAAAGCAAGGCAAGGCAAAAGACCAAAGCAAGGCAAGGCAAGGCAAGGCAAAAAGGCAAAGCAAGGAAAGGCAAAAGGGCAAAGCAAGACAAGTCAAGACAAGGCAAAAGGGCAAAGAAAGGCAAGGGAATGCAAGGCAAAAGGGCAAAGTAAGGTAAGGCAAAGCAAAAGAGCAAAGCAAGGCAAGGCAAGGCAAAAGGGCAAAGCATGGCAAGGCAAGGAAAGGCAAAAGAGAAAAGAAGGGCAAGGCAAGGCAAGGCAAAACGGCAAAGTAAGGCAAGGCAAGGCAAAACGGCAAAGTAAGGCAAGGCAAGGCAAATGGCAATGCAAGGCAATACAAAGCAAGGCAAAAGAGCAAAGCAAGTGAAGGCAAAGCAAACGGGTAAAGCAAGGCAAGGCAAAAAGGCAAAGAAAGGCAAGGCAAGGAAAGGCAAAATGGAAAAGCATGGCAAAGCAAGGCAAAAGGGCAAAGTTAAGCAAGGCAAGTCAAAAGGGAAAGCAAGACAACGGAAGGCAAGGCAAAAAGGCAAAGAAAGGAAAGGCAAAAATGCAAAGCAAGGCAAGGCAAAAGGGCAAAGCAAGGCAAGGGAAGGCAAGGCAAAAGTGCAAACCAAGGCATGCAAAGGCAATACAAAAGAGCAAAGCAAGGCAAGGCAACGCAAAAGGGCAAAGCAAGGCAAGGCAAAAGGGCAAGGCAAGGCAAGGCAAGGCAAAGCAAAACGGCAAAGCAAGGCAAGGCAATGCAAAAAGCTAAAGAAAGGGAAGGCAAAGCAAACGGGTAAAGCAAGGCAAGGCAAGGCAAAAAGGCAAAGAAAGGCAAAGAAAGGAAAGGCAAATGGTCAAAGCAAGGCAAGGCAAGTCAAGGCAAAACGGCAAAGAAAGGAAAAAAAAAGAAAGGGCAAAACGGAAAAGCAAGGAAAGGTAAGGCAAGGTAAACGAGCAAAGCAAGGCAAGGCAAGGCAAAAGGGCAAAGCACGGTAAGGGAAGAGAAACGGGTAAAGAAAGGCAATGCAAGGCAAAAGGGCAAAGCAAGGCAAGGCAAATAAGGAAAGCAAGGTAATGAAAGGCAAAGGAAAAGGGCAAAGCAAGGCAAGGCAAGGCAAAAGGGTAAAGCTAAGCAAGGAAAGTCAAAAGGGAAAGCAAGACAAGGCAAGGCAAGGCAAAAGGGCAATGCAAGGCAAGGCAAAGCAAACGGGTAAAGCAAGGCAATGCAAGGCAAAAGGGCAAAGAAAGGCAAGGCAAGGAAAGGCAAAAATGAAAAGCAAGGCAAGGCAAAAGGGCAAAGAAAGGCAAGGGAAGGCAAGGCAAAACGGCAAAGAAAGGAAAGGCAAGGAAAGGCAAAAGGGAGAAGTAAGGAAAGGTAAGGCAAGGTAGAAATGGCAAAGCAAAGCAAGGCAAGGTAGAAATGGCAAAGCATGGTAAGGGAAGAGAAACGGGTAAAGAAAGGCAATGCAAGGCAAAAGGGCAAAGCATGGTAAGGGAAGAGAAACGGGTAAAGAAAGGCAATGCAAGGCAAAAGGGCAAAGCAAGGAAAGGCAAAAGGGCAAAGGACGACAATGCAAGGCAAGTCTAAAGGGCAAAGCAAGGCGAGGCAAGGCAAAAGGGCAAAGCAAGGCAAGGCAAATGGGGAAAGCAAGGTAATGAAAGGCAAGGGAAAAGGGCAAAGCAGGGCAAGGCAAGGCAAAAGGCTAAAGAAAGGGAAGGCAAAGCAAATGGTTAAAGCAAGGCAAGGCAAGGCAAATGGGCAAAGCAAAGCAAGGTAAGGCAAGGTAAATGGGCAGAACAAGGCAAGGCAAGGCAAAAGGGCAAAGCATGTCAAGGGAAGAGAAATGGGTAAAGAATGGCAATGCAAGGCAAAAGGGCAAAGAAAGGCAAGGCAAGGAAAGGCAAGGCAAAATGAAAAAGAAAGGCAAGGCAAAAGGCCAAAGCAAGGCAAGGCAAGGCAAAAGAGCAAAGCAAGGCGAGGCAAGGCAAGGCAAAAGGGCAAAGCAAGGAAAGACAAGGAAAGGCAAAACGGAGAAGTAAGGAAATGTAAGGCAAGGTAAAAATGGCAAAGCAAGGCAAGGCAAGGCAAAAGGGCAAAGCATGGTAAGGGAAGAGAAACGGGTAAAGAAAGGCAATGCGAGGCAAAAGGGCAAAGAAAGGCAAGGTAATGCAAAAGAGCAAAGTAAGGCTAGGAAAGGCAAGGACAAAGGGCAAAGCAAGGCATGGCAAAGCATAAAGGCAAACCAAGGCAAGGCAAGGGAAAAGGGCAAAGCTAAGCAAGGAAAGTCAAAAGGGAAAGCAAGACAAGGCAAGGCAAGGCAAAAGGGCAATGCAAGGCAAGGTAAGGCAAAAACGCAAAGCAAGGCAAGGCAAAATGGCAAAGCAAGGCAAGGCAAAGCAAACGGGTAAAGCAAGGCAATGCAAGGCAAAAGGGCAAAGAAAGGCAAGGCAAGGAAAGGCAAAAATGAAAAGCAAGGCAAGGCAAAAGGGCAAAGAAAGGCAAGGGAAGGCAAGGCAAAAGTGCAAACCAAGGCATGCAAAGGCAACACAAAAGAGCAAAGCAAGGCAAGGCAACGCAAAAGGGCAAAGCAAGGCAAGGCAAAAGGGCAAAGCTTGGCAAGGCAAAAGGGCAAAGCAAGGAAAGGCAAGGAAAGGGAAAAGGGTAAAGCAAGTTAATGCAAGGCAAATGGGGAAAGCAAGGCAATGAAAGGCAAGGCAAAAGGGCAATGCAAAGCAAGGTAAGGCAAAAACGCAAAGCAAGGCAAGGCAAAATGGCAAAGCAAGGCAAGGCAAAGCAAACGGGTAAAGCAAGGCAATGCAAGGCAAAAGGGCAAAGAAAGGCAAGGCAAGGAAAGGCAAAAATGAAAAGCAAGGCAAGGCAAAAGTGCAAAGAAAGGAAAGGGAAGACAAGGCAAAAGTGCAAACCAAGGCATGCAAAGGCAACACAAAAGAGCAAAGCAAGGCAAGGCAAAGCAAAAGGGCAAAGCAAGGCAAGGCAAAAGGGCAAAGCAAGGAAAGGCAAGGAAAGGGAAAAGGGTAAAGCAAGGTAATGCAAGGCAAAAGGGCAAAGCAAGGCAAGGCAAGGCAAAAGGGTAAAGAAAGGGAAGGCAAAGCAAACGGGTAAAGCAAGGCAAGGCAAGGCAAAAAGGCAAAGAAAGGCAAAGAAAGTCAAGGCAAAAGGGCAAAGCAAGGCAAGGCAAATAAGGAAAGCAAGGTAATGAAAGGCAAAGGAAAAGGGCAAAGCAAGGCATGGCAACGCAAAATGGGCAATCCAAGGCAAGGCAAGGCAAAAGGGCAAAGCTAAGCAAGGAAAGTCAAAAGGGAAAGCAAGACAAGGCAAGGGAAGCCAAAAGGGCAATGCAAGGCAAAGCAAAGCAAAGGGGTAAAGCAAGGCAATACAAGGCAAAAGGGCAAAGAAAGGCAAGGCAAGGAAAGGCAAAAACGAAAAGCAAGGTAATGCAAGGCAAAAGGGCAAAGCAAGGGAAGGCAAGGCAAAAGTGCAAACCAAGGCATGCAAAGGCAACACAAAAGAGCAAAGCAAAAAAGGCAACGCAAAAGGGCAAAGCAAGGCAAGGCAAAAGGGCAAAGCAAGGAAAGGCAAGGAAAGGGAAAAGGGTAAAGCAAGGTAATGCAAGGCAAAAGGGCAAAGCAAGGCAAGGCAAAAGGGTAAAGAAAGGGAAGGCAAAGCAAACGGGTAAAGCAAGGCAAGGCAAAAAGGCAAAGAAAGGCAAAGAAAGGCAAAGAAAGGAAAGGCAAATGGGCAAAGCAAGGCAAGGCAAGTCAAGGCAAAAAGTCAAAGAAAGGAAAGGCAAGGAAAGGCAAAACGGAAAAGCAAGGAACGGTAAGGCAAGGTAAATGGGCAAAGCAAGGCAAGGCATGGCAAAAGGGCAAAGAAAGGAAAGGCAAGGCAAGGCAAGACAAGGCCAAGTGAAAAAGCAAGGCAAGGCAAAAGACCAAAGCAAGGCAAGGCAAGGCAAGACAAAAAGGCAAAGCAAGGCAAGTCTACAGGGCAAAGCAAGGCAAGGCAAGGCAAGGCAAAAGGGCAAAGCAAGGCAAGGCAAATGGGGAAAGCAAGACAATGAAAGGCAAGGGAAAATGGCAATGCAAGGCAAGGTAAGGCAAAAACGCAAAGCAAGGCAAGGCAAAATGGCAAAGCAAGGCAAGGCAAAGCAAACGGGTAAAGCAAGGCAATGCAAGGCAAAAGGGCAAAGAAAGGAAAGGGAAGGCAAGGCAAGACAAGGCCAAGTGAAAAAGCAAGGCAAGGCAAAAGACCAAAGCAAGGCAAGGCAAGGCAAGGCAAAAAGGCAAAGCAAGGAAAGGCAAAAGGGCAAAGCAAGACAAGTCAAGACAAGGCAAAAGGGCAAAGAAAGGCAAGGGAATGCAAGGCAAAAGGGCAAAGTAAGGTAAGGCAAAGCAAAAGAGCAAAGCAAGGCAAGGCAAGGCAAAAGGGCAAAGCATGGCAAGGCAAGGAAAGGCAAAAGAGAAAAGAAGGGCAAGGCAAGGCAAGGCAAAACGGCAAAGTAAGGCAAGGCAAGGCAAAACGGCAAAGTTAGGCAAGGCAAGGCAAATGGCAATGCAAGGCAATACAAAGCAAGGCAAAAGAGCAAAGCAAGTGAAGGCAAAGCAAACGGGTAAAGCAAGGCAAGGCAAAAAGGCAAAGAAAGGCAAGGCAAGGAAAGGCAAAATGGAAAAGCATGGCAAAGCAAGGCAAAAGGGCAAAGTTAAGCAAGGCAAGTCAAAAGGGAAAGCAAGACAACGGAAGGCAAGGCAAAAAGGCAAAGAAAGGAAAGGCAAAAATGCAAAGCAAGGCAAGGCAAAAGGGCAAAGCAAGGCAAGGGAAGGCAAGGCAAAAGTGCAAACCAAGGCATGCAAAGGCAATACAAAAGAGCAAAGCAAGGCAAGGCAACGCAAAAGGGCAAAGCAAGGCAAGGCAAAAGGGCAAGGCAAGGCAAGGC
This sequence comes from Columba guinea, assembly GCA_032206185.1. Taxonomy (NCBI): domain Eukaryota; kingdom Metazoa; phylum Chordata; class Aves; order Columbiformes; family Columbidae; genus Columba; species Columba guinea. The sequence goes on from JAVLUU010000332.1 coordinate 424,626, forward strand.
AAGGCGAAGCAAAACGGCAAAGCAAGGCAAGGCAAGGCAAAAGGCTAAAGAAAGGGAAGGCAAAGCAAACGGGTAAAGCAAGGCAAGGCAAGGCAAAAAGGCAAAGAAAGGCAAAGAAAGGAAAGGCAAATGGTCAAAGCAAGGCAAGGCAAGTCAAGGCAAAACGGCAAAGAAAGGAAAAACAAGGAAGGGCAAAACGGAAAAGCAAGGAAAGGTAAGGCAAGGTAAACGAGCAAAGCAAGGCAAGGCAAGGCAAAAGGGCAAAGCATGGTAAGGGAAGAGAAACGGGTAAAGAAAGGCAATGCAAGGCAAAAGGGCAAAGCAAGGCAAGGCAAATAAGGAAAGCAAGGTAATGAAAGACAAAGGAAAAGGGCAAAGCAAGGCATGGCAAGGCATAAAGGCAAACCAAGGCAAGGCAACGCAAAAGGGCAAAGCAAGGCAAGGCAAAAGGGCAAAGCAAGGCAAGGCAAGGCAAAAGGGTAAAGAAAGGGAAGGCAAAGCAAACGGGTAAAGCAAGGCAAGGCAAGGCAAAACGGCAAAGAAAGGCAAAGAAAGGAAAGGCAAATGGGCAAAGCAAGGCAAGGCAAGTCAAGGCAAAAAGTCAAAGAAAGGAAAGGCAAGGAAAGGCAAAACGGAAAAGCAAGGAACGGTAAGGCAAGGTAAATGGGCATAGCAAGGCAAGGCAAGGCAAAAGGGCAAAGCATGGTAAGGGAACAGAAACGGGTAAAGAAAGGATATGCAAGGCAAAAGGGCAAAGCAAGGAAAGGCAAAAGGGCAAAGGAAGACAATGCATGGCAAGTCTAAAGGGCAAAGCAAGGCAAGGCAAGGCAAAAGGGCAAAGCAAGGCACGGCAAATGGGGAAAGCAAGGTAATGAAAGGCAAAGGAAAAAGTCAAAGCAAGGCATGGCAATGCATAAAGGCAAACCAAGGCAAGGCAAAGCAAAAGGGCAATGCAAGGCAAGGTAAGGCAAAAAAGCAAAGCAAGGCAAGGCAAAATGGCAAAGCAAGGCAAGGCAAAGCAAACGGGTAAAGCAAGGCAATGCAAGGCAAAAGGGCAAAGAAAGGCAAGGCAAGGAAAGGCAAAAAGGCAAAGCAAGGCAAGGCAAAAGGGCAAAGAAAGGCAAGGGAAGGCAAGGCAAAACGGCAAAGAAAGGAAAGGCAAGGAAAGGCAAAAGGGAGAAGTAAGGAAAGGTAAGGCAAGGTAGAAATGGCAAAGCAAAGCAAGGCAAGGCAAAAGGGCAAAGCATGGTAAGGGAAGAGAAACGGGTAAAGAAAGGCAATGCAAGGCAAAAGGGCAAAGAAAGGAAAGGCAAAAGGGCAAAGGACGACAACGCAAGGCAAGTCTAAAGGGCAAAGCAAGGCAAGGCAAGGCAAGGCAAAAGGGCAAAGCAAGGCAAGGCAAATGGGGAAAGCAAGGTAATGAAAGGCAAGGGAAAAGGGCAAAGCAGGGCAAGGGAAGGCAAGGCAAAAGTGCAAACCAAGGCATGCAAAGGCAATACAAAAGAGCAAAGCAAGGCAAGGCAACGCAAAAGGGCAAAGCAAGGCAAGGCAAAAGGGCAAGGCAAGGCAAGGCAAGGCAAAGCAAAACGGCAAAGCAAGGCAAGGCAATGCAAAAAGCTAAAGAAAGGGAAGGCAAAGCAAACGGGTAAAGCAAGGCAAGGCAAGGCAAAAAGGCAAAGAAAGGCAAAGAAAGGAAAGGCAAATGGTCAAAGCAAGGCAAGGCAAGTCAAGGCAAAACGGCAAAGAAAGGAAAAAAAAAGAAAGGGCAAAACGGAAAAGCAAGGAAAGGTAAGGCAAGGTAAACGAGCAAAGCAAGGCAAGGCAAGGCAAAAGGGCAAAGCACGGTAAGGGAAGAGAAACGGGTAAAGAAAGGCAATGCAAGGCAAAAGGGCAAAGCAAGGCAAGGCAAATAAGGAAAGCAAGGTAATGAAAGGCAAAGGAAAAGGGCAAAGCAAGGCAAGGCAAGGCAAAAGGGTAAAGCTAAGCAAGGAAAGTCAAAAGGGAAAGCAAGACAAGGCAAGGCAAGGCAAAAGGGCAATGCAAGGCAAGGCAAAGCAAACGGGTAAAGCAAGGCAATGCAAGGCAAAAGGGCAAAGAAAGGCAAGGCAAGGAAAGGCAAAAATGAAAAGCAAGGCAAGGCAAAAGGGCAAAGAAAGGCAAGGGAAGGCAAGGCAAAACGGCAAAGAAAGGAAAGGCAAGGAAAGGCAAAAGGGAGAAGTAAGGAAAGGTAAGGCAAGGTAGAAATGGCAAAGCAAAGCAAGGCAAGGTAGAAATGGCAAAGCATGGTAAGGGAAGAGAAACGGGTAAAGAAAGGCAATGCAAGGCAAAAGGGCAAAGCATGGTAAGGGAAGAGAAACGGGTAAAGAAAGGCAATGCAAGGCAAAAGGGCAAAGCAAGGAAAGGCAAAAGGGCAAAGGACGACAATGCAAGGCAAGTCTAAAGGGCAAAGCAAGGCGAGGCAAGGCAAAAGGGCAAAGCAAGGCAAGGCAAATGGGGAAAGCAAGGTAATGAAAGGCAAGGGAAAAGGGCAAAGCAGGGCAAGGCAAGGCAAAAGGCTAAAGAAAGGGAAGGCAAAGCAAATGGTTAAAGCAAGGCAAGGCAAGGCAAATGGGCAAAGCAAAGCAAGGTAAGGCAAGGTAAATGGGCAGAACAAGGCAAGGCAAGGCAAAAGGGCAAAGCATGTCAAGGGAAGAGAAATGGGTAAAGAATGGCAATGCAAGGCAAAAGGGCAAAGAAAGGCAAGGCAAGGAAAGGCAAGGCAAAATGAAAAAGAAAGGCAAGGCAAAAGGCCAAAGCAAGGCAAGGCAAGGCAAAAGAGCAAAGCAAGGCGAGGCAAGGCAAGGCAAAAGGGCAAAGCAAGGAAAGACAAGGAAAGGCAAAACGGAGAAGTAAGGAAATGTAAGGCAAGGTAAAAATGGCAAAGCAAGGCAAGGCAAGGCAAAAGGGCAAAGCATGGTAAGGGAAGAGAAACGGGTAAAGAAAGGCAATGCGAGGCAAAAGGGCAAAGAAAGGCAAGGTAATGCAAAAGAGCAAAGTAAGGCTAGGAAAGGCAAGGACAAAGGGCAAAGCAAGGCATGGCAAAGCATAAAGGCAAACCAAGGCAAGGCAAGGGAAAAGGGCAAAGCTAAGCAAGGAAAGTCAAAAGGGAAAGCAAGACAAGGCAAGGCAAGGCAAAAGGGCAATGCAAGGCAAGGTAAGGCAAAAACGCAAAGCAAGGCAAGGCAAAATGGCAAAGCAAGGCAAGGCAAAGCAAACGGGTAAAGCAAGGCAATGCAAGGCAAAAGGGCAAAGAAAGGCAAGGCAAGGAAAGGCAAAAATGAAAAGCAAGGCAAGGCAAAAGGGCAAAGAAAGGCAAGGGAAGGCAAGGCAAAAGTGCAAACCAAGGCATGCAAAGGCAACACAAAAGAGCAAAGCAAGGCAAGGCAACGCAAAAGGGCAAAGCAAGGCAAGGCAAAAGGGCAAAGCTTGGCAAGGCAAAAGGGCAAAGCAAGGAAAGGCAAGGAAAGGGAAAAGGGTAAAGCAAGTTAATGCAAGGCAAATGGGGAAAGCAAGGCAATGAAAGGCAAGGCAAAAGGGCAATGCAAAGCAAGGTAAGGCAAAAACGCAAAGCAAGGCAAGGCAAAATGGCAAAGCAAGGCAAGGCAAAGCAAACGGGTAAAGCAAGGCAATGCAAGGCAAAAGGGCAAAGAAAGGCAAGGCAAGGAAAGGCAAAAATGAAAAGCAAGGCAAGGCAAAAGTGCAAAGAAAGGAAAGGGAAGACAAGGCAAAAGTGCAAACCAAGGCATGCAAAGGCAACACAAAAGAGCAAAGCAAGGCAAGGCAAAGCAAAAGGGCAAAGCAAGGCAAGGCAAAAGGGCAAAGCAAGGAAAGGCAAGGAAAGGGAAAAGGGTAAAGCAAGGTAATGCAAGGCAAAAGGGCAAAGCAAGGCAAGGCAAGGCAAAAGGGTAAAGAAAGGGAAGGCAAAGCAAACGGGTAAAGCAAGGCAAGGCAAGGCAAAAAGGCAAAGAAAGGCAAAGAAAGTCAAGGCAAAAGGGCAAAGCAAGGCAAGGCAAATAAGGAAAGCAAGGTAATGAAAGGCAAAGGAAAAGGGCAAAGCAAGGCATGGCAACGCAAAATGGGCAATCCAAGGCAAGGCAAGGCAAAAGGGCAAAGCTAAGCAAGGAAAGTCAAAAGGGAAAGCAAGACAAGGCAAGGGAAGCCAAAAGGGCAATGCAAGGCAAAGCAAAGCAAAGGGGTAAAGCAAGGCAATACAAGGCAAAAGGGCAAAGAAAGGCAAGGCAAGGAAAGGCAAAAACGAAAAGCAAGGTAATGCAAGGCAAAAGGGCAAAGCAAGGGAAGGCAAGGCAAAAGTGCAAACCAAGGCATGCAAAGGCAACACAAAAGAGCAAAGCAAAAAAGGCAACGCAAAAGGGCAAAGCAAGGCAAGGCAAAAGGGCAAAGCAAGGAAAGGCAAGGAAAGGGAAAAGGGTAAAGCAAGGTAATGCAAGGCAAAAGGGCAAAGCAAGGCAAGGCAAAAGGGTAAAGAAAGGGAAGGCAAAGCAAACGGGTAAAGCAAGGCAAGGCAAAAAGGCAAAGAAAGGCAAAGAAAGGCAAAGAAAGGAAAGGCAAATGGGCAAAGCAAGGCAAGGCAAGTCAAGGCAAAAAGTCAAAGAAAGGAAAGGCAAGGAAAGGCAAAACGGAAAAGCAAGGAACGGTAAGGCAAGGTAAATGGGCAAAGCAAGGCAAGGCATGGCAAAAGGGCATAGAAAGGAAAGGCAAGGCAAGGCAAGACAAGGCCAAGTGAAAAAGCAAGGCAAGGCAAAAGACCAAAGCAAGGCAAGGCAAGGCAAGACAAAAAGGCAAAGCAAGGCAAGTCTACAGGGCAAAGCAAGGCAAGGCAAGGCAAGGCAAAAGGGCAAAGCAAGGCAAGGCAAATGGGGAAAGCAAGACAATGAAAGGCAAGGGAAAATGGCAATGCAAGGCAAGGTAAGGCAAAAACGCAAAGCAAGGCAAGGCAAAATGGCAAAGCAAGGCAAGGCAAAGCAAACGGGTAAAGCAAGGCAATGCAAGGCAAAAGGGCAAAGAAAGGAAAGGGAAGGCAAGGCAAGACAAGGCCAAGTGAAAAAGCAAGGTAAGGCAAAAGACCAAAGCAAGGCAAGGCAAGGCAAGGCAAAAAGGCAAAGCAAGGAAAGGCAAAAGGGCAAAGCAAGACAAGTCAAGACAAGGCAAAAGGGCAAAGAAAGGCAAGGGAATGCAAGGCAAAAGGGCAAAGTAAGGTAAGGCAAAGCAAAAGAGCAAAGCAAGGCAAGGCAAGGCAAAAGGGCAAAGCATGGCAAGGCAAGGAAAGGCAAAAGAGAAAAGAAGGGCAAGGCAAGGCAAGGCAAAACGGCAAAGTAAGGCAAGGCAAGGCAAAACGGCAAAGTTAGGCAAGGCAAGGCAAATGGCAATGCAAGGCAATACAAAGCAAGGCAAAAGAGCAAAGCAAGTGAAGGCAAAGCAAACGGGTAAAGCAAGGCAAGGCAAAAAGGCAAAGAAAGGCAAGGCAAGGAAAGGCAAAATGGAAAAGCATGGCAAAGCAAGGCAAAAGGGCAAAGTTAAGCAAGGCAAGTCAAAAGTCAAAGCAAGACAACGGAAGGCAAGGCAAAAAGGCAAAGAAAGGAAAGGCAAAAATGCAAAGCAAGGCAAGGCAAAAGGGCAAAGCAAGGCAAGGGAAGGCAAGGCAAAAGTGCAAACCAAGGCATGCAAAGGCAATACAAAAGAGCAAAGCAAGGCAAGGCAACGCAAAAGGGCAAAGCAAGGCAAGGCAAAAGGGCAAGGCAAGGCAAGGCAAGGCGAAGCAAAACGGCAAAGCAAGGCAAGGCAAGGCAAAAGGGTAAAGAAAGGGAAGGCAAAGCAAACGGGTAAAGCAAGGCAAGGCAAGGCAAAAAGGCAAAGAAAGGCAAAGAAAGGAAAGGCAAATGGTCAAAGCAAGGCAAGGCAAGTCAAGGCAAAACGGCAAAGAAAGGAAAAACAAGGAAGGGCAAAACGGAAAAGCAAGGAAAGGTAAGGCAAGGTAAACGAGCAAAGCAAGGCAAGGCAAGGCAAAAGGGCAAAGCATGGTAAGGGAAGAGAAACGGGTAAAGAAAGGCAATGCAAGGCAAAAGGGCAAAGCAAGGCAAGGCAAATAAGGAAAGCAAGGTAATGAAAGACAAAGGAAAAGGGCAAAGCAAGGCATGGCAAGGCATAAAGGCAAACCAAGGCAAGGCAACGCAAAAGGGCAAAGCAAGGCAAGGCAAAAGGGCAAAGCAAGGCAAGGCAAGGCAAAAGGGTAAAGAAAGGGAAGGCAAAGCAAACGGGTAAAGCAAGGCAAGGCAAGGCAAAACGGCAAAGAAAGGCAAAGAAAGGAAAGGCAAATGGGCAAAGCAAGGCAAGGCAAGTCAAGGCAAAAAGTCAAAGAAAGGAAAGGCAAGGAAAGGCAAAACGGAAAAGCAAGGAACGGTAAGGCAAGGTAAATGGGCATAGCAAGGCAAGGCAAGGCAAAAGGGCAAAGCATGGTAAGGGAACAGAAACGGGTAAAGAAAGGATATGCAAGGCAAAAGGGCAAAGCAAGGAAAGGCAAAAGGGCAAAGGAAGACAATGCATGGCAAGTCTAAAGGGCAAAGCAAGGCAAGGCAAGGCAAAAGGGCAAAGCAAGGCACGGCAAATGGGGAAAGCAAGGTAATGAAAGGCAAAGGAAAAAGTCAAAGCAAGGCATGGCAATGCATAAAGGCAAACCAAGGCAAGGCAAAGCAAAAGGGCAATGCAAGGCAAGGTAAGGCAAAAAAGCAAAGCAAGGCAAGGCAAAATGGCAAAGCAAGGCAAGGCAAAGCAAACGGGTAAAGCAAGGCAATGCAAGGCAAAAGGGCAAAGAAAGGCAAGGCAAGGAAAGGCAAAAAGGCAAAGCAAGGCAAGGCAAAAGGGCAAAGAAAGGCAAGGGAAGGCAAGGCAAAACGGCAAAGAAAGGAAAGGCAAGGAAAGGCAAAAGGGAGAAGTAAGGAAAGGTAAGGCAAGGTAGAAATGGCAAAGCAAAGCAAGGCAAGGCAAAAGGGCAAAGCATGGTAAGGGAAGAGAAACGGGTAAAGAAAGGCAATGCAAGGCAAAAGGGCAAAGAAAGGAAAGGCAAAAGGGCAAAGGACGACAACGCAAGGCAAGTCTAAAGGGCAAAGCAAGGCAAGGCAAGGCAAGGCAAAAGGGCAAAGCAAGGCAAGGCAAATGGGGAAAGCAAGGTAATGAAAGGCAAGGGAAAAGGGCAAAGCAGGGCAAGGCAAGGCAAAAGGCTAAAGAAAGGGAAGGCAAAGCAAATGGTTAAAGCAAGGCAAGGCAAGGCAAATGGGCAAAGCAAAGCAAGGTAAGGCAAGGTAAATGGGCAAAGCAAGGCAAGGTAAGGCAAAAGGGCAAAGCATGTCAAGGGAAGAGAAACGGGTAAAGAAGGGCAATGCAAGGCAAAAGGGCAAAGAAAGGCAAGGCAAGGAAAGGCAAGGCAAAATGAAAAAGAAAGGCAAGGCAAAAGGCCAAAGCAAGGCAAGGCAAGGCAAAAGAGCAAAGCAAGGCGAGGCAAGGCAAGGCAAAAGGGCAAAGCAAGGAAAGGCAAGGAAAGGCAAAACGGAGATGTAAGGAAAGGTAAGGCAAGGTAAAAATGGCAAAGCAAGGCAAGGCAAGGCAAAAGGGCAAAGCATGGTAAAGGGAAGAGAAACGGGTAAAGAAAGGCAATACAAGGCAAAAGGGCAAAGAAAGGCAAGGTAATGCAAAAGAGCAAAGTAAGGCTAGGAAAGGCAAGGCAAAAGGGCAAAGCAAGGCATGGCAAGGCATAAAGGCAAACCAAGGCAAGGCAAGGGAAAAGGGCAAAGCTAAGCAAGGAAAGTCAAAACGAAAGCAAGACAAGGCAAGGCAAGGCAAAAGGGCAATGCAAGGCAAGGTAAGGCAAAAACGGAAAGCAAGGCAAGGCAAAATGGCAAAGCAAGGCAAGGCAAAGCAAACGGGTAAAGCAAGGCAATGCAAGGCAAAAGGGCAAAGAAAGGCAAGGCAAGGAAAGGCAAAAATGAAAAGCAAGGCAAGGCAAAAGGGCAAAGAAAGGCAAGGGAAGGCAAGGCAAAAGTGCAAACCAAGGCATGCAAAAGCAACACAAAAGAGCAAAGCAAGGCAAGGCAACGCAAAAGGGCAAAGCAAGGCAAGGCAAAAGGGCAAAGCAAGGAAAGGCAAGGAAAGGGAAAAGGGTAAAGCAAGGTAATGCAAGGCAAATGGGGAAAGCAAGGCAATGAAAGGCAAGGCAAAAGGGCAATGCAAGGCAAGGTAAGGCAAAAACGCAAAGCAAGGCAAGGCAAAATGGCAAAGCAAGGCAAGGCAAAGCAAACGGGTAAAGCAAGGCAATGCAAGGCAAAAGGGCAAAGAAAGGAAAGGCAAGGCAAGGCAAGACAAGGCCAAGTGAAAAAGCAAGGCAAGGCAAAAGACCAAAGCAAGGCAAGGCAAGGCAAGACAAAAAGGCAAAGCAAGGCAAGTCTACAGGGCAAAGCAAGGCAAGGCAAGGCAAGGCAAAAGGGCAAAGCAAGGCAAGGCAAATGGGGAAAGCAAGACAATGTGGTCTAGACAATAGAGTAGTGAGGTGGGTTGCAAACTGGCTTAAGGAGAGAAGCCAGAGAGTGGTAGTCAATGGTGCGGAGTCTAGTTGGAGGCCAGTATCTAGTGGAGTGCCTCAGGGGTCAGTGCTGGGGCCAATATTATTCAATATATTCATTAACGATTTAGACGAGGGAATAGAGTGCACTATCAGCAAGTTTGCTGATGACACTAAGCTGGGAGGAGTGGCTGACACGCCAGAAGGCTGTGCTGCCATCCAGCGGGACCTGGACAGGCTGGAGAGTTGGGCGGGGAATAACCTGATGAAATTTAACAAGGGAAAGTGTAGAGTCCTGCATCTGGGCAGGAACAACCCCGGGTTCCAGTATAGGTTGGGAAATTACATATTAGAGAGCAGTGTAGAGGAAAGGGACCTGGGGGTCCTGGTGGACAACAGGATGACCATGAGCCAGCACTGTGCCCTTGTGGCCAGGAAGGCCAATGGCATCCTGGGGTGTATTAGAAGGGGGGTGGCTAGTAGATCGAGAGAGGTCCTCCTTCCCCTCTACTCCGCCCTGGTGAGACCACATCTGGAATATTGTGTCCAGTTCTGGGCCCCTCAGTTCAAGAAGGACAGGGAACTGCTGGAGAGGGTCCAGCGTAGGGCAACCAAGATGATTAAGGGAGTGGAGCACCTCCCTTATGAAGAAAGGCTGAGGGAGCTGGGGCTTTTTAGTTTGGAGAAGAGGAGACTAAGGGGGGACCTCATTAATGTTTATAAATATATAAAGGGTGAGTGCCACGAGGATGGAGCCAGGCTCTTCTCGGTGGCAAACAATGGTAGGACAAGGGGTAATGGGATCAAGCTGGAACACAAGAGGTTCCGCTTAAATTTGAGAAGAAACTTCTTCTCAGTGAGGGTGACAGAGCACTGGAACAGGCTGCCCAGGGAGGTTGTGGAGTCTCCTTCTCTGGAGACATTCAAGACCCGCCTGGACATGTTCCTGTGTGACCACACCTAGGCGTTCCTGCTCCAGCAGGGGGATTGGACTAGATGATCTTTTGAGGTCCCTTCCAATCCCAAACATACTGTGATACTGTGATACTGTGATGAAAGGCAAGGCAAAATGGCAAAGCAAGGCAAGGCAAAGCAAACGGGTAAAGCAAGGCAATGCAAGGCAAAAGGGCAAAGAAAGGAAAGGCAAGGCAAGGCAAGACAAGGCCAAGTGAAAAAGCAAGGTAAGGCAAAAGACCAAAGCAAGGCAAGGCAAGGCAAGGCAAAAAGGCAAAGCAAGGAAAGGCAAAAGGGCAAAGCAAGACAAGGCACGGCAAGGAAAAAGGGCAAAGAAAGGCAAGGGAATGCAAGGCAAAAGGGCAAAGTAAGGTAAGGCAAAGCAAAAGAGCAAAGCAAGGCAAGGCAAGGCAAAAGGGCAAAGCATGGCAAGGCAAGGAAAGGCAAAAGAGAAAAGAAGGGCAAGGCAAGGCAAGGCAAAACGGCAAAGTAAGGCAAGGCAAGGCAAATGGCAATGCAAGGCAATACAAAGCAAGGCAAAAGAGCAAAGCAAGTGAAGGCAAAGCAAACGGGTAAAGCAAGGCAAGGCAAAAAGGCAAAGAAAGGCAAGGCAAGGAAAGGCAAAATGGAAAAGCATGGCAAAGCAAGGCAAAAGGGCAAAATTAAGCAAGGCAAGTCAAAAGGGAAAGCAAGACAACGGAAGGCAAGGCAAAAAGGCAAAGAAAGGAAAGGCAAAAATGCAAAGCAAGGCAAGGCAAAAGGGCAAAGCAAGGCAAGGGAAGGCAAGGCAAAAGTGCAAACCAAGGCATGCAAAGGCAATACAAAAGAGCAAAGCAAGGCAAGGCAACGCAAAAGGGCAAAGCAAGGCAAGGCAAAAGGGCAAGGCAAGGCAAGGCAAGGCGAAGCAAAACGGCAAAGCAAGGCAAGGCAAGGCAAAAGGGTAAAGAAAGGGAAGGCAAAGCAAACGGGTAAAGCAAGGCAAGGCAAGGCAAAAAGGCAAAGAAAGGCAAAGAAAGGAAAGGCAAATGGTCAAAGCAAGGCAAGGCAAGTCAAGGCAAAACGGCAAAGAAAGGAAAAACAAGGAAGGGCAAAACGGAAAAGCAAGGAAAGGTAAGGCAAGGTAAACGAGCAAAGCAAGGCAAGGCAAGGCAAAAGGGCAAAGCATGGTAAGGGAAGAGAAACGGGTAAAGAAAGGCAATGCAAGGCAAAAGGGCAAAGCAAGGCAAGGCAAATAAGGAAAGTAAGGTAATGAAAGACAAAGGAAAAGGGCAAAGCAAGGCATGGCAAGGCATAAAGGCAAACCAAGGCAAGGCAAGGCAAAAGGGCAAAGCTAAGCAAGGAAAGTCAAAACGAAAGCAAGACAAGGCAAGGCAAGGCAAAAGGGCAATGCAAGGCAAGGTAAGGCAAAAACGGAAAGCAAGGCAAGGCAAAATGGCAAAGCAAGGCAAGGCAAAGCAAACGGGTAAAGCAAGGCAATGCAAGGCAAAAAGGCAAAGAAAGGCAAAAGGCAAGGAAAGGCAAAAATGAAAAGCAAGGCAAGGCAAAAGGGCAAAGAAAGGCAAGGGAAGGCAAGGCAAAAGTGCAAACCAAGGCATGCAAAGGCAACACAAAAGAGGAAAGCAAGGCAAGGCAACGCAAAAGGGCAAAGCAAGGCAAGGCAAAAGGGCAAAGCAAGGAAAGGCAAGGCAAAAGGGTAAAGAAAGGGAAGGCAAAGCAAACGGGTAAAGCAAGGCAAGGCAAGGCAAAACGGCAAAGAAAGGCAAAGAAAGGAAAGGCAAATGGGCAAAGCAAGGCAAGGCAAGTCAAGGCAAAAAGTCAAAGAAAGGAAAGGCAAGGAAAGGCAAAACGGAAAAGCAAGGAACGGTAAGGCAAGGTAAATGGGCATAGCAAGGCAAGGCAAGGCAAAAGGGCAAAGCATGGTAAGGGAACAGAAACGGGTAAAGAAAGGATATGCAAGGCAAAAGGGCAAAGCAAGGAAAGGCAAAAGGGCAAAGGAAGACAATGCATGGCAAGTCTAAAGGGCAAAGCAAGGCAAGGCAAGGCAAAAGGGCAAAGCAAGGCACGGCAAATGGGGAAAGCAAGGTAATGAAAGGCAAAGGAAAAAGTCAAAGCAAGGCATGGCAATGCATAAAGGCAAACCAAGGCAAGGCAAAGCAAAAGGGCAATGCAAGGCAAGGTAAGGCAAAAACGCAAAGCAAGGCAAGGCAAAATGGCAAAGCAAGGCAAGGCAAAGCAAACGGGTAAAGCAAGGCAATGCAAGGCAAAAGGGCAAAGAAAGGCAAGGCAAGGAAAGGCAAAAAGGCAAAGCAAGGCAAGGCAAAAGGGCAAAGAAAGGCAAGGGAAGGCAAGGCAAAACGGCAAAGAAAGGAAAGGCAAGGAAAGGCAAAAGGGAGAAGTAAGGAAAGGTAAGGCAAGGTAGAAATGGCAAAGCAAAGCAAGGCAAGGCAAAAGGGCAAAGCATGGTAAGGGAAGACAAACGGGTAAAGAAAGGCAATGCAAGGCAAAAGGGCAAAGCAAGGAAAGGCAAAAGGGCAAAGGACGACAACGCAAGGCAAGTCTAAAGGGCAAAGCAAGGCAAGGCAAGGCAAGGCAAAAGGGCAAAGCAAGGCAAGGCAAATGGGGAAAGCAAGGTAATGAAAGGCAAGGGAAAAGGGCAAAGCAGGGCAAGGCAAGGCAAAAGGCTAAAGAAAGGGAAGGCAAAGCAAATGGTTAAAGCAAGGCAAGGCAAGGCAAATGGGCAAAGCAAAGCAAGGTAAGGCAAGGTAAATGGGCAAAGCAAGGCAAGGTAAGGCAAAAGGGCAAAGCATGTCAAGGGAAGAGAAACGGGTAAAGAAGGGCAATGCAAGGCAAAAGGGCAAAGAAAGGCAAGGCAAGGAAAGGCAAGGCAAAATGAAAAAGAAAGGCAAGGCAAAAGGCCAAAGCAAGGCAAGGCAAGGCAAAAGAGCAAAGCAAGGCGAGGCAAGGCAAGGCAAAAGGGCAAAGCAAGGAAAGGCAAGGAAAGGCAAAACGGAGATGTAAGGAAAGGTAAGGCAAGGTAAAAATGGCAAAGCAAGGCAAGGCAAGGCAAAAGGGCAAAGCATGGTAAAGGGAAGAGAAACGGGTAAAGAAAGGCAATACAAGGCAAAAGGGCAAAGAAAGGCAAGGTAATGCAAAAGAGCAAAGTAAGGCTAGGAAAGGCAAGGCAAAAGGGCAAAGCAAGGCATGGCAAGGCATAAAGGCAAACCAAGGCAAGGCAAGGGAAAAGGGCAAAGCTAAGCAAGGAAAGTCAAAACGAAAGCAAGACAAGGCAAGGCAAGGCAAAAGGGCAATGCAAGGCAAGGTAAGGCAAAAACGGAAAGCAAGGCAAGGCAAAATGGCAAAGCAAGGCAAGGCAAAGCAAACGGGTAAAGCAAGGCAATGCAAGGCAAAAGGGCAAAGAAAGGCAAGGCAAGGAAAGGCAAAAATGAAAAGCAAGGCAAGGCAAAAGGGCAAAGAAAGGCAAGGGAAGGCAAGGCAAAAGTGCAAACCAAGGCATGCAAAAGCAACACAAAAGAGCAAAGCAAGGCAAGGCAACGCAAAAGGGCAAAGCAAGGCAAGGCAAAAGGGCAAAGCAAGGAAAGGCAAGGAAAGGGAAAAGGGTAAAGCAAGGTAATGCAAGGCAAATGGGGAAAGCAAGGCAATGAAAGGCAAGGCAAAAGGGCAATGCAAGGCAAGGTAAGGCAAAAACGCAAAGCAAGGCAAGGCAAAATGGCAAAGCAAGGCAAGGCAAAGCAAACGGGTAAAGCAAGGCAATGCAAGGCAAAAGGGCAAAGAAAGGAAAGGCAAGGCAAGGCAAGACAAGGCCAAGTGAAAAAGCAAGGCAAGGCAAAAGACCAAAGCAAGGCAAGGCAAGGCAAGACAAAAAGGCAAAGCAAGGCAAGTCTACAGGGCAAAGCAAGGCAAGGCAAGGCAAGGCAAAAGGGCAAAGCAAGGCAAGGCAAATGGGGAAAGCAAGACAATGAAAGGCAAGGCAAAATGGCAATGCAAGGCAAGGTAAGGCAAAAACGCAAAGCAAGGCAAGGCAAAATGGCAAAGCAAGGCAAGGCAAAGCAAACGGGTAAAGCAAGGCAATGCAAGGCAAAAGGGCAAAGAAAGGAAAGGCAAGGCAAGGCAAGACAAGGCCAAGTGAAAAAGCAAGGTAAGGCAAAAGACCAAAGCAAGGCAAGGCAAGGCAAGGCAAAAAGGCAAAGCAAGGAAAGGCAAAAGGGCAAAGCAAGACAAGGCACGGCAAGGAAAAAGGGCAAAGAAAGGCAAGGGAATGCAAGGCAAAAGGGCAAAGTAAGGTAAGGCAAAGCAAAAGAGCAAAGCAAGGCAAGGCAAGGCAAAAGGGCAAAGCATGGCAAGGCAAGGAAAGGCAAAAGAGAAAAGAAGGGCAAGGCAAGGCAAGGCAAAACGGCAAAGTAAGGCAAGGCAAGGCAAATGGCAATGCAAGGCAATACAAAGCAAGGCAAAAGAGCAAAGCAAGTGAAGGCAAAGCAAACGGGTAAAGCAAGGCAAGGCAAAAAGGCAAAGAAAGGCAAGGCAAGGAAAGGCAAAATGGAAAAGCATGGCAAAGCAAGGCAAAAGGGCAAAGTTAAGCAAGGCAAGTCAAAAGGGAAAGCAAGACAACGGAAGGCAAGGCAAAAAGGCAAAGAAAGGAAAGGCAAAAATGCAAAGCAAGGCAAGGCAAAAGGGCAAAGCAAGGCAAGGGAAGGCAAGGCAAAAGTGCAAACCAAGGCATGCAAAGGCAATACAAAAGAGCAAAGCAAGGCAAGGCAACGCAAAAGGGCAAAGCAAGGCAAGGCAAAAGGGCAAGGCAAGGCAAGGCAAGGCGAAGCAAAACGGCAAAGCAAGGCAAGGCAAGGCAAAAGGCTAAAGAAAGGGAAGGCAAAGCAAACGGGTAAAGCAAGGCAAGGCAAGGCAAAAAGGCAAAGAAAGGCAAAGAAAGGAAAGGCAAATGGTCAAAGCAAGGCAAGGCAAGTCAAGGCAAAACGGCAAAGAAAGGAAAAACAAGGAAGGGCAAAACGGAAAAGCAAGGACAGGTAAGGCAAGGTAAACGAGCAAAGCAAGGCAAGGCAAGGCAAAAGGGCAAAGCATGGTAAGGGAAGAGAAACGGGTAAAGAAAGGCAATGCAAGGCAAAAGGGCAAAGCAAGGCAAGGCAAATAAGGAAAGTAAGGTAATGAAAGACAAAGGAAAAGGGCAAAGCAAGGCATGGCAAGGCATAAAGGCAAACCAAGGCAAGGCAAGGCAAAAGGGCAAAGCTAAGCAAGGAAAGTCAAAACGAAAGCAAGACAAGGCAAGGCAAGGCAAAAGGGCAATGCAAGGCAAGGTAAGGCAAAAACGGAAAGCAAGGCAAGGCAAAATGGCAAAGCAAGGCAAGGCAAAGCAAACGGGTAAAGCAAGGCAATGCAAGGCAAAAAGGCAAAGAAAGGCAAAAGGCAAGGAAAGGCAAAAATGAAAAGCAAGGCAAGGCAAGAGGGCAAAGAAAGGCAAGGGAAGGCAAGGCAAAAGTGCAAACCAAGGCATGCAAAGGCAACACAAAAGAGGAAAGCAAGGCAAGGCAACGCAAAAGGGCAAAGCAAGGCAAGGCAAAAGGGCAAAGCAAGGAAAGGCAAGGCAAAAGGGTAAAGAAAGGGAAGGCAAAGCAAACGGGTAAAGCAAGGCAAGGCAAGGCAAAACGGCAAAGAAAGGCAAAGAAAGGAAAGGCAAATGGGCAAAGCAAGGCAAGGCAAGTCAAGGCAAAAAGTCAAAGAAAGGAAAGGCAAGGAAAGGCAAAACGGAAAAGCAAGGAACGGTAAGGCAAGGTAAATGGGCATAGCAAGGCAAGGCAAGGCAAAAGGGCAAAGCATGGTAAGGGAACAGAAACGGGTAAAGAAAGGATATGCAAGGCAAAAGGGCAAAGCAAGGAAAGGCAAAAGGGCAAAGGAAGACAATGCATGGCAAGTCTAAAGGGCAAAGCAAGGCAAGGCAAGGCAAAAGGGCAAAGCAAGGCACGGCAAATGGGGAAAGCAAGGTAATGAAAGGCAAAGGAAAAAGTCAAAGCAAGGCATGGCAATGCATAAAGGCAAACCAAGGCAAGGCAAAGCAAAAGGGCAATGCAAGGCAAGGTAAGGCAAAAAAGCAAAGCAAGGCAAGGCAAAATGGCAAAGCAAGGCAAGGCAAAGCAAACGGGTAAAGCAAGGCAATGCAAGGCAAAAGGGCAAAGAAAGGCAAGGCAAGGAAAGGCAAAAAGGCAAAGCAAGGCAAGGCAAAAGGGCAAAGAAAGGCAAGGGAAGGCAAGGCAAAACGGCAAAGAAAGGAAAGGCAAGGAAAGGCAAAAGGGAGAAGTAAGGAAAGGTAAGGCAAGGTAGAAATGGCAAAGCAAAGCAAGGCAAGGCAAAAGGGCAAAGCATGGTAAGGGAAGAGAAACGGGTAAAGAAAGGCAATGCAAGGCAAAAGGGCAAAGAAAGGAAAGGCAAAAGGGCAAAGGACGACAACGCAAGGCAAGTCTAAAGGGCAAAGCAAGGCAAGGCAAGGCAAGGCAAAAGGGCAAAGCAAGGCAAGGCAAATGGGGAAAGCAAGGTAATGAAAGGCAAGGGAAAAGGGCAAAGCAGGGCAAGGCAAGGCAAAAGGCTAAAGAAAGGGAAGGCAAAGCAAATGGTTAAAGCAAGGCAAGGCAAGGCAAATGAGCAAAGCAAAGCAAGGTAAGGCAAGGTAAATGGGCAAAGCAAGGCAAGGTAAGGCAAAAGGGCAAAGCATGTCAAGGGAAGAGAAACGGGTAAAGAAGGGCAATGCAAGGCAAAAGGGCAAAGAAGGGCAAGGCAAGGAAAGGCAAGGCAAAATGAAAAAGAAAGGCAAGGCAAAAGGCCAAAGCAAGGCAAGGCAAGGCAAAAGAGCAAAGCAAGGCGAGGCAAGGCAAGGCAAAAGGGCAAAGCAAGGAAAGGCAAGGAAAGGCAAAACGGAGATGTAAGGAAAGTTAAGGCAAGGTAAAAATGGCAAAGCAAGGCAAGGCAAGGCAAAAGGGCAAAGCATGGTAAGGGAAGAGAAACGGGTAAAGAAAGGCAATACAAGGCAAAAGGGCAAAGAAAGGCAAGGTAATGCAAAAGAGCAAAGTAAGGCTAGGAAAGGCAAGGCAAAAGGGCAAAGCAAGGCATGGCAAGGGATAAAGGCAAACCAAGGCAAGGCAAGGGAAAAGGGCAAAGCTAAGCAAGGAAAGTCAAAACGAAAGCAAGACAAGGCAAGGCAAGGCAAAAGGGCAATGCAAGGCAAGGTAAGGCAAAAACGGAAAGCAAGGCAAGGCAAAATGGCAAAGCAAGGCAAGGCAAAGCAAACGGGTAAAGCAAGGCAATGCAAGGCAAAAGGGCAAAGAAAGGCAAGGCAAGGAAAGGCAAAAATGAAAAGCAAGGCAAGGCAAAAGGGCAAAGAAAGGCAAGGGAAGGCAAGGCAAAAGTGCAAACCAAGGCATGCAAAAGCAACACAAAAGAGCAAAGCAAGGCAAGGCAACGCAAAAGGGCAAAGCAAGGCAAGGCAAAAGGGCAAAGCAAGGAAAGGCAAGGAAAGGGAAAAGGGTAAAGCAAGGTAATGCAAGGCAAATGGGGAAAGCAAGGCAATGAAAGGCAAGGCAAAAGGGCAATGCAAGGCAAGGTAAGGCAAAAACGCAAAGCAAGGCAAGGCAAAATGGCAAAGCAAGGCAAGGCAAAGCAAACGGGTAAAGCAAGGCAATGCAAGGCAAAAGGGCAAAGAAAGGAAAGGCAAGGCAAGGCAAGACAAGGCCAAGTGAAAAAGCAAGGCAAGGCAAAAGACCAAAGCAAGGCAAGGCAAGGCAAGACAAAAAGGCAAAGCAAGGCAAGTCTACAGGGCAAAGCAAGGCAAGGCAAGGCAAGGCAAAAGGGCAAAGCAAGGCAAGGCAAATGGGGAAAGCAAGACAATGAAAGGCAAGGCAAAATGGCAATGCAAGGCAAGGTAAGGCAAAAACGCAAAGCAAGGCAAGGCAAAATGGCAAAGCAAGGCAAGGCAAAGCAAACGGGTAAAGGAAGGCAATGCAAGGCAAAAGGGCAAAGAAAGGAAAGGGAAGGCAAGGCAAGACAAGGCCAAGTGAAAAAGCAATGTAAGGCAAAAGACCAAAGCAAGGCAAGGCAAGGCAAGGCAAAAAGGCAAAGCAAGGAAAGGCAAAAGGGCAAAGCAAGACAAGGCACGGCAAGGCAAAAGGGCAAAGAAAGGCAAGGGAATGCAAGGCAAAAGGGCAAAGTAAGGTAAGGCAAAGCAAAAGAGCAAAGCAAGGCAAGGCAAGGCAAAAGGGCAAAGCATGGCAAGGCAAGGAAAGGCAAAAGAGAAAAGAAGGGCAAGGCAAGGCAAGGCAAAACGGCAAAGTAAGGCAAGGCAAGGCAAAACGGCAAAGTAAGGCAAGGCAAGGCAAATGGCAATGCAAGGCAATACAAAGCAAGGCAAAAGAGCAAAGCAAGTGAAGGCAAAGCAAACGGGTAAAGCAAGGCAAGGCAAAAAGGCAAAGAAAGGCAAGGCAAGGAAAGGCAAAATGGAAAAGCATGGCAAAGCAAGGCAAAAGGGCAAAGTTAAGCAAGGCAAGTCAAAAGGGAAAGCAAGACAACGGAAGGCAAGGCAAAAAGGCAAAGAAAGGAAAGGCAAAAATGCAAAGCAAGGCAAGGCAAAAGGGCAAAGCAAGGCAAGGGAAGGCAAGGCAAAAGTGCAAACCAAGGCATGCAAAGGCAATACAAAAGGGCAAAGCAAGGCAAGGCAACGCAAAAGGGCAAAGCAAGGCAAGGCAAAAGGGCAAGGCAAGGCAAGGCAAGGCAAAGCAAAACGGCAAAGCAAGGCAAGGCAAGGCAAAAGGCTAAAGAAAGGGAAGGCAAAGCAAACGGGTAAAGCAAGGCAAGGCAAGGCAAAAAGGCAAAGAAAGGCAAAGAAAGGAAAGGCAAATGGTCAAAGCAAGGCAAGG
The DNA here is from genome assembly GCA_032206185.1 of Columba guinea. NCBI lineage: Eukaryota > Metazoa > Chordata > Aves > Columbiformes > Columbidae > Columba > Columba guinea. The sequence continues at coordinate 443,118 of JAVLUU010000332.1, forward strand.
CAAGTCAAGGCAAAACGGCAAAGAAAGGAAAAACAAGGAAGGGCAAAACGGAAAAGCAAGGAAAGGTAAGGCAAGGTAAACGAGCAAAGCAAGGCAAGGCAAGGCAAAAGGGCAAAGCATGGTAAGGGAAGAGAAACGGGTAAAGAAAGGCAATGCAAGGCAAAAGGGCAAAGCAAGGCAAGGCAAATAAGGAAAGCAAGGTAATGAAAGACAAAGGAAAAGGGCAAAGCAAGGCATGGCAAGGCATAAAGGCAAACCAAGGCAAGGCAAGGCAAAAGGGCAAAGCTAAGCAAGGAAAGTCAAAACGAAAGCAAGACAAGGCAAGGCAAGGCAAAAGGGCAATGCAAGGCAAGGTAAGGCAAAAACGGAAAGCAAGGCAAGGCAAAATGGCAAAGCAAGGCAAGGCAAAGCAAATGGGTAAAGCAAGGCAATGCAAGGCAAAAGGGCAAAGAAAGGCAAGGCAAGGAAAGGCAAAAATGAAAAGCAAGGCAAGGCAAAAGGGCAAAGAAAGGCAAGGGAAGGCAAGGCAAAAGTGCAAACCAAGGCATGCAAAGGCAACACAAAAGAGGAAAGCAAGGCAAGGCAACGCAAAAGGGCAAAGCAAGGCAAGGCAAAAGGGCAAAGCAAGGAAAGGCAAGGCAAAAGGGTAAAGAAAGGGAAGGCAAAGCAAACGGGTAAAGCAAGGCAAGGCAAGGCAAAAAGGCAAAGAAAGGCAAAGAAAGGAAAGGCAAATGGGCAAAGCAAGGCAAGGCAAGTCAAGGCAAAAAGTCAAAGAAAGGAAAGGCAAGGAAAGGCAAAACGGAAAAGCAAGGAACGGTAAGGCAAGGTAAATGGGCATAGCAAGGCAAGGCAAGGCAAAAGGGCAAAGCATGGTAAGGGAACAGAAACGGGTAAAGAAAGGATATGCAAGGCAAAAGGGCAAAGCAAGGAAAGGCAAAAGGGCAAAGGAAGACAATGCATGGCAAGTCTAAAGGGCAAAGCAAGGCAAGGCAAGGCAAAAGGGCAAAGCAAGGCACGGCAAATGGGGAAAGCAAGGTAATGAAAGGCAAAGGAAAAACTAAAGCAAGGCATGGCAATGCATAAAGGCAAACCAAGGCAAGGCAAAGCAAAAGGGCAATGCAAGGCAAGGTAAGGCAAAAACGCAAAGCAAGGCAAGGCAAAATGGCAAAGCAAGGCAAGGCAAAGAAAACGGGTAAAGCAAGGCAATGCAAGGCAAAAGGGCAAAGAAAGGCAAGGCAAGGAAAGGCAAAAAGGCAAAGCAAGGCAAGGCAAAAGGGCAAAGAAAGGCAAGGGAAGGCAAGGCAAAACGGCAAAGAAAGGAAAGGCAAGGAAAGGCAAAAGGGAGAAGTAAGGTAAGGCAAGGTAGAAATGGCAAAGCAAAGCAAGGCAAGGCAAAAGGGCAAAGCATGGTAAGGGAAGAGAAACGGGTAAAGAAAGGCAATGCAAGGCAAAAGGGCAAAGCAAGGAAAGGCAAAAGGGCAAAGGACGACAATGCAAGGCAAGTCTAAAGGGCAAAGCAAGGCAAGGCAAGGCAAAAGGGCAAAGCAAGGCAAGGCAAATGGGGAAAGCAAGGTAATGAAAGGCAAGGGAAAAGGGCAAAGCAGGGCAAGGCAAGGCAAAAGGCTAAAGAAAGGGAAGGCAAAGCAAATGGTTAAAGCAAGGCAAGGCAAGGCAAATGGGCAAAGCAAAGCAAAGTAAGGCAAGGTAAATGGGCAAAACAAGGCAAGGCAAGGCAAAAGGGCAAAGCATGTCAAGGGAAGAGAAACGGGTAAAGAAGGGCAATGCAAGGCAAAAGGGCAAAGAAAGGCAAGGCAAGGAAAGGCAAGGCAAAATGAAAAAGAAAGGCAAGGCAAAAGGCCAAAGCAAGGCAAGGCAAGGCAAAAGAGCAAAGCAAGGCGAGGCAAGGCAAGGCAAAAGGGCAAAGCAAGGAAAGGCAAGGAAAGGGAAAAGGGTAAAGCAAGGTAATGCAAGGCAAATGGGGAAAGCAAGGCAATGAAAGGCAATGCAAAAGTGCAATGCAAGGCAAGGTAAGGCAAAAACGCAAAGCAAGGCAAGGCAAAATGGCAAAGCAAGGCAAGGCAAAGCAAACAGGTAAAGCAAGGCAATGCAAGGCAAAAGGGCAAAGAAAGGAAAGGCAAGGCAAGGCAAGACAAGGCCAAGTGAAAAAGCAAGGCAAGGCAAAAGACCAAAGCAAGGCAAGGCAAGGCAAGGCAAAAAGGCAAAGCAAGGAAAGGCAAAAGGGCAAAGCAAGACAAGTCAAGACAAGGCAAAAGGGCAAAGAAAGGCAAGGGAATGCAAGGCAAAAGGGCAAAGTAAGGTAAGGCAAAGCAAAAGAGCAAAGCAAGGCAAGGCAAGGCAAAAGGGCAAAGCATGGCAAGGCAAGGAAAGGCAAAAGAGAAAAGAAGGGCAAGGCAAGGCAAGGCAAAACGGCAAAGTAAGGCAAGGCAAGGCAAAACGGCAAAGTAAGGCAAGGCAAGGCAAATGGCAATGCAAGGCAATACAAAGCAAGGCAAAAGAGCAAAGCAAGTGAAGGCAAAGCAAACGGGTAAAGCAAGGCAAGGCAAAAAGGCAAAGAAAGGCAAGGCAAGGAAAGGCAAAATGGAAAAGCATGGCAAAGCAAGGCAAAAGGGCAAAGTTAAGCAAGGCAAGTCAAAAGGGAAAGCAAGACAACGGAAGGCAAGGCAAAAAGGCAAAGAAAGGAAAGGCAAAAATGCAAAGCAAGGCAAGGCAAAAGGGCAAAGCAAGGCAAGGGAAGGCAAGGCAAAAGGGCAAAGCAAGGCAAGGCAAAAGGGCAAGGCAAGGCAAGGCAAGGCAAAGCAAAACGGCAAAGCAAGGCAAGGCAAGGCAAAAAGGCAAAGAAAGGCAAAGAAAGGAAAGGCAAATGGTCAAAGCAAGGCAAGGCAAGTCAAGGCAAAACGGCAAAGAAAGGAAAAAAAAAGAAAGGGCAAAACGGAAAAGCAAGGAAAGGTAAGGCAAGGTAAACGAGCAAAGCAAGGCAAGGCAAGGCAAAAGGGCAAAGCACGGTAAGGGAAGAGAAACGGGTAAAGAAAGGCAATGCAAGGCAAAAGGGCAAAGCAAGGCAAGGCAAATAAGGAAAGCAAGGTAATGAAAGGCAAAGGAAAAGGGCAAAGCAAGGCAAGGCAAGGCAAAAGGGTAAAGCTAAGCAAGGAAAGTCAAAAGGGAAAGCAAGACAAGGCAAGGCAAGGCAAAAGGGCAATGCAAGGCAAGGCAAAGCAAACGGGTAAAGCAAGGCAATGCAAGGCAAAAGGGCAAAGAAAGGCAAGGCAAGGAAAGGCAAAAATGAAAAGCAAGGCAAGGCAAAAGGGCAAAGAAAGGCAAGGGAAGGCAAGGCAAAACGGCAAAGAAAGGAAAGGCAAGGAAAGGCAAAAGGGAGAAGTAAGGAAAGGTAAGGCAAGGTAGAAATGGCAAAGCAAAGCAAGGCAAGGCAAAAGGGCAAAGCATGGTAAGGGAAGAGAAACGGGTAAAGAAAGGCAATGCAAGGCAAAAGGGCAAAGCATGGTAAGGGAAGAGAAACGGGTAAAGAAAGGCAATGCAAGGCAAAAGGGCAAAGCAAGGAAAGGCAAAAGGGCAAAGGACGACAATGCAAGGCAAGTCTAAAGGGTAAAGCAAGGCGAGGCAAGGCAAAAGGGCAAAGCAAGGCAAGGCAAATGGGGAAAGCAAGGTAATGAAAGGCAAGGGAAAAGGGCAAAGCAGGGCAAGGCAAGGCAAAAGGCTAAAGAAAGGGAAGGCAAAGCAAATGGTTAAAGCAAGGCAAGGCAAGGCAAATGGGCAAAGCAAAGCAAGGTAAGGCAAGGTAAATGGGCAGAACAAGGCAAGGCAAGGCAAAAGGGCAAAGCATGTCAAGGGAAGAGAAATGGGTAAAGAAGGGCAATGCAAGGCAAAAGGGTAAAGAAAGGCAAGGCAAGGAATGGCAAGGCAAAATGAAAAAGAAAGGCAAGGCAAAAGGCCAAAGCAAGGCAAGGCAAGGCAAAAGAGCAAAGCAAGGCGAGGCAAGGCAAGGCAAAAGGGCAAAGCAAGGAAAGACAAGGAAAGGCAAAACGGAGAAGTAAGGAAATGTAAGGCAAGGTAAAAATGGCAAAGCAAGGCAAGGCAAGGCAAAAGGGCAAAGCATGGTAAGGGAAGAGAAACGGGTAAAGAAAGGCAATGCAAGGCAAAAGGGCAAAGAAAGGCAAGGTAATGCAAAAGAGCAAAGTAAGGCTAGGAAAGGCAAGGCAAAAGGGCAAAGCAAGGCATGGCAAAGCATAAAGGCAAACCAAGGGAAGGCAAGGGAAAAGGGCAAAGCTAAGCAAGGAAAGTCAAAAGGGAAAGCAAGACAAGGCAAGGCAAGGCAAAATGGCAAAGCAAGGCAAGGCAAAGCAAACGGGTAAAGCAAGGCAATGCAAGGCAAAAGGGCAAAGAAAGGCAAGGCAAGGAAAGGCAAAAATGAAAAGCAAGGCAAGGCAAAAGGGCAAAGAAAGGCAAGGGAAGGCAAGGCAAAAGTGCAAACCAAGGCATGCAAAGGCAACACAAAAGAGCAAAGCAAGGCAAGGCAACGCAAAAGGGCAAAGCAAGGCAAGGCAAAAGGGCAAAGCTTGGCAAGGCAAAAGGGCAAAGCAAGGAAAGGCAAGGAAAGGGAAAAGGGTAAAGCAAGTTAATGCAAGGCAAATGGGGAAAGCAAGGCAATGAAAGGCAAGGCAAAAGGGCAATGCAAGGCAAGGTAAGGCAAAAACGCAAAGCAAGGCAAGGCAAAATGGCAAAGCAAGGCAAGGCAAAGCAAACGGGTAAAGCAAGGCAATGCAAGGCAAAAGGGCAAAGAAAGGAAAGGCAAGGCAAGGCAAGACAAGGCCAAGTGAAAAAGCAAGGCAAGGCAAAAGACCAAAGCAAGGCAAGGCAAGGCAAGACAAAAAGGCAAAGCAAGGCAAGTCTACAGGGCAAAGCAAGGCAAGGCAAGGCAAGGCAAAAGGGCAAAGCAAGGCCAGGCAAATGGGGAAAGCAAGACAATGAAAGGCAAGGGAAAATGGCAATGCAAGGCAAGGTAAGGCAAAAACGCAAAGCAAGGCAAGGCAAAATGGCAAAGCAAGGCAAGGCAAAGCAAACGGGTAAAGCAAGGCAATGCAAGGCAAAAGGGCAAAGAAAGGCAAGGCAAGGAAAGGCAAAAATGAAAAGCAAGGCAAGGCAAAATTGCAAAGAAATGCAAGGGAAAGCAAGGCAAAAGTGCAAACCAAGGCATGCAAAGGCAACACAAAAGAGGAAAGCAAGGCAAGGCAACGCAAAAGGGCAAAACAAGGCAAGGCAAAAGGGCAAAGCAAGGAAAGGCAAGGAAAGGGAAAAGGGTAAAGCAAGGTAATGCAAGGCAAAAGGGCAAAGCAAGGCAAGGCAAGGCAAAAGGGTAAAGAAAGGGAAGGCAAAGCAAACGGGTAAAGCAAGGCAAGGCAAGGCAAAAAGGCAAAGAAAGGCAAAGAAAGGAAAGGCAAATGGGCAAAGCAAGGCAAGGCAAGTCAAGGCAAAAGGGCAAAGCAAGGCAAGGCAAATAAGGAAAGCAAGGTAATGAAAGGCAAAGGAAAAGGGCAAAGCAAGGCATGGCAAGGCAAAATGGGCAAACCAAGGCAAGACAAGGCAAAAGGGCAAAGCTAAGCAAGGAAAGTCAAAAGGGAAAGCAAGACAAGGCAAGGGAAGGCAAAAGGGCAATGCAAGGCAAAGCAAAGCAAATGGGTAAAGCAAGGCAATACAAGGCAAAAGGGCAAAGAAAGGCAAGGCAAGGAAAGGCAAAAACGAAAAGCAACGTAATGCAAGGCAAAAGGGCAAAGCAAGGGAAGGCAAGGCAAAAGTGCAAACCAAGGCATGCAAAGGCAACACAAAAGAGCAAAGCAAGGCAAGGCAACGCAAAAGGGCAAAGCAAGGCAAGGCAAAAGGGCAAAGCAAGGAAAGGCAAGGAAAGGGAAAAGGGTAAAGCAAGGTAATGCAAGGCAAAAGGGCAAAGCAAGGCAAGGCAAAAGGGTAAAGAAAGGGAAGGCAAAGCAAACGGGTAAAGCAAGGCAAGGCAAAAAGGCAAAGAAAGGCAAAGAAAGGCAAAGAAAGGAAAGGCAAATGGGCAAAGCAAGGCAAGGCAAGTCAAGGCAAAAAGTCAAAGAAAGGAAAGGCAAGGAAAGGCAAAACGGAAAAGCAAGGAACGGTAAGGCAAGGTAAATGGGCAAAGCAAGGCAAGGCATGGCAAAAGGGCAAAGCATGGTAAGGGAACAGAAACGGGTAAAGAAAGGATATGCAAGGCAAAAGGGCAAAGAAAGGAAAGGCAAAAGGGCAAAGGAAGACAATGCATGGCAAGTCTAAAGGGCAAAGCAAGGCAAGGCAAGGCAAGGCAAAAGGGCAAAGCAAGGCACGGCAAATGGGGAAAGCAAGGTAATGAAAGGCAAAGGAAAAAGTCAAAGCAAGGCATGGCAATGCATAAAGGCAAACCAAGGCAAGGCAAAGCAAAAGGGCAATGCAAGGCAAGGTAAGGCAAAAACGCAAAGCAAGGCAAGGCAAAATGGCAAAGCAAGGCAAGGCAAAGCAAACGGGTAAAGTAAGGCAATGCAAGGCAAAAGGGCAAAGAAAGGCAAGGCAAAAGGGCAAAGGACGACAATGCAAGGCAAGTCTAAAGGGCAAAGCAAGGCAAGGCAAGGCAAGGCAAAAGGGCAAAGCAAGGCAAGGCAAATGGGGAAAGCAAGACAATGAAAGGTAAGGCAAAATGGCAATGCAAGGCAAGGTAAGGCAAAAACGCAAAGCAAGGCAAGGCAAAATGGCAAAGCAAGGCAAGGCAAAGCAAACGGGTAAAGCAAGGCAATGCAAGGCAAAAGGGCAAAGAAAGGAAAGGGAAGGCAAGGCAAGACAAGGCCAAGTGAAAAAGCAAGGCAAGGCAAAAGACCAAAGAAAGGCAAGGCAAGGCAAGGCAAAAAGGCAAAGCAAGGAAAGGCAAAAGGGCAAAGCAAGACAAGTCAAGACAAGGCAAAAGGGCAAAGAAAGGCAAGGGAATGCAAGGCAAAAGGGCAAAGTAAGGTAAGGCAAAGCAAAAGAGCAAAGCAAGGCAAGGCAAGGCAAAAGGGCAAAGCATGGCAAGGCAAGGAAAGGCAAAAGAGAAAAGAAGGGCAAGGCAAGGCAAGGCAAAACGGCAAAGTAAGGCAAGGCAAGGCAAAACGGCAAAGTAAGGCAAGGCAAGGCAAATGGCAATGCAAGGCAATACAAAGCAAGGCAAAAGAGCAAAGCAAGTGAAGGCAAAGCAAACGGGTAGAGCAAGGCAAGGCAAAAAGGCAAAGAAAGGCAAGGCAAGGAAAGGCAAAATGGAAAAGCATGGCAAAGCAAGGCAAATGGGCAAAGTTAAGCAAGGCAAGTCAAAAGGGAAAGCAAGACAACGGAAGGCAAGGCAAAAAGGCAAGGCAAGGAAAGGCAAAAATGCAAAGCAAGGCAAGGCAAAAGGGCAAAGCAAGGCAAGGGAAGGCAAAGCAAAACGGCAAAGCAAGGCAAGGCAAGGCAAAAGGCTAAAGAAAGGGAAGGCAAAGCAAACGGGTAAAGCAAGGCAAGGCAAGGCAAAAAGGCAAAGAAAGGCAAAGAAAGGCAAAGAAAGGAAAGGCAAATGGGCAAAGCAAGGCAAGGCAAGTCAAGGCAAAACGGCAAAGAAAGGAAAAACAAGGAAGGGCAAAACGGAAAAGCAAGGACAGGTAAGGCAAGGTAAACGAGCAAAGCAAGGCAAGGCAAGGCAAAATGGCAAAGCATGGTAAGGGAAGAGAAACGGGTAAAGAAAGGCAATGCAAGGCAAAAGGGCAAAGCAAGGCAAGGCAAATAAGGAAAGCAAGGTAATGAAAGGCAAAGGAAAAGGGCAAAGCAAGGCAAGGCAAGGCAAAAGGGCAAAGCTAAGCAAGGAAAGTCAAAAGGGAAAGCGAGACAAGGCAAGGCAAGGCAAAAGGGCAATGCAAGGCAAGGCAAAGCAAACGGGTAAAGCAAGGCAATGCAAGGCAAAAGGGCAAAGAAAGGCAAGGCAAGGAAAGGCAAAAATGAAAAGCAAGGCAAGGCAAAAGGGCAAAGGCAGGCAAGGGAAGGCAAGGCAAAAGTGCAAACCAAGGCATGCAAAGGCAACACAAAAGAGGAAAGCAAGGCAAGGCAACGCAAAAGGGCAAAGCAAGGCAAGGCAAAAGGGCAAAGCAAGGAAAGGCAAGGAAAGGGAAAAGGGTAAAGCAAGGTAATGCAAGGCAAAAGGGCAAAGCAAGGCAAGGCAAGGCAAAAAGGCAAAGAAAGGCAAAGAAAGGAAAGGCAAATGGGCAAAGCAAGGCAAGGCAAGTCAAGGCAAAAAGTCAAAGAAAGGAAAGGCAAGGAAAGGCAAAACGGAAAAGCAAGGAAAGGTAAGGCAAGGTAAATTGGCAAAGCAAGGCAAGGCAAGGCAAAAGGGCAAAGCATGGTAAGGGAAGAGAAACGGGTAAAGAAAGGATATGCAAGGCAAAAGGGCAAAGAAAGGAAAGGCAAAAGGGCAAAGGAAGACAATGCATGGCAAGTCTAAAGGGCAAAGCAAGGCAAGGCAAGGCAAGGCAAAAGGGCAAAGCAAGGCACGGCAAATGGGGAAAGCAAGGTAATGAAAGGCAAAGGAAAAAGTCAAAGCAAGGCATGGCAATGCATAAAGGCAAACCAAGGCAAGGCAAAGCAAAAGGGCAATGCAAGGCAAGGTAAGGCAAAAACGCAAAGCAAGGCAAGGCAAAATGGCAAAGCAAGGCAAGGCAAAGCAAACGGGTAAAGCAAGGCAATGCAAGGCAAAAGGGCAAAGAAAGGCAAGGCAAGGAAAGGCAAAAAGGCAAAGCAAGGAAAGGCAAATGGGCAAAGCAAGGCAAGGCAAGTCAAGGCAAAACGGCAAAGAAAGGAAAAACAAGGAAGGGCAAAACGGAAAAGCAAGGAAAGGTAAGGCAAGGTAAATGAGCAAAGCAAGGCAAGGCAAGGCAAAAGGGCAAAGCATGGTAAGGGAAGAGAAACGGGTAAAGAAAGGCAATGCAAGGCAAAAGGGCAAAGAAAGGAAAGGCAAAAGGGCAAAGGAAGACAATGCAAGGCAAGTCTAAAGGGCAAAGCAAGGCAAGGCAAGGCAAGGCAAAAGGGCAAAGCAAGGAAAGGCAAATGGGGAAAGCAAGGTAATGAAAGACAAGGGAAAAGGGCAAAGCAGGGCAAGGCAAGGCAAAAGGCTAAAGAAAGGGAAGGCAAAGCAAATGGTTAAAGCAAGGCAAGGCAAGGCAAAAGGGCAAAGCAAGGCAAGGCAAGGCAAAAGGGCAAAGCATGTCAAGGGAAGAGAAACGGGTAAAGAAGGGCAATGCAAGGCAAAAGGGCAAAGAAAGGCAAGGCAAGGAAAGGCAAGGCAAAATGAAAAAGAAAGGCCAGGCAAAAGGCCAAAGCAAGGCAAGGCAAGGCAAAAGAGCAAAGCAAGGCGAGGCAAGGCAAGGCAAAAGGGCAAAGCAAGGAAAGGCAAGGAAAGGCAAAACGGAGAAGTAAGGAAAGGTAAGGCAAGGTAAAAATGGCAAAGCAAGGCAAGGCAAGGCAAAAGGGCAAAGCATGGTAAGGGAAGAGAAACGGGTAAAGAAAGGCAATACAAGGCAAAAGGGCAAAGAAAGGCAAGGTAATGCAAAAGAGCAAAGTAAGGCTAGGAAAGGCAAGGCAAAAGGGCAAAGCAAGGCATGGCAAGGGAAAAGGGCAAAGCTAAGCAAGGAAAGTCAAAAGGGAAAGCAAGACAAGGCAAGGCAAGGCAAAAGTGCAATGCAAGGCAAGGTAAGGCAAAAACGCAAAGCAAGGCAAGGCAAAATGGCAAAGTAAGGCAAGGCAAAGCAAACGGGTAAAGCAAGGCAATGCAAGGCAAAAGGGCAAAGAAAGGCAAGGCAAGGAAAGGCAAAAATGAAAAGCAAGGCAAGGCAAAAGGGCAAAGAAAGGCAAGGGAAGGCAAGGCAAAAGTGCAAACCAAGGCATGCAAAGGCAACACAAAAGAGCAAAGCAAGGCAAGGCAAAAGGGCAAAGCAAGGAAAGGCAAGGAAAGGGAAAAGGGTAAAGCAAGGTAATGCAAGGCAAAAGGGCAAAGCAAGGCAAGGCAAGGCAAAAGGGTAAAGAAAGGGAAGGCAAAGCAAACGGGTAAAGCAAGGCAAGGCAAGGCAAAAAGGCAAAGAAAGGCAAAGAAAGGAAAGGCAAATGGGCAAAGCAAGGCAAGGCAATTCAAGGCAAAAAGGCAAAGAAAGGAAAGGCAAGGAAAGGCAAAACGGAAAAGCAAGGAAAGGTAAGGCAAGGTAAATGGGCAAAGCAAGGCAAGGCAAGGCAAAATGGCAAAGCATGGTAAGGGAAGAGAAACGGGTAAAGAAAGGCAATGCAAGGCAAAAGGGCAAAGAAAGGCAAGGTAAGGCAAAAGAGCAAAGGAAGGCTAGGAAAGGCAAGGCAAAAGGGCAAAGCAAGGCATGGCAAGGCATAAAGGCAAACCAAGGCAAGGCAAGGGAAAAGGGCAAAGCTAAGCAAGGAAAGTCAAAAGGGAAAGCAAGACAAGGCAAGGCAAGGCAAAAGGGCAATGCAAGGCAAGGTAAGGCAAAAACGCAAAGCAAGGCAAGGCAAAATGGCAAAGCAAGGCAAGGCAAAGCAAACGGGTAAAGCAAGGCAATGCAAAGCAAAAGGGCAAAGAAAGGCAAGGGAAGGCAAGGCAAAAGGGCAAAGCAAGAGAAGGCAAGGAAAGGCAAAAGAGAAAAGAAGGACAAGGCAAGGCAAGGCAAAACGGCAAAGTAAGGCAAGGCAAGGCAAAAGGGCAAGGCAAGGCAAGGCAAAAGAGCAAAGCAAGGCAAGACAAGTCAAAAGGGCAAAGCAAGGCAATGCAAGAGAAGGCAAAAGGGCAAACCAAGGCAAGGCAAATGGGGAAAGCAAGGTAATGAAAGGCAAAGGAAAAGGGCAAAGCAGGGCAAGGCAAGGCAAAAGGCTAAAGAAAGGGAAGGCAAAGCAAATGGTTAAAGCAAGGCAAGGCAAGGCAAAAAGGCAAAGAAAGGCAAGGCAAAGCAAGGCAAATGGGTAAAGCAAAGCAAGGTAAGGCAAGGTAAATGGGCAAAGCAAGGCAAGGCAAGGCAAAAGGGCAAAGCATGGCAAGGGAAGAGAGACGGGTAAAGAATGGCAATGCAAGGCAAAAGGGCAAAGAAAGGCAAGGCAAGTAAAGGCAAGGCAAAATGAAAAAGAAAGGCAAGGCAAAAGGCCAAAGCAAGGCAAGACAAGGCAAAAGAGCAAAGCAAGGCGAGGCAAGGCAAGGCAAAAGGGCAAAGCAAGACAATGCAAGGCAAGTCTAAATAGCAAAGCAAGGCAATGCAAGAGAAGGCAAAGGGCAAACCAAGGCCAGGCAAATGGGGAAAGCAAGGTAATGAAAGGCAAGGGAAAAGGGCAAAGCCAAGCAAGGCAAGTCAAATGGGAAAGCAAGACAAGGCATGGCAAGGCAAAAGGGCAATGCAAGGCAAGGTAAGGCAAAAACTCAAAGCAAGGCAAGGAAAAAGGGCAAAGAAAGGCAAGGGAAGGCAAGGCAAAAGTGCAAACCAAGGCATGCAAAGGCAACACAAAAGAGCAAAGCAAGGCAAGGCAACGCAAAAGGGCAAAGCAAGGCAAGGCAAAAGGGCAAAGCAAGGCAAGGCAAGGAAAGGGAAAAGGGTAAAGCAAAGTAATGCAAGGCAAAAGGGCAAAGCAAGACAAGGCAAGGCAAGGCAAAAGGGAATAGCAAGGCAAGGCAACTCAAAGGTAAACGGCAAAGTAAGGCAGGGCAAGGCAAAAGGGTAAAGAAAGGGAAGGCAAAGCAAACGGGCAAAGCAAGGCATGGCAAGGCATAAAGGCAAACCAAGGCAAGGCAAAGCAGAAGGGCAAAGCAAGCAAGGAAAGTCAAAAGGGAAAGCAAGACAAAGCAAGGCTAGGCAAAAGGGCAATGCAAGGCAAGGTAAGGCAAAAACGCAAAGCAAGGCAAGGCAAAATGGCAAAGCAAGGCAAGGCAAAGCAAACGGGTAAAGCAAGGCAATGCAAGGCAAAAGGGCAAAGAAAGGGAAGGCAAGGAAAGGCAAAAATGAAAAGCAAGGCAAGGCAAAAGGGCAAAGAAAGGCAAGGGAAGGCAAGGCAAAAGTGCAAACCAAGGCATGCAAAAGCAACACAAAAGAGCAAAGCAAGGCAAGGCAACGCAAAAGGGCAAAGCAAGGCAAGGCAACGCAAAAGGGCAAAGCAAGGCAAGGCAAAAGGGCAAAGCAAGGAAAGGCAAGGAAAGGGAAAAGGGAAAAGCAAGGTAATACAAGGCAAAAGGGCAAAGCAAGGCAAGGCAAGTCAAGGCAAAAAGGCAAAGAAAGGAAAGGGAAGGAAAGGCAAAACGGAAAAGCAAGGAAAGGTAAGGCAAGGTAAATGGGCAAAGCAAGGCAAGGCAAGGCAAAAGGGCAAAGCATGGCAAGGGAAGAGAAACGGGTAAAGAAAGGCAATGCAAGACAAAAGGGCAAAGAAAGGCAAGGTAAGGCAAAAGAGCAAAGTAAGGCTAAGGCAAGGCAAGGCAAATGGCAAAGCAAGGAAAGGCAAAAGGGCAAAGGAAGACAATGCAAGGCAAGTCTACAGGGCAAAGCAAGGCAAGGCAAGGCAAAAGGGCAAAGCAAGGCAAGGCAAATGGGGAAAGCAAGGCAATGAAAGGCAGGGCAAAAGGGCAATGCAAGGCAAGGGAAGGCAAAAACGCAAAGCAAGGCAAGGCAAAATGGCAAAGCAAGGCAATGCAAGGCAAAAGGGAAAAGAAAGGAAAGGCAAGGCAAGGCAAGACAAGGCCAAGTGAAAAAGCAAGGCAAGTCAAAAGACCAAAGCAAGGCAAGGCAAGGAAAGGCAAAAAGGCAAAGCAAGGCAAATCTACAGGGCAAAGCAAGGCAAAGCAAGGCAAAAGGGCAAAGCAAGGCAAGGCAAATGGGGAAAGCAAGGCAATGAAAGGCAAGGCAAAAGGGCAATGCAAGGCAAGGTAAGGCAAAAACGCAAAGCAAGGCAAGGCAAATTGGCAAAGCAAGGCAAGGCAAAGCAAACGGGTAAAGGAAGGCAATGCAAGGCAAAAGGGGAAAGAAAGGAAAGGGAAGGCAAGGAAAGACAAGGCCAAGTGAAAAAGCAAGGCAAGGCAAAAGACCAAAGCAAGACAAGGCAAGGCAAGGCAAAAAGGCAAAGCAAGGAAAGGCAAAAGGGCAAAGCAAGACAATGCAAGGCAAGGCAAAAGGGCAAAGATAGGCACGGGAATGCAAGGCAAAATGGCAAAGTAAGGTAAGGCAAAGCAAAAGAGCAAAGCAAGGCAAGGCAAGGCAAAAGGGCAAAGCATGGCAAGGCAAGGAAAGGCAAAAGAGAAAAGAAGGGCAAGGCAAGGCAAGGCAAAACGGCAAAGTAAGGTAAGGCAAGGCAAATGGCAAAGCAAGGCAATACAAAGCAAGGCAAAAGAGCAAAGCAAAAGGGTAAAGCAAGGCAAGGCAAAAAGGCAAAGAAAGGCAAGGCAAGGAAAGGCAAAATGGAAAAGCATGGCAAAGCAAGGCAAAAGGGCAAAGTTAAGCAAGGCAAGTCAAAAGGGAAAGCAAGACAACGGAATGCAAGGCAAAAAGGCAAAGAAAGGAAAGGCAAAAATGCAAAGCAAGGCAAGGCAAAAGGGCAAAGCAAGGCAAGGCAAAAGGGCAAGGCAAGGCAAGGCAAGGCAAAGCAAAACGGCAAAGCAAGGCAAGGCAAGGCAAAAGGCTAAAGAAAGGGAAGGCAAAGCAAACGGGTAAAGCAAGGCAAGGCATGTCAAGGCAAAAAGGCAAAGAAAGGAAAGGCAAAGAAAGGCAAAACGGAAAAGCAAGGAAAGGTAAGGCAAGGTAAATGGGCAAAGCAAGGCAAGGCAAGGCAAAAGGGCAAAGCATGGTAAGGGAAGAGAAACGGGTAAAGAAAGTCAATGCAAGGCAAAAGGGCAAAGAAAGGCAAGGTAAGGCAAAAGAGCAAAGTAAGGCTAAGGCAAGGCAAGGCAAAAGGGCAAAGCAAGGAAAGGCAAAAGGGCAAAGGAAGACAATGCAAGGCAAGTCTACAGGGCAAAGCAAGGCAAGGCAAGGCAAAAGGGCAAAGCAAGGCAAGACAAATGGGGAAAGCAAGGCAATGAAAGGCAAGGCAAAAGGGCAATGAAAGGCAAGGTAAGGCAAAAACGCAAAGCAAGGCAAGGCAAAATGGCAAAGCAAGGCAAGGCAAAGCAAACGGGTAAAGCAAGGAAATGCAAAGCAAAAGAGCAAAGAAAGGCAAGGGACGGCAAGGCAAAAGGGCAAAGCAAGACAAGGCAAGGAAAGGCAAAAGAGAAAAGAAGGGCAAGGCAAGGCAAGGCAAAACGGCAAAGTAAGGCAAGGCAAGGCAAAAGGGCAAGGCAAGGCAAGGCAAAAGAGCAAAGCAAGGCAAGACAAGTCAAAAGGGCAAAGCAAGACAATGCAAGAGAAGGCAAAAGGGCAAACCAAGGCAAGGCAAATGGGGAAAGCAAGGTAATGAAAGGCAAGGGAAAAGGGCAAAGCAGGGCAAGGCAAGGCAAAAGGCTAAAGAAAGGGAAGGCAAAGCAAATGGTTAAAGCAAGGCAAGGCAAGGCAAAAAGGCAAAGAAAGGCAAGGCAAGGCAAGGCAAATGGGCAAAGCAAAGCAAGGTAAGGCAAGGTAAATGGGCAAAGCAAGGCAAGGCAAGGCAAAAGGGCAAAGCATGTGAAGGGAAGAGAAACGGGTAAAGAAGGGCAATGCAAGGCAAAAGGGTAAAGAAAGGCAAGGCAAGGAAAGGCAAGGCAAAATGAAAAAGAAAGGCAAGGCAAAAGGCCAAAGCAAGGCAAGGCAAGGCAAAAGAGCCAAGCAAGGAAAGGCAAAAGGGCAAAGCAAGACAATGCAAGGCAAGTCTAAATAGCAAAGCAAGGCAATGCAAGAGAAGGCAAAAGGGCAAACCAAGGCAAGGCAAATGGGGAAAGCAAGGTAATGAAAGGCAAGGGAAAAGGGCAAAGCAAGGCATTGCAAGGTAAAAAAGCAAACCAAGGCAAGGCAAGGGAAAAGGGCAAAGCTAAGCAAGGCAAGTCAAAAGGGAAAGCAAGACAAGGCATGGCAAGGCAAAAGGGCAATGCAAGGCAAGGTAAGGCAAAAACGCAAAGCGAGGCCAAGAAAAAGGGCAAAGAAAGGCAAGGGAAGGCAAGGCAAAAGTGCAAACCAAGGCATGCAAAGTTAACACAAAAGAGCAAAGCAAGGTAATGCAAGGCAAAAGGGCAAAGCAAGACAAGGCAAGGCAAGCCAAAAGGGAATAGCAAGGCAAGGCAAAACGGCCAAGCAAGGCAAGGCAAGGCAAAAGGGTAAAGAAAGGGAAGGCAAAGCAAACGGGTAATGCAAGGCAAGGCAAGGCAAAAAGGCAAAGAAAGGCAAAGAAAGGAAAGGCAAATGGGCAAAGCAAGGCAAGGCAAGTCAAGGCAAAACGGCAAAGAAAGGAAAGGCAAGGAAAGGCAAAACGGAAAAGTAAGGAAAGGTATGGCAAGGTAAATGGGCAAAGCAAGGCAAGGCAAGGCAAAAGGGCATAGCAAGGAAAGGCAAAAGGGCAAAGGAAGACAAAGCAAGGCAAGTCTAAAGGGCAAAGCAAGGCAAGGAAAAGGCAAGGCATAAAGGCAAACCAAGGCAAGGCAAGGCAAAATGGAAAAGCTAAGCAAGGAAAGTCAAAAGTGAAAGCAAGACAATGCAAGGCAAGGCAAAATGGCAAAGCAAGGCAAGGCAAAGGAAACGGGTAAAGCAAGGCAATGCAAGGCAAAAGGGCAAAGAAAGGCAAGGCAAGGAAAGGCAAGACAAGGCCAAGTGAAAAAGCAAGGCAAGGCAAAAGAGCAAAGCAAGGCAAGGCAAGGCAAAAAGGCAAAGCAAGGAAAGGCACAAGGGAAAAGCAAGACAACGCAAGGCAAGGCAAAAGGGCAAAGAAAGGCAAGGGAAGGCAAGGCAAAAGGGCAAAGCAAGGCAAGGCAAGGAAAGGCAAAAGAGAAAAGGAGGGCAAGGCAAGGCAAGGCAAAACGGCAAAGTAAGGCAAGGCAAGGCAAAAGGGCAAGGCAAGGCAAGGCAAAAGAGCAAAGCAAGGCAAGACAAGTCAAAAGGGCAAAGCAAGGCAATGCAAGAGAAGGCAAAAGGGCAAACCAAGGCAAGGCAAATGGGGAAAGAAAGGTAATGAAAGGCAAAGGAAAAGGGCAAAGCAGGGCAAGGCAAGGCAAAAGGCTAAAGAAAGGGAAGGCAAAGCAAATGGTTAAAGCAAGGCAAGGCAAGGCAAAAAGGCAAAGAAAGGCAAGGCAAGGCAAGGGTAAAAGGGTAAAGCAAGGTAATGCAAGGCAAAAGGGCAAAGCAAGGCAAGGCAAGGCAAAAGGGTAAAGAAAGGGAAGGCAAAGCAAACGGGTAAAGCAAGGCAAGGCAAGGCAAAAAGGCAAAGAAAGGCAAAGAAAGGAAAGGCAAATGGGCAAAGCAAGGCAAGGCAATTCAAGGCAAAAAGGCAAAGAAAGGAAAGGCAAGGAAAGGCAAAATGGAAAAGCAAGGAAAGGTAAGGCAAGGTAAATGGGCAAAGCAAGGCAAGGCAAGGCAAAAGGGCAAAGAAAGGCAAGGTAAAACAAAAGAGCAAAGTAAGGCTAGGCAAGGCAAGGCAAAAGGGCAAAGCAAGGAAAGGCAAAAGGGCAAAGGAAGACAATGCAAGGCAAGTCTAAAGGGCAAAGCAAGTCAAGGAAAAGGCAAGGCAAAAGGGCAAAGAAAGGCAAAGCAAATGGGGATAGCAAGGCAATGAAAGGCAAGGGAAAAGGGCATAGCAAGGAAAGGCAAATGGGCAAAGGAAGACAATGCAAGGCAAGTCTAAAGGGCAAAGCAAGGCAAGGAAAAGGCAAGGCATAAAGGCAAACCAAGGCAAGGCAAGGCAAAAGGGAAAAGCTAAGCAAGGAAAGTCAAAATTGAAAGCAAGGGAATGCAAGGCAAGGCAAAATGGCAAAGCAAGGCAAGGCAAAGCAAACGGGTAAAGCAAGGCAATGCAAGGGAAAAGGGCAAAGAAAGGCAAGGCAAGGAAAGGCAAGACAAGGCCCAGTGAAAATGCAAGGCAAGGCAAAAGAGCAAAGCAAGGCAAGGCAAGGCAAAAAGGCAAAGCAAGGAAAGGCAAAATGGCAAAGCAAGACAATGCAAGGCAAGGCAAAAGGGCAAAGAAAGGCAAGGGAAGGCAAGGCAAAAGGGCAAAGCAAGGCAAGGCAGGGAAAGGCAAAAGAGAAAAGAAGGGCAAGGCAAGGCAAGGCAAAACGGCAAAGTAAGGCAAGGCAAGGCAAAAGGGCAAGGCAAGGCAAGGCAAAAGAGCAAAGCAAGGCAAGACAAGTCAAAAGGGCAAAGCAAGGCAATGCAAGAGAAGGCAAAAGGGCAAACCAAGGCAAGGCAAATGGGGTAAGCAAGGTAATGAAAGGCAAGGGAAAAGGACAAAGCAGGGCAAGGCAAGGCAAAAGACTAAAGAAAGGGAAGGCAAAGCAAATGGTTAAAGCAAGGCAAGGCAAGGCAAAAAGGCAAAGAAAGGCAAGGCAAGGCAAGGCAAATGGGCAAAGCAAAGCAAGGTAAGGCAAGGTAAATGGGCAAAGCAAGGCAAGGCAAGGCAAAAGGGCAAAGCATGGCAAGGGAAGAGAGACGGGTAAAGAAGGGCAATGCAAGGCAAAAGGGGAAAGAAAGGCAATGCAAGGAAAGGCAAGGCAAAATGAAAAAGAAAGGCCAGGCAAAAGGCCAAAGCAAGGCAAGGCAAGGCAAAAGAGCAAAGCAAGGCGAGGCAAGGCAAGGCAAAAGGGCAAAGCAAGGCAAGGCAAATGGGGAAAGCAAGGTAACGAAAGCCAAGGGAAAAGGGCAAAGCAAGGCATTGCAAGGTAAAAAAGCAAACCAAGGCAAGGCAAGGGAAAAGGGCAAAGCTAAGCAAGGCAAGTTAAAAGGGAAAGCAAGACAAGGCATGGCAAGGCAAAAGGGCAATGCAAGGCAAGGTAAGGCAAAAACGCAAAGCAAGGCAAGGAAAAAGGGCAAAGAAAGGCAAGGGAAGACAAGGCAAAAGTGCAAACCAAGGCATGCAAAGGAAACAAAAAAGAGCAAAGCAAGGCAAGGCAACGCAAAAGGGCAAAGCAAGGCAAGGCAAAAGGGCAAAGCAAGGCAAGGCAAGGCAAGGTAAATGGGAAAAGCAAGGAAAGGCAAGGCAAAAGGGCAAAGCATTGCAAGGGAAGAGAAACGGGTAAAGAAGGGCAATGCAAGGTAAAAGGGAAAAGAAAGGCAAGGCAAGGCAAAAGAGTAAGGTAGGGCTAGGCAAGCCAAGGCAAAAGGGCAAAACAAGGAAAGGCAAAAGGGCAAAGCAAGGCAAGGCAGAAGGGCAATACAAGGCAACGCAAAAGCGCTGATCCAGTCAAGGCAAGGCAAGGCAAAAAGGCAAAGCAAGGCAAGGCAAAAAGGCAAAGAAAGGCAAGGCAAGGAAAGGCAAATGGGCAAAGCAAGGCAAGGCAAGGCAAGGGAAAAGGGCAAAGCAAGGCATGGCAAGGTAAATGGGCAAACCAAGGCAAGGCAAGGCAAAAGGCCAAAGCTAAGCAAGGAAAGTCAAAATGGAAAGCAAGACAAGGCATGGCAAGGCAAAAGGGCAATGCAAGGCAAGGCAAGGCAAAAAGGCAAAGCATGGCAAGGGAAGAGAAACGGGTAAAGAAGGGCAATGCAAGGCAAAAGGGCAAAGAAAGGCAAGGCAAGGCAAAAGAGCAAAGTAAGGCTAGGCAAGGCAAGTCTAAAGGGCAAAGCAAGGCAAGGCAAGGAAAGGCAAAAGGACAAAGCAAGGCAAGGCAAGGCAAAAGGTTAAAGAAAGGGAAGGCAAAGCAAACGGGTAAAGAAAGGCAAGGCAAGGCAAAAAGGCAAAGAAAGGCAAAGAAAGGAAAGGCAAATGGGCAAAGCAAGGCAAGGCAAGTCAAGGCAAAAAGGCAAAGCAAGGAAAGGCAAAAGGGCAAAGCAAGACAATGCAAGGCAAGGCAAAAGGGCAAAGAAAGGCAAGGCAAGGCAAGGCAAAAAGGCAAAGAAAGGAAAGGCAAGGAAAGGCAAAACGGAAAAGCAAGGAAAGGTAAGGCAAGGTAAATAGGCAAAGCAAGGCAAGGCAAGGCAAAAGGGCAAAGCATGGTAAGGGAAGAGAAACGGTTAAAGAAAGGCAATGGAAGGCAAAAGGGCAAAGAAAGGCAAGGTAAGGCAAAAGAGCAAAGTAAGGCTAGGCTAGGCAAGGGAAAAGGGCAAAGCAAGGCAAGGCAAATTGGGAAAGCAAGGCAATGAAAGACAAGGAAAAAGGGCAAAGCAAGGCATGGCAAGGCATAAGGCAAACCAAGGCAAGGCAAGGCAAAAGGACAAAGGTAAGCAAGGAAAGTCAAAAGGGAAAGTAAGACAAGGCAAGGCAAGGCAAAAGGGCAAAGCAAGGCAAGGTAAGGCAAAAACGCAAAGCAAGGAAAGGCAAAATGGCAAAGCAAGTCAAGGCAAAGCAAACCGGTAAAGCAACGCAATGCAAGGCAAAAGGGCAAAGTAAGGCAAGGCAAGGCAAGGCAAAAAGGCAAAGCAAGGAAAGGCAAAAGGGCAAAGCAAGACAATGCAAGGCAAGGCAAAAGGGCAAAGAAAGGGAAGGGAAGGCAAGGCAAAAGGGCAAAGTAAAGTAAGGCTACGCAAAAGAGCAAAGCAAGGCAAGGCAAGGCAAAAGGGCAAGGCAAGGCAATGCAAAAGGGCAGATCCAGTCAAGGCAACGCAAGGCAAAAGGGAAAAGTAAGGCAAGGTAAGGCAAGGTAAATGGGCAAAGCAAGGCAAGGCAAGGCAAAAAGGCAAAGCATGGCAAGGGAAGAGAAAAGGGTAAAGAAGGGCAATGCAAGGCAAAAGGGCAAAGAAAGGCAAGGCAAGGCAAGTCTAAAGGGCAAAGCAAGGCAAGGCAAGGCAAGGTAAATGGGCAAAGCAAGGCAAGGCAAGGCAAAAGGGCAAAGCATGGCAAGGGAAGAGAAACGGGTAAAGAAGGGCAATGCAAGGCAAAAGGGCAAAGCAAGGCAAGGCAAAAGGGCAAAGCAAGGCAAGGCAAGGAAAGGGAAAAGGGTAAAGCAAGGTAATGCAAGGCAAAAGGGCAAAGCAAGGCAAGGCAAAAGGGCAAAGCAAGGCAAGGGAAGAGAAGGCAAACGGGCAAACCAAGGCATGCAAAGGCAACACAAAAGAGCAAAGCAAGGCAAGGCAAGGCAAAAGGGCAAAGCAAGGCAATGCAAAAGGTCAAAGCAAGGCAAGGCAACGAAAGGCAAAAGAGAAAAGAAGGGCAAGGCAAGGCAAGGCAAAACGGCAAAGTAAGGCAAGGCAAGGCAAAAGAGCAAAGCAAGGCAAGACAAGTCAAAAGGGCAAAGCAAGGCAAGGAAAGGCAAAAGGGCAAAGCAAGGCAAGACAAGTCAAAAGGGCAAAGCAAAGCAAGGAAAGGCAAAAGGGCAAAGCAAGGCAAGGCAATAGGGCAATACAAGGCAATGCAAAAGGGCAGATCCAGTCAAGGCAACGCAAGGCAAAAGGGCAAAGTAAGGCAAGGTAAGGCAAGGTAAATGGGCAAAGCAAGGCAAGGCAAGGCAAAAAGGTAAAGCATGGCAAGGGAAGAGAAACGGGTAAAGAAGGGCAATGCAAGGCAAAAGGGCAAAGAAAGGCAAGGCAAGGCAAGTCTAAAGGGGAAAGCAAGGCAAGGCAAGGCAAGACAAAAAGGCAAAGCAAGGCACGGCAAATGGGGAAGGCAAAAGGGCAATGCAAGGAAAGGTAAGGCAAAAACGCAAAGCAAGGCAAGGAAAAAGGGCAATAAAAGGCAATGCAAAAGGGCAGATCCAGTCAAGGCAACGCAAGGCAAAAGGGCAAAGTAAGGCAAGGAAAGGCAAGACAAAAGGAGAAAGCAAGGCAAGGCAAATGGGGAAAGCAAGGTAATGAAAGGCAAGGGAAAAGGGCAAAGCAAGGCATTGCAAGGTAAAAAGGCAAACCAAGGCAAGGGAAGGGAAAAGGGCAAAGCTAAGCAAGGCAAGTCAAAAGGGAAAGCAAGACAAGGCATGGCAAGGCAAAAGGGCAATGCAAGGCAAGGTAAGGCAAAAACGCAAAGCAAGGCAAGGAAAAAGGGCAAAGAAAGGCAAGGGAAGGAAAGGCAAAAGTGCAAACCAAGGCATGCAAAGGCAACACAAAAGAGCAAAGCAAGGCAAGGCAACGCAAAAGGGCAAAGCAAGGCAAGGCAAGGCAAAAGGGTAAAGAAAGGGAAGGCAAAGCAAACGGGTAAAGCAAGGCAAGGCAAGGCAAAAAGGCAAAGAAAGGCAAAGAAAGGAAAGGCAAATGGGCAAAGCAAGGCAAAGCAAGTCAAGGCAAAAAGGCAAAGAAAGGAAAGGCAAGGAAAGGAAAACCGGAAAAGCATGGTAAGGGAAGAGAAACGGGTAAAGAAAGGCAATGCAAGTCAAAAGGGCAAAGAAAGGCAAGGTAAGGCAAAAGAGCAAAGCAAGGCAAGGCAAGGCAAGGCAAAAAGGCAAAGCAAGGAAAGGCAAAAGGGCAAAGCAAGACAATGCAAGGCAAGGCAAAAGGGCAAAGTAAAGTAAGGCAACGCAAAAGAGCAAAGCAAGGCAAGGCAAGGCAAAAGGGCAAAGCAAGGCAAGGCAAGGAAAGGCAAAAGTGAAAAGAAGGGCAAGGCAAGGCAAGGCAAAACGGCAAAGTAAGGCAAGGCAAGGCAAAAGGGCAAAGCAAGGCAAGGCAAGGAAAGGCAAAAGGGCAAAGGAAGGCAAGGCAAAAGGGTAATACAAGGCAACGCAAAAGGGCAGATCTAGTCAAGGCAACGCAAGGCAAAAGGGCAAAGTAAGGCAAGGTAAGGCAAGGTAATTGGGCAAAGGAAGGAAAGGCAAGGCAAAAGGGCAAAGCATGGCAAGGGAAGAGAAACGGGTAAAGAAGGGCAATGCAAGGTAAAAAGGGCAAAGAAAGGCAAGGCAAGGCAAGTGTAAAGGGCAAAGCAAGGCAAGGCAAGGCAAGACAAAAAGGCAAGGCAAGGCAAGACAAAAAGGCAAAGCAAGGCAAGGCAAATGGGGAAAGCAAGGTAATGAAAGGCAAGGGAAAAGGGCAAAGCAAGGCATTGCAAGGTAAAAAGGCAAACCAAGGCAAGGCAAGGGAAAAGGGCAAAGCTAAGCAAGGCAAGTCAAAAGGGAAGGCAAGACAAGGCATGGCAAGGCAAAAGGGCAATGCAAGGCAAGGTAAGGCAAAAACGCAAAGCAAGGCAAGGAAAAAGAGCAAAGAAAGGCAAGGGAAGGCAAAGCAAAAGTGCAAACCAAGGCATGCAAAGGCAACACAAAAGAGCAAAGCAAGGCAAGGCAAGGCAAAAGGGCAAAGCAAGGCAAGGCAAGGAAAGGCAAAAGGGTAGAGCAAGGTAAGGCAAGGCAAAAGGGCAAAGCAAGGCAAGGCAAGGCAAGGTAAATGGGCAAAGCAAGGCAAGGCAAGGCAAAAGGGCAAAGCATGGCAAGGGAAGAGAAACGGGTAAAGAAGGGCAATGCAAGGCAAAAGGGCAAAGCAAGGCAAGGCAAGGCAAGGCAAGGCAAAAGGGCAAAGCAAGGCAAGGCAAATGGGGAAAGCAAGGCAATGAAAGGCAAGGGAAAAGGGCAAAGCAAGGCATGGCAAGGCATAAAGGCAAACCAAGGCAAGGCAAGGCAAAAGGGCAAAGCTAAGCAAGGAAAGTCAAAAGGGAAAGCAAGACAAGGCAAGGCAAGGCAAAAAGGCAAAGCAAGGCAGGGCAAAAGGGCAAAGCAAGACAATGCAAGGCAAGGCAAAAGGTCAAAGAAAGGCAAGGGAAGGCAAGACAAAACGGCAAAGTAATTCAAGGCAAGGCAAAAGGGAATAGCAAGGCTACGCAAGGAAAGGCAAAAAGGGCAAAGCAAGGAAAGGCAAAAGGGTAAAGGAAGACAATGCAAGGCAAGTCTAAAGGGCAAAGCAAGGCAAGGCAAGGCAAGACAAAAGGGCAAAGCAAGGCAAGGCAAAAGGGAAAGCAAGGTAATGAAAGGCAAGGGAAAAGGGCAAAGCAAGGCATTGCAAGGTAAAAAGGCAAACCAAGGCAAGGCAAGGGAAAAGGGCAAAGCTAAGCAAGGCAATTCAAAAGGGAAAGCAAGACAAGGCATGGCAAGGCAAAAGGGCAATGCAAGGCAAGGTAAGGCAAAAACGCAAAGCAAGGCAAGGAAAAAGGGCAAAGAAAGGCAAGGGAAGGCAAGGCAAAAGTGCAAACCAAGGCATGCAAAGGCAACACAAAAGAGCAAAGCAAGGCAAGGCAACGCAGAAGGGCAAAGCAAGGCAAGGCAAAAGGGCAAAGCAAGGCAAGGCAAGGAAAGGGAAAAGGGTAAAGCAAGGTAATGCAAGGCAAAAGGGAATAGCAAGGCAAGGGAAGGCAAAGCAAAACGGCAAAGCAAGGCAAGGCAAGGCAAAAGGATAAAGAAAGGGAAGGCAAAGCAAACGGGTAAAGCAAGGCAAGGCAAGGCAGAAAGGCAAAGAAAGGCAAAGAAAGGAAAGGCAAATGGGCAAAGCAAGGCAAGGCAAGTCAAGGCAAAAAGGCAAAGAAAGGAAAGGGAAGGAAAGGCAAAACGGAAAAGCAAGGAAAGGTAAGGCAAGGTAAATGGGCAAAGCAAGGCAAGGCAAGGCAAAAGGGCAAAGCATGGTAAGGGAAGAGAAACGGGTAAAGAAAGGCAATGCAAGGCAAAAGGGCAAAGAAAGGCAAGGTAAGGCAAAAGAGCAAAGTAAGGCTAGGCAAGGCAAGGCAAAATGGCAAAGCAAGGAAAGGCAAAAGGGCAAAGGAAGAGAATGCAAGGCAAGTCTAAAGGGCAAAGCAAGGCAAGGCAAGGGAAGGCAAAAGGGCAAAGAAAGGCATGGCAAGGAAAGGCAAATGGGCAAAGCAAGGCAAGGCAAGACAAGGCAAAAAGGCAAAGAAAGTAAAAGGCAAGGAAAGGCAAAAGGGAAAAGCAAGGCAAGGTAAGGCAAGGTAAATGGGCAAAGCAAGGCAAGGCAAGGCAAAAGGGGAAAGCATGGAAATGAAAAGAAACGGGTAAAGAAGGGCAATGCAAGGCAAAAGGGCAAAGAAAGGCAAGGCAAGGAAAAGCAAGGCAAAATGAAAAAGCAAGGCAAGGCAAAAGGGCAAAGCAAGGCAAGGCAAATGAGGAAAGCAAGGCAATGAAAGGAAAGGTAAAAGGGCAAAGCAAGGCATGGCAAGGCATAAAGGCAAACCAAGGCAAGGCAAGGCAAAAGGGCAAAGCTAAGCAAGGAAAGTCAAAAGGGAAAGCAAGACAAGGCAAGGCATGGCAAAAGGGCAATGCAAGGCAAGGTAAGGCAAAAACGCAAAGCAAGGCAAGGCAATATGGCAAAGCAAGGCAAGGCAAAGCAAACGGGTAAAGCAAGGCAATGCAAGGCAAAAGGGCAAAGAAAGGCAAGGAAAGGAAAAGCAAGACAAGGCCAAGTGAAAAAGCAAGGCAAGGCAAAAGAGCAAGGCAAGGCAATGCAAGGCAAAAAGGCAAAGCAAGGAAAGGCAAAAGGGCAAAGCAAGACAATGCAAGGCAAGGTAAAAGGGCAAAGAAAGGCAAGGGAAGGCAAGGCAAAAGGGCAAAGTAAGGTAAGGCAACGCAAAAGGGCAAAGCAAGGCAAGGCAAGGCAAAAGGGCAAAGCAGGCAAGGCAAGGAAAGGCAAAAGAGAAAAGAAGGGCAAGGAAAGGCAAGGCAAAACGGCAAAGTAAGGCAAGGCAAGGCAAAAGGGCAAAGAAAGGCAAGGCAAGGCAAGGCAAAAGGGCAAAGCAAGGCAATGCAAGAGAAGGCAAAATGGCAAACCAAGGCAAGGCAAGGGAAAAGGGCAAAGCTGAGCAAGGCAAGTCAAAAGGGAAAGCAAGACAAGGCATGGCAAGGCAAAAGGGCAAAGCAAGGCAAGGCAAGGAAAGGGAAACGGGTAAGCAAGGTAATGCAAGGCAAAAGGGCAAAGCAAGGCAAGGCAAGGAAAGGCAAAAGGGAATAGCAAGGCAAGGCAAGGCAAAGCAAAACGGCAAAGCAAGGCAAGGCAAGGCAAAAGGGTAAAGAAAGGGAAGGGAAAGCAAACGGGTAAAGCAAGGCAAGGCAAGGGAAAAAGGCAAAGAAAGGCAAAGAAAGGAAAGGCAAATGGGGAAAGCAAGGCAAGGCAAATCAAGGCAAAAAGGCAAAGAAAGGAAAGGCAAGGAAAGGCAAACCGGAAAAGCAAGGAAAGGTAAGGCAAGGTAAATGGGTAAAGCAAGGCAAGGAAAGGTAAAAGGGCAAAGCAAGGCAAGGCAAAAGAGCAATACAAGGCAACGCAAAAGGGCAGATCCAGTCAAGGCAAGGCAAGGCAAAAAGGGAAAGAAAGGCAAGGCAAAAAGGCAAAGAAAGGCAAGGCAAGGAAAAGCAAATGGGCAAAGCAAGGCAAGGCAAGTCAAGGCAAAAAGGCAAAGAAAGGAAAGGCAAGGAAAGGCAAAATGGTAAAGCAAGGTAATGGAAGGCAAAAGGGCAAAGCAAGGTAATGCAAGCCAAAAGGGCAAAGCGAGGCTAGGCAAGGCAAGGCAAAAGGGAATAGCAAGGCAAGGCAAGGCAAAGCAAAACGGCAAAGCAAGGCAAGGCAAGGCAAAAGGGTAAAGAAAGGGAAGGGAAGGGAAAGCAAACGGGTAAAGCAAGGCAAGACAAGGCAAAAAGGCAAAGAAAGGCAAAGAAAGGAAAGGCAAATGGGGAAAGCAAGGCAAGGCAAATCAAGGCAAAAAGGCAAAGAAAGGAAAGGCAAGGAAAGGCAAAACGGAAAAGCAAGGCAAGGTAAGGCAAGGTAAATGGGCAAAACAAGGCAAGGCAAGGCAAAAGGGCAAAGCATGGTAAGGGAAGAGAAACGGGTAAAGAAGGGCAATGCAAGGCAAAAGGGCAAAGAAAGGCAAGGTAAGGCAAAAGAGCAAAGTAAGGCTAGGCAAGGCAAGGCGAAAGGACAAAGCAAGGAAAGGTAAAAGGGCAAAGGAATATAATGCAAGGCAAGTCTAAAGGGCAAAGGAAGGCAAGGCAAGGCAAGGCAAAAGGGCAAAGCAAGGCAAGGCAAATGAGGAAAGCAAGGCAATGAAAGGCAAGGGAAAAGGGCAAAGCAAGGCATGGCAAGGCATAAAGGCAAACCAAGTCAAGGCAAGGCAAAAGGGCAAAGCTAAGCAAGGAAAGTCAAAAGGGAAAGCAAGACAAGGCAAGGCAAGGCAAAAGGGCAATGCAAGGCAAGGTAAGGCAAAAACGCAAAGCAAGGCAAGGCAAAATGGCAAAGCAAGGCAAGGCAAAGCAAACGGGTAAAGCAAGGCAATGCAAGGCAAAAGGGCAAAGAAAGGCAAGGAAAGGAAAAGCAAGACAAGGCCAAGTGAAATAGCAAGGCAAGGCAAAAGAGCAAAGCAAGGCAAGGCAAGGCAAGGCAAAAAGGCAAAGCAAGGAAAGGCAAAAGGGCAAAGCAATACAATGCAAGGCAAGGCAAAAGGGCAAAGAAAGGCAAGGGAAGGCAAGGCAAAAGGGCAAAGTAAGGTAAGGCAACGCAAAAAAGCAAAGCAAGGCAAGGCAAGGCAAAAGGGCAAAGCAAGGCAAGGCAATGCAAAAGGGCAAAGCAAGGCAAGGCAAGGAAAGGCAAAAGAGAAAAGAAGGGCAAGGAAAGGCAAGAGAAAACGGCAAAGTAAGGCAAGGCAAGGCAAAAGGGCAAAGAAAGGCAAGGCAAGGCAAGGCAAAAGGGCAAAGCAAGGCCATGCAAGAGAAGGCAAAAGGGCAAACCAAGGCAAGGCAAAAGGGGAAAGCAAGGTAATGAAAGGCAAGGGAAAAGGGCAAAGCAAGGCATTGCAAGGTAAAAAGGCAAACCAAGGCAAGGCAAGGGAAAAGGGCAAAGCTGAGCAAGGCAAGTCAAAAGGGAAAGCAAGACAAGGCATGGCAAGGCAAAAGGGCAAAGCAAGGCAAGGCAAGGAAAGGGAAAAAGGTAAAGCAAGGTAATGCAAGGCAAAAGGGCAAAGCAAGGCAAGGCAAGGAAAGGGAAAAGGGTAAAGCAAGGTAATGCAAGGCAAAATGGCAAAGCAAGGAAAGGCAAAAGGGCAAAGGAAGACAATGCAAGGCAAGTCTAAATGGCAAAGCAAGGCAAGGCAAGGCAAAAGGGCAAAGCAAGGCAAGGGAAGGCAAAGCAAAACGGCAAAGCAAGGCAAGGCAAGGAAAGGCAAAACGGAAAAGCAAGGAAAGGTAAGGCAAGGCAAATGGGCAAAGCAAGGCAAGGCAAGGCAAAAGGGCAACGCAAGGCAAGTCTAAAGGGCAAAGCAAGGCAAGGCAAGGAAAGGGAAAAGGGTAAAGCAAGGTAATGCAAGGCAAAAGGGCAAAGCAAGGCAAGGCAAGGCAAGGGAAAAGGGAATAGCAAGGAAAGGCAAGGCAAAGCAAAACGGCAAAGCAAGGCAAGGCAAGGCAAAAGGGTAAAGAAAGGGAAGGCACAGCAAACGGTTAAAGCAAGGCAAGTCAAGGCAAAAAGGCAAAGAAAGGCAAAGAAAGGAAAGGCAAATGGGCAAAGCAAGGTAAGGGAAATCAAGGCAAAAAGGCAAAGAAGGGAAAGGCAAGGAAAGGCAAAACAGAAAAACAAGGAAAGGTAAGGCAAGGTAAATGGGCAAAGCAAGGCAAGGCAAGGCAAAAGGGCAAAGCAAGGCAAGGCAAAAGTGCAATACAAGGCAACGCAAAAGGGCAGATCCAGTCAAGGCAAGGCAAGGCAAAAAGGGAAAGAAAGGCAAGGCAAAAAGGCAAAGAAAGGCAAGGCAAGGAAAAGCAAATGGGCAAAGCAAGGCAAGGCAAGTCAAGGCAAAAAGGCAAAGAAAGGAAAGGCAAGGAAAGGCAAAAGGGAAAAACAAGGAAAGGTAAGGCAAAGTAAATGGGCAAAGCAAGGCAAGGCAAGGCAAAAGGGCAAAGCAAGGCAAAGCAAGGAAATGCAAGAGAGAAAAGAAGGGCAAGGAAAGGCAAGGCAAAACGGCAAAGTAAGACAAGGCAAGGCAAAAGGGCAAAGCAAGGCAAGGCAAATGGGGAAAGCAAGGTAATGAAAGGCAAGGGAAAAGGGCAAAGCAAGGCATTGCAAGGTAAAATGGAAAACCAAGGCAAGGCAAGGGAAACGGGAAAGCAAGACAAGGCATGGCAAGGCAAAACGGCAATGCAAGGCAAGGTAAGGCAAAAACACAAAGCAAAGGCAAGAAAAAGGGCAAAGAAAGGCAAGGGAAGGCAAGGCAAAAGTGCAAAGCAAGGCATGCAAAGGCAACACAAAAGAGCAAAGCAAGGCAAGGCAACGCAAAAGGGCAAAGCAAGGCAAGGCAAAAGGGCAAAGCAAAGCAATGCAAGAGAAGGCAAAAGGGCAAAGCAAGGCAAGGCAAATGGGGAAAGCAAGGCAAGGCAAGGCAAGGGGAAAGGGAATAGCAAGGCAAGGCAAGGCAAAGCAAAACGGCAAAGCAAGGCAAGGCAAGGCAAAAGGGTAAAGAAAGGGAAGGCAAAGCAAACGGGTAAAGCAAGGCAAGTCAAGGCAAAAAGGCAAAGAAAGGCAAAGAAAAGAAAGGCAAATAGGCAAAGCTAGGCAAGGCAAGTCAAGGCAAAAGGCAAAGAAAGGAAAGGCAAGGAAAGGCAAAACGGAAAAGCAAGGAAAGGTAAGGCAAGGCAAATGGGCAAAGGAAGGCAAGGCAAGGCAAAAGGGCAAAGCATGGTAAGGGAAGAGAAACGGGTAAAGAAGGGCAATGCAAGGCAAGTCTAAAGGGCAAAGCAAGGCAAGGCAAGGCAAGGCAAAAGGGCAAAGCTAAGCAAGGAAAGTCAAAAGGGAAAGCAAGACAAGGCAAGGCATCGCAAAAGGGCAATGCAAGGCAAGGTAAGGCAAAAACGCAAAGCAAGGCAAGGCAAAATGGCAAAGCAAGGCAAGGCAAAGCAAACGGGTAAAGCAAGGCAATGCAAGGCAAAAGGGCAAAGCAAGGCAAGGCAAGGAAAGGCAAAAGGGCAAAGAAAGGCAAGGGAAAAGGGCAATACAAGGCAACGCAAAAGGGCAGATCTAGTCAAGGCAAGGCTAGGGAAAAGGGCTAAGTAAGGCAAGGCAAGTAGAAAAGGGAAAGGAAGACAAGCAAGGCAAGGCAAAAGGGCAATGTAATGCAAGGGAAGGCAAGGGAAAAGTGAAAGTAAGACAATGCAAGGGAAGGCAAAAGGGCAAAGCTAGGCAAGAGAAGACAAAAACGCAAAGAATGGCAAGGCAAAAGGGCAAAGAAAGGCAATGGAAGACAAGACAAACGGGGAAACCAAGGCATGCAAAGGCAACACAAAAGAGCAAAGCAAGGCAAAAGGGCAAAGCAAAAGGGCAAAGCGAGGCAAGGCAAAAGGGCAAAGCAAGGCAAGGCAACGAAAGGCAAAAGATAAAAGAAGGGCAAGGCAAGGCAAGGCAAAACGGCAAAGTAAGGCAAGGCAAGGCAAAAGGGCAAAGCAAGGCAAGGCAAGGCAAGGCAAAGGAGCAAAGCAAGGCAAGACAAGTCAAAAGGGCAAAGCAAGGCAAGGCAAGGAAAGGCAAAAGGGCAAAGCAAGGTAAGGCAAAAGGGCAAAGGAAGACAATGCAAGGCAAGTCTAAAGGGCAAAGCAAGGCAAGGCAAAGCAAGGCAAAAGGGCAAAGCAAGGCAAGGCAAATGAGGAAAGCAATGGAATGAAAGGCAAGGGAAAAGGGCAAAGCAAGGCATGGCAAGGCATAAAGGCAAACGAAGGCAAGGCAAGGCAAAAGGGCAAAGCTAAGCAAGGAAAGTCAAAAGGGAAAGCAAGACAAGGCAAGGCATGGCAAAAGGGCAAAGAAAGGCAAGGAAAGGAAAAGCAAGACAAGGCCAAGTGAAAAAGCAAGGCAAGGCAAAATCGCAAAGCAAGGCAAGGCAAGGCAAGGCAAAAGGGCAAAGCAAGGAAAGGCAAAAGGGCAAAGCAAGACAATGCATGGCAAGGCAAAAGGGCAAAGAAAGTCAAGGGAAGGCAAGGCAAAAGGGCAAAGTAAGGTAAGGAAACGCAAAAGAGCAAAGCAAGGCAAGGCAAGACAAAAGGGCAAAGCAAGGCAAGGCAAGGAAAGGCAAGAGAGAAAAGAAGGGCAAGGAAAGGCAAGGCAAAACGGCAAAGTAAGGCAAGGCAAGGCAAAAGGGCAAAGCAAGGCAAGGCAAATGGGGAAAGCAAGGTAATGAAAGGCAAGGGAAAAGGGCAAAGCAAGGCATTGCAAGATGAAACGGAAAACCAAGGCAAGGCAAGGGAAAAGGGCAAAGCTGAGCAAGGCAAGTCAAACGAGAAAGCAAGACAAGGCATGGCAAGGCAAAAGGGCAATGCAAGGCAAGGTAAGGCAAAAACCCAAAGCAAAGGCAAGGAAAAAGGGCAAAGAAAGGCAAGGGAAGGCAAGGCACAAGTGCAAACCAAGGCATGCAAAGGCAACACAAAAGAGCAAAGCAAGGCAAGGCAACGCAAAAGGGCAAAGCAAGGCAAGGCAAAAGGGCAAAGCAAGGCAAGGCAAGGAAAGGGAAAAGTGTAAAGCAAGGTAATGCAAGGCAAAAGGGCAAAGCAAGGCAAGGCAAGGCAAGGCAAAAGGGTAAAGAAAGGGAAGGCAAAGCAAACGGGTAAAGCAAGGCAAGTCAATGCAAAAAGGCAAAGAAAGGCAAAGAAAGAAAAGGCAAATGGGCAAAGCAAGGCAAGGCAAATCAAGGCAAAAAGGCAAAGAAAGGAAAGGCAAGGCAAGGCAAAAGGGCAATGCAATGCAAGGGAAGGCAAGGGAAAAGTGAAAGTAAGACAATGCAATGGAAGGCAAAAGGGCAAAGCTAGGCAAGAGAAGACAAAAACGCAAAGAATGGCAAGGCAAAAGGGCAAAGAAAGGCAATGGAAGACAAGACAAACGGGGAAACCAAGGCATGCAAAGGCAACACAAAAGAGCAAAGCAAGGCAAAAGGGCAAAGCAAAAGGGCAAAGCAAGGCAAGGCAAAAGGGCAAAGCAAGGCAAGGCAACGAAAGGCAAAAGATAAAAGAAGGGCAAGGCAAGGCAAGGCAAAACGGCAAAGTAAGGCAAGGCAAGGCAAAAGGGCAAAGCAAGGCAAGGCAAGGCAAGGCAAAAGAGCAAAGCAAGGCAAGACAAGTCAAAAGGGCAAAGCAAGGCAAGGCAAGGAAAGGCAAAAGGGCAAAGCAAGGTAAGGCAAAAAGGCAATACAAGGCAACGCAAAAGGGCAGATCCAGTCAAGGCAACGCAAGGCAAAAGGGCAAAGTAAGGCAAGGTAAGGCAAGGTAAATGGGCAAAGCAAGGCAAGACAAGGCGAAAGTGCAAAGCATGGTAAGGGAAGAGAAACGGGTAAAGAAGGGCAATGCAAGGCAAAAGGGCAAAGAAAGGCAAGGCAAGGCAAAAGAGTAAAGTAAGGGTAGGCAAGGCAAGGCAAAAGGGCAAAGCAAGGAAAGGCAAAAGGGCAAAGAAAGGAAAGGCAAAAGGGCAAAGGAAGAGAATGCAAGGCAAGTCTAAAGGGCAAAGCAAGGCAAGGCAATGCAAGGCAAAAGGGCAAAGAAAGGCAAGGAAAGGGAAAGCAAGACAAGGCCAAGTGAAAAAGCAAGGCAAGGCAAAAGAGCAAAGCAAGGCAAGGCAAGGCAAGGCAAAAAGGCAAAGCAAGGAAAGGCAAAAGGGCAAAGCAAGACAATGCAAGGCAAGGCAAAAAGGCAAAGCAAGGAAAGGCAAAAGGGCAAAGCAAGACAATGCAAATGGGGAAAGCAAGGTAATGAAAGGCAAGGGAAAGGGGCAAAGCAAGGCATTGCAAGGTAAAATGGAAAACCAAGGCAAGGCAAGGGAAAAGGGCAAAGCTGAGCAAGGCAAGTCAAACGGGAAAGCAAGACAAGGCATGGCAAGGAAAAAGGGCAATGCAAGGCAAGGTAAGGCAAAAACACAAAGCAAAGGCAAGAAAAAGGGCAAAGAAAGGCAAGGGAAGGCAAGGCACAAGTGCAAACCAAGGCATGCAAAGGCAACACAAAAGAGCAAAGCAAGGCAAGGCAACGCAGAAGGGCAAAGCAAGGCAAGGCAAAAGGGCAAAGCAAGGCAAGGCAAGGAAAGGGAAAAGGGTAAAGCAAGGTAATGCAAGGCAAAAGGGCAAAGCAAGGCAAGGCAAGGCAAAGGAAAAGGGAATAGCAAGGCAAGGCAAGGCAAAGCAAAACGGCAAAGCAAAGCAAGGCAAGGCAAAAGGGTAAAGAAATGGAAGGCACAGCAAACGGGTAAAGCAAGGCAAGTCAAGGCAAAAAGGCAAAGAAAGGCAAAGAAAGGAAAGGCAAATGGGCAATGCAAGGCAAGGCAAATCAAGGCAAAAAGGCAAAGAAGGGAAAGGCAAGGAAAGGCAAAATTGAAAAACAAGGAAAGGTAAGGCAAGGTAAATGGGTAAAGCAAGGCAAGGCAAGGCAAAAGGGCAAAGCAAGGGAAGGCAAAAGTGCAATACAAGGCAACGCAAAAGGGCAGATCCAGTCAAGGCAAGGCAAGGCAAAAAGGCAAAGAAAGGCAAGGCAAAAAGGCAAAGAAAGGCAAGGCAAGGAAAGGCAAATGGGCAAAGAAAGGCAAGGCAAGGAAAGGCAAATGGGCAAAGCAAGGCAAGGCAAGTCAAGGCAAAAAGGCAAAGAAAGGAAAGGCAAGGAAAGGCAAAAGGGAAAAGCAAGGCAAGGTAAGGCAAAGTAAATGGGCAAAGCAAGGCAAGGCAAGGCAAAAGGGCAAAGCAAGGCAAGGCAAGGAAAGGCAAGAGATAAAAGAAGGGCAAGGAAAGGCAAGGAAAAACGGCAAAGTAAGGCAAGGCAAGGCAAAAGGGCAAAGCAAGACAAGGCAAATGGGGAAAGCAAGGTAATGAAAGGCAAGGGAAACGGGCAAAGCAAGGCATTGCAAGGTAAAATGGAAAACCAAGGCAAGGCAAGGGAAAAGGGCAAAGCTGAGCAAGGCAAGTCAAACGGGAAAGCAAGACAAGGCATGGCAAGGCAAAAGGGCAATGCAAGGCAAGGTAAGGCAAAAACACAAAGCAAAGGCAAGGAAAAAGGGCAAAGAAAGGCAAGGAAAGGAAAGGCAAATGGGCAAGGCAAGATAAGGCAAAAACACAAAGCAAAGGCAAGGAAAAAGGGCAAAGAAAGGCAAGGAAAGGAAAGGCAAATGGGCAAAGCAAGGGAAGGCAAGTCAAGGCAAATAGGCAAAGAAAGGAAAGGCAAGGAAAGGCAGAAGGGAAAAGCAAGGTAATGCAAGGCAAAAGGGCAAAGCAAGGCAAGGCAAGGAAAGGGAAAAGGGTAAAGCAAGGTAATGCAAGGTAAATGGGCAAAGCAAGGCAAGGCAAGGCAAAAGGGCAAAGCATGGCAAGGGAAGAGAAACGGGTAAAGAAGGGCAATGCAAGGCAAAATGGCAAAGAAAGGCAAGGCAAGGAAAGGCAAGGCAAAATGAAAAAGCAAGGCAAGGCAAAAGGGCAAAGCAAGGCAAGGCAAGGCAAAAGAGCAAAGCAAGACAATGCAAGGCAAGTCTAAATAGCAAAGCAAGGCAATGCAAGAGAAGGCAAAAGGGCAAAGCAAGGCAAGGCAAATGGGGAAAGCAAGGCAAGGCAAGGCAAGGGGAAAGGGAATAGCAAGGCAAGGCAAGGCAAAGCAAAACGACAAAGCAAGGCAAGGCAAGGCAAAAGGGTAAAGAAAGGGAAGGCAAAGCAAACGGGTAAAGCAAGGCAAGTCAAGGCAAAAAGGCAAAGAAAG
Source organism: Columba guinea (assembly GCA_032206185.1). NCBI lineage: Eukaryota > Metazoa > Chordata > Aves > Columbiformes > Columbidae > Columba > Columba guinea. The sequence continues at coordinate 476,845 of JAVLUU010000332.1, forward strand.
GCAAAGAAAAGAAAGGCAAATAGGCAAAGCTAGGCAAGGCAAGTCAAGGCAAAAGACAAAGAAAGGAAAGGCAAGGCAAATGGGCAAAGAAAGGCAAGGCAAGGCAAAAGGGCAAAGCATGGTAAGGGAAGAAAAACGGGTAAAGAAGGGGAATGCAAGGCAAGTCTAAAGGGAAAAGCAAGGAAATGTAAGACAAGGCAAATGGGCAAAGCAAGGCAAGGCAAGGCAAAAGGGCAAAGCATGGTAAGGGAAGAAAAACGGGTAAAGAAGGGCAATGCAAGGCAAGTCTAAAGGGCAAAGCAAGGCAAGGCAAGGCAAGTCAAAAGGGTAAAGCTAAGCAAGGAAAGTCAAAAGGGAAAGCAAGACAAGGCAAGGCATGGCAAAAGGGCAATGCAAGGCAAGGTAAGGCAAAAACGCAAAGGAAGGCAAGGCAAAATGGCAAAGCAAGGCAAGGCAAAGCAAACGGGTAAAGCAAGGCAATGCAAGGCAAAAGGGCAAAGCAAGGCAAGGCAAGGAAAGGCAAGGCAAGGCCAAGTGAAAAAGCAAGACAAGGCAAAAGAGCATAGAAAGGCAAGGCAAGGCATGGCAAAAAGGCAAAGCAAGGAAAGGCAAACGGGCAAAGCAAGACAATGCAAGGCAAGGCAAAAGAGCAAAGCAAGGCAAGGCAAGGCAAAAGGGCAAAGCAAGGCAAAGCAAGGAAAGGCAAAAGAGAAAAGAAGGGCAAGGCAAGGCAAGGCAAAACGGCAAAGAAGGCAAGGCAAGTCAAAAGGGCAAAGCAAGGCAAGGCAAGGCAAGGCAAAAGGGCAAAGAAAGTGAAGGCAAAGCAAACGGGTAAAGCAAGGCAAGGCAAGGCAAAAAGGCGAAGAAAGGCAAGGCAAGGAAAGGCAAAAGGGAAAAGCAAGGCAAAGCAAGGCAAAAGGGCAAAGTTATGCAAGGCAAGTCAAAAGGGAAAGCAAGACTACGGAAGGCAAGGCAAAATGGCAAAGCAATGAAAGGCAAAAATGCAAAGCAAGGCAAGGCAAAAGGGCAAAGAAAGGCAAGGGAAGGCAAGGCAAAAGTGCAAACCAAGGCATGCAAAGGCAACACAAAAGAGCAAAGCAAGGCAAGGCAAGGCAAAAGGGCAAAGCAAGGCAAGGCAAAAGGGCAAGGCAAGGCAAGGCAAGGAAAGGGAAAAGGGTAAAGCAAGGAAATGCAAGGCAAAACAGCAAAACAAGGCAAGGCAAGGCAAGGCAAAAGGGAATAGCAAGGCAAGGCAAGGCAAAGCAAAACGGCAAAGCAAGGCAAGGAAAGTGAAAAGGGTAAAGCAAAGAAATGCAAGGCAAAACAGCAAAACAAGGCAAGGCAAGGCAAGGCAAAAGGGAATAGCAAGGCAAGGCAAGGCAAAGCAAAACGGCAAAGCAAGGCAAGGCAAGGCAAAAGGGTAAAGAAAGGGAAGGCAAAGCAAACGGTTAAAGCAAGGCAAGGCAAGGCAAAAAGGCAAAGAAAGGCAAGGCAAGGAAAGGCAAATGGGCAAAGCAAGGCAAGGCAAGTCAAGGCAAAAAGGCAAAGAAAGGAAAGGCAAGGCAAGGCAAAAGGGCAATGCAATGCAAGGGAAGGCAAGGGAAAAGTGAAAGTAAGACAATGCAATGGAAGGCAAAAGGGCAAAGCTAGGCAAGAGAAGACAAAAACGCAAAGAATGGCAAGGCAAAAGGGCAAAGAAAGGCAATGGAAGACAAGACAAACGGGGAAACCAAGGCATGCAAAGGCAACACAAAAGAGTAAAGCTAGGCAAAAGGGCAAAGCAAAAGGGCAAAGCAAGGCAAGGCAAAAGTGCAAAGCAAGGCAAGGCAACGAAAGGCAAAAGATAAAAGAAAGGCAAGGCAAGGCAAGGCAAAATGGCAAAGTAAGGCAAGGCAAGGCAAAAGGGCAAAGCAAGGCAAGGCAAACGGGGAAAGCAAGGTAATGAAAGGCAAGGGAAAAGGGCAAAGAAAGGCATTGCAAGGCAAAAAGGCAAACCAAGGCAAGGCAAGGGAAAAGGGAAAAGCTAAGCAAGGCAAGTCAAAAGGGAAAGCAACACAAGGCAAGGCAAGGCAAAAGGGCAATGCAAGGCAAGGTAAGGCAAAAACGCAAAGCAAGGCAAGGAAAAAAGATAAAGAAAGGCATGGGAAGGCAAGGAAAAAGTGCAAACCAAGGCATGCAAAGGCAACACAAAAGAGCAAAACAAGGCAAGGCAACGCAAAAGGGCAAAGCAAGGCAAGTCAAAAGGGCAAAGCAAGGCAAGGCAAGGAAAGGGAAAAGGGTAAAGCAAGGTAATGCAAGGCAAAAGGGCAAAGCAAGGCAAGGCAAGGTAAAAGGGAATAGCAAGGCAAGGCAAGGCAAAGCAAAACGGCAAAGCAAGGCAAGGCAAGGCAAAAGGGTAAAGAAAGGGAAGGCAAAGCAAACGGGTAAAGCAAGGCAAGGCAAGGCAAAAAGACAAAGAAAGGCAAGGCAAGGAAAGGCCAATGGACAAGGCAAGGCAAGGAAAGTCAAATGGGCAAAGCAAGGCAAGGCAAGTCAAGGCAAAAAGGCAAAGAAAGGAAAGGCAAGGAAAGGCAAAAGGGAAAAGCAAGGAAAGGTAAGGCAAGGTAAATGGGCAAAGCAAGGCAAGGCAAGGCAAAAGGGCAAAGCATGGTAAGGGAAGAGAAACGGGTAAAGAAGGGCAATGCAAGGCAAAAGGGCAAAGAAAGGCAAGGTAAGGCAAAAGAGCAAAGGAAGGCTAGGCAAGGCAAGGCAAAAGGGCAAATCAAGGTAAGGCAAAAGGGCAAAGGAAGACAATGCAAGGCTAGTCTAAAGGGCAAAGCAAGGCAAGGCAAGGCAAGGCAAAAGGGCAAAGCAAGGCAAGGCAAATGAGGAAAGCAAGGCAATGAAAGGCAAGGGAAAAGGGCAAAGCAAGGCATGGCAAGGCATAAAGGCAAACCAAGGCAAGGCAAGGCAAAAGGGCAAAGCTAAGCAAGGAAAGTCAAAAGGGAAAGCAAGACAAGGCAAGGCATGGCAAAATGGCAAAGCAATGAAAGGCAAAAATGCAAAGCAAGGCAAGGCAAAAGGGCAAAGAAAGGCAAGGGAAGGCAAGGCAAAAGTGCAAACCAAGGCATGCAAAGGCAACAGAAAAGAGCAAAGCAAGGCAAGGCAACGCAAAAGGGCAAAGCAAGGCAAGGCAAAAGGGCAAGGCAAGGCAAGGCAAGGAAAGGGAAAAGGGTAAAGCAAGGAAATGCAAGGCAAAACAGCAAAACAAGGCAAGGCAAGGCAAGGCAAAAGGGAATAGCAAGGCAAGGCAAGGCAAAGCAAAACGGCAAAGCAAGGCAAGGAAAGTGAAAAGGGTAAAGCAAAGAAATGCAAGGCAAAACAGCAAAACAAGGCAAGGCAAGGCAAGGCAAAAGGGAATAGCAAGGCAAGGCAAGGCAAAGCAAAACGGCAAAGCAAGGCAAGGCAAGGCAAAAGGGTAAAGAAAGGGAAGGCAAAGCAAACGGTTAAAGCAAGGCAAGGCAAGGCAAAAAGGCAAAGAAAGGCAAGGCAAGGAAAGGCAAATGGGCAAAGCAAGGCAAGGCAAGTCAAGGCAAAAAGGCAAAGAAAGGAAAGGCAAGGCAAGGCAAAAGGGCAATGCAATGCAAGGGAAGGCAAGGGAAAAGTGAAAGTAAGACAATGCAATGGAAGGCAAAAGGGCAAAGCTAGGCAAGAGAAGACAAAAACGCAAAGAATGGCAAGGCAAAAGGGCAAAGAAAGGCAATGGAAGACAAGACAAACGGGGAAACCAAGGCATGCAAAGGCAACACAAAAGAGCAAAGCTAGGCAAAAGGGCAAAGCAAAAGGGCAAAGCAAGGCAAGGCAAAAGTGCAAAGCAAGGCAAGGCAACGAAAGGCAAAAGATAAAAGAAAGGCAAGGCAAGGCAAGGCAAAATGGCAAAGTAAGGCAAGGCAAGGCAAAAGGGCAAAGCAAGGCAAGGCAAACGGGGAAAGCAAGGTAATGAAAGGCAAGGGAAAAGGGCAAAGAAAGGCATTGCAAGGCAAAAAGGCAAACCAAGGCAAGGCAAGGGAAAAGGGAAAAGCTAAGCAAGGCAAGTCAAAAGGGAAAGCAACACAAGGCAAGGCAAGGCAAAAGGGCAATGCAAGGCAAGGTAAGGCAAAAACGCAAAGCAAGGCAAGGAAAAAAGATAAAGAAAGGCATGGGAAGGCAAGGAAAAAGTGCAAACCAAGGCATGCAAAGGCAACACAAAAGAGCAAAACAAGGCAAGGCAACGCAAAAGGGCAAAGCAAGGCAAGGCAAAAGGGCAAAGCAAGGCAAGGCAAGGAAAGGGAAAAGGGTAAAGCAAGGTAATGCAAGGCAAAAGGGCAAAGCAAGGCAAGGCAAGGTAAAAGGGAATAGCAAGGCAAGGCAAGGCAAAGCAAAACGGCAAAGCAAGGCAAGGCAAGGCAAAAGGGTAAAGAAAGGGAAGGCAAAGCAAACGGGTAAAGCAAGGCAAGGCAAGGCAAAAAGACAAAGAAAGGCAAGGCAAGGAAAGGCCAATGGACAAGGCAAGGCAAGGAAAGTCAAATGGGCAAAGCAAGGCAAGGCAAGTCAAGGCAAAAAGGCAAAGAAAGGAAAGGCAAGGAAAGGCAAAAGGGAAAAGCAAGGAAAGGTAAGGCAAGGTAAATGGGCAAAGCAAGGCAAGGCAAGGCAAAAGGGCAAAGCATGGTAAGGGAAGAGAAACGGGTAAAGAAGGGCAATGCAAGGCAAAAGGGCAAAGAAAGGCAAGGTAAGGCAAAAGAGCAAAGGAAGGCTAGGCAAGGCAAGGCAAAAGGGCAAATCAAGGTAAGGCAAAAGGGCAAAGGAAGACAATGCAAGGCTAGTCTAAAGGGCAAAGCAAGGCAAGGCAAGGCAAGGCAAAAGGGCAAAGCAAGGCAAGGCAAATGAGGAAAGCAAGGCAATGAAAGGCAAGGGAAAAGGGCAAAGCAAGGCATGGCAAGGCATAAAGGCAAACCAAGGCAAGGCAAGGCAAAAGGGCAAAGCTAAGCAAGGAAAGTCAAAAGGGAAAGCAAGACAAGGCAAGGCATGGCAAAAGGGCAATGCAAGGCAAGGTAAGGCAAAAACGCAAAGCAAGGCAAGGCAAAATGGCAAAGCAATGCAAGGCAAAGCAAACGGGTAAAGCAAGGCAATGCAAAGCAAAAGGGAAAAGAAAGGCAAGGAAAGGAAAAGCAAGACAAGGCCAAGTGAAAAAGCAAGGCAAGGCAAGGCAAAAAGGCAAAGCAAGGAAAGGCAAAAGGGCAAAGCAAGACAATGCATGGCAAGACAAAAGGGCAAAGAAAGTCAAGGGAAGGCAAGGCAGAAGGGCAAAGTAAGGTAAGGCAACGCAAAAGAGCAAAGCAAGGCAAGGCAAGGCAAAAGGGCAAAGCAAGGCAAGGCAAGGAAAGGCAAGAGAGAAAAGAAGGGCAAGGAAAGGCAAGGCAAAAGGGCAAAGAATGGCAAGCGAAGGAAAGGCAAAAGGGCAAAGCAAGGCAAGGCAAAAGGGCAATACAAGGCAATGCAAAAGAGCAGATCCAGTTAAGGCTAGGCCAGGCAAAAGGGCAATGCAATGCAAGGTAAGGCAAGGGAAAAGTGAAAGTATGGCAATGAAAGGGAAGGCAAAAGGGCAAAGCAAGGCAAGAGAAGACAAAAACGCAAAGCAAGGCAAGGCAAAAGTGCAAAGAAAGGCAAGGGAAGGAAAGGCAAAAGGGCAAACCAAGGCATGCAAAGGCAACACAAAAGAGCAAAGCAAGGCAAGGCAACGCAAAAGGGCAAAGCAAGGCAAGGCAAAAACGCAAAGCAAGGCACAAGAAAAGGGCAGAGCCAGGAAAGGCAAGGAGAGGCAAAAGGGCAAAGAAAGGGAAGGCAAAGCAAACGGGTAAAGCGAGGCAAGGCAAGGCAAAAAGGCAAAGAAAGGCAAGGAAAGGAAAGACAAATCTGCAAAGCAAGGCAAGGCAAGTCAAGGCAAAAAGGAAAAGAAAGGAAAGTCAAGGAAAAGCAAAAGGGAAAGCAAGACAAGGCAAGGCAAGGCAAAAGGGCAATGCAAGGCAAGCTAAGGCAAAGACGCAAAGCAAGGCAAAGCAAAAGGGCAAAGAAAGGCAAGGGAAGGCAAGGCAAAAGGGCAAAGTAAGGTAAGGAAACGCAAAAGGTCAAAGCAAGGAAAGGCAAGGAAAGGCAAAAGAGAAAAGAAGGGCAAGGCAAGGTAAAACGGCAAAGTAAGGCAAGGGAAGGCAAAAGGGCAAAGCAAGGCAAGGCAAGGCAAGGCAAAAGAGCAAAGCAAGGCAAGACAAGTCAAAAGGGCAAAGCAAGGCAAGGCAAGGAAAGGCAAAAGGGCAAAGAAAGGCAAAGGAAAAGGGCAATACAAGGCAACGCAAAAGGGCAGAACCAGTCAAGGTAAGGCAAGGCAAAAGGGCAAAGTAAGGCAAGGCAAGTACAAAATGGAAAGAAAGACAAAGCAAGGCAAGGCAAAAGGGCAATGCAATGCAAGGCAAGGCAAGGGAAAAGTGTAAGTAAGGCAATGCAAGGGAAGGCAAAAGGGCAAAGCAAGGCAAGAGAAGACAAAAACGCAAAGCAAGGCAAGGCAAAAGGGCAAAGAAAGGGAAGGGAAGACAAGGCAAAAGGGCAAACCATGGCATGCAAAGGCAACACAAAAGAGCAAAGCAAGGCAAGGCAACGCAAAAGGGCAAAGCAAGGCAAGGCAAAAGGGCAAAGCAAGGCAAGGCAAAAGGGCAGAGCCAGGCAAGGCAAGGCAAGGCAAAAGGGCAACACAAGGCAAGGCAAGGAAAGCTAAAAGGGTAAAGCAAGGTAATGCAAGGCAAAAGGGCAAAACAAGGCAAGGCAAGGCAAGGCAAAAGGCCAAAGCAAGGCAAGGCAAGGCAAAGCAAAAGGGCAAAGCAAGGCAAGGCAAGGGAAGGCAAAAGGGCAAAGAAACGGAAGGCAAAGCAAACGGGTAAAGCAAGGCAAGGCAAGGCAAAAAGGCAAAGAAATGCAAGGCAAGGAGAGGCAAATGGGCAAAGCAAAACAAGGCAAGTCAAGGCAAAAAGGCAGAGAAAGGAAAGGCAAGGAAAGGCAAAAGAGAAAAGCAAGGCAAGTTAAGGCAAGGTAAATGGGCAAAGCAAGGCAAGGCAAGGCATAAGGGCAAAGCATGGTAAGGGAAGAGAAACGGGTAAAGAAAGGCAATGCAAGGCAAAAGGGCAAAGAAAGGCAAGGCAAGGAAAGGCAAGGCAAAATGAAAAAGCAAAGCAAGGCAAAAGGGCAAAGCAAGGCAAGGCAAGGCAAAAGAGCAATGTAAGGCTAGGTAAGGCAAGGCAAAAGGGAAAAGCAAGGAAAGGCAAAAGGGCAAAGCAAGACAATGCAAGGCATGTCTAAAGGACAAAGCAAGGCAAGGCAAGGCAAGGCAAAAGGGCAAAGCAAGGCAAGGCAAATGGGGAAAGCAAGGCAATGAAAGGCAAGGGAAAAGGGCAAAGCAAGGCAAGGCAAGGCAAAAAGGCAAAGAAAAGCGACGAAAGGAAAGGCAAAAGAAAAAGGCAAGGTAAGGTAGGGCAAGGTAAATGGGCAAAGGAAGGCAAGGCAAGGCAGAAGGGCAATGCAATGCAAGGTAAGGCAAGGGAAAAGTGAAAGTAAGGCAATGAAAGGGAAGGCAAAAGGGCAAAGCAAGGTAAGAGAGGACAAAAACGCAAAGCAAGGCAAGGCAAAAGTGCAAAGAAAGGCAAGGGAAGGAAAGGCAAAAGGGCAAACCAAGGCATGCAAAGGCAACACAAAAGAGCAAAGCAAGGCAAAACAAAAGGGAAGAGCCAGGCAAGGCAAAAGGGCAATGAAAAAGGGCAAAGCAAGGCAAGGCAAGGAACGGGAAAAGGGTAAAGCAAGGTAATGCAAGGCAAAAGGGCAAAGAAAGGGAAGGCAAAGCAAACGGGTAAAGCGAGGCAAGGCAAGGCAAAAAGGCAAAGAAAGGCAAGGCAAGGAAAGTCAAATGGGCAAAGCAAGGCAAGGCAAGTCAAGGCAAAAAGGCAAAGAAAGGAAAGGCAAGGAAAGGCAAAAGGGGAAAGCATGGCAAGGCAAGAGAAACGGGTAAAGCAGGGCAATGCTAGGCAAAAGGGCAAAGAAAGGCAAGGCAAGGAAAGGCAAGGCAACATGAAAAAGCAAGGCAAGACAAAAAGGCAAAGAAAGGCAAGGCAAGGCAAAAGAACAAAGCGAGGCGAGGCAAGGCAAGGCAAAAGGGCAAAGCAAGGAAAGGCAAAAGGGCAAAGGAAGACAATGCAAGCAAGACAAAAGGGCAAAGCAAGGCAATGCAAGAGAAGGCAAGGCAAACGGGGAAAGCAAGGTAATGAAAGGCAAGGGAAAAGGGCAAAGAAAGGCATTGCAAGGCAAAAAGGCAAAACAAGGCAAGGCAAGGGAAAAGGGAAAAGCTAAGCAAGGCAAGTCAAAAGGGAAAGCAAGACAAGGCAAGGCAAGGCAAAAGGGCAATGCAAGGCAAGGTAAGGCAAAGACGCAAAGCAAGGCAAGTGAAAAGGGCAAAGAAAGGCAAGGGAAGGCAAGGCAAAAGGGCAAAGCAAGGCAATGGAACTCAAAACGGCAAATAAAGGTAAGGCAAGGAAAGGCAAAAGAGAAAAGCAGGGCAAGGCAACGTAACGCAAAAGGGCAAAGCAAGACAAGGCAAGACAAAAGAGCAAAGCAAGGCAAGGCAAGGCAAGGCAAGGAAAAAGAGCAAATCAAGGCAAGGCAAGCCAAAGTGCAAAGCAAGGCAAGGCAAGGAAAGGCAAATGGGCAAAGCAAGGCAAGGCAAATCAAGGCAAAAAGGCAAAGAAAGGAAAGGCAAGGAAAGGCAAAAGAGAAAAGCAAGGCAAGGTAGGGCAAGGTAAATCTGCAAAGGAAGGCAAGGCAAGGCAAGGCAAAAGGGCAAAGCATCGCAAGGCTAGAGAAACGGGTAAAGCAGGGCAATGCAAGGAAAAACGGCAAAGAAAGGCAAGGCAAGGAAAGGCAAGGCAAGATGAAAAAGTAAGGCAAGGCAAAAGGGCAAAGCAAGGCAAGGCAAGACAAAAGAGCAAAGTAAGGCTAGGCAAGGCAAGGCAAAAGGGCAAAGCAAGGAAAGGCAAAAGGGCAAAGGATGACAATGCAAGGCAAGTCTAAAGGGCAAAGCAAGGCAAGGCAAGGGAAGGCAAAAGGGCAAAGCAAGGCAAGGCAAGGGAAGGCAAAAGGGCAAAGCAAGGCAAGCCAAATGAGGAAAGCAAGGCAATGAAAGGGAAGGGAAAAGGGCAAAGCAAGGCATGGCAAGGAAAAAAGGCAAACCATGGCAAGGCAAGGCAAAAGGGCAAAGCTAAGCAAGGCAAGTCAAAAGGGAAAGCAAGACAAGGCAAGGCAAGGCAACAGGGCAAAGCAAGGCAAGGTAAGGCAGAAGCGCAAAGCAAGGCAAGGCAAAAGAGCAAAGCAAGGCAAGGGAAGGCAAGGCAAAAGGGCAAAGCAAGGAAAGGCAGAAGGGCAGAGCAAGACAATGCAAGGCAATGCAAAAGGTCAAAACAAGGCAAGGCAAGGGAAGGCAAAAGGGCAAAGCAAGGCAAGGCAAAAGAGCAAAGCAAGGCAAGGGAAGGCAAGGCAAAAGGGCAAAGCAAGGAAAGGCAGAAGGGCAGAGCAAGACAATGCAAGGCAATGCAAAAGGTCAAAACAAGGCAAGGCAAGGGAAGGCAAAAGGGCAAAGCAAGGCAAGGAAAATGGGGAAAGCAAGGCAAGGGAAGGCAAGGCAAAAGGGCAAAGAAGGCAAAAAAGCAAGGCAAGGCAAAAGGGCAAAGAAAGGCAAGGGAAGGCAAGGGAAAAGGGAAAAGTAAGGTAAGGCAAGGCAAAAGAGAAAAGCAAGGCAAGGCAAGGCAAAAGGGCAAAGCAAGGTAAGGCAAGGAAAGGCAAAAGAGAAAAGCAAGGCAAGGCAAGGCAACGCAAAAGGGCAAAGCAAGGGAATGCAAGGAAAAAGAGCAAAGCAAGGCAAGGCAAGGCAAGACAAAAGAGCAAAGCAAGGCAAGGCAAGCCAAAGTGAAAAGCAAGGCAAGGCAAGGATAGGCAAAAGGGCAAAGCAAGGCAAGGCAAAAGGGCAATGCTAAGCAAGGAAAGTCAAAAGCCAAAGCAAGACAAGGCAAGGCAAGGCAAAAGGGCAATGCAAGGAAAGGTAAGGCAAAAACGCAAAGCATGGCAAGGCAAAATGGCAAAGCAAGGCAAGGCAAAGCAAACGGGTAAAGCAAGGCTATGCAAGGCAAAAGGGCAAGATAGAAAGAAAGAAAAAGAAAGAAAGAGAGAAAGAAAAAAGAAAGATAGAAAAAAGAAAGAGAGAAAGAAAGAAGAAAGAAAGAAAGAAAGAAAGAAAAAGATATAAAGAAAGAAAGAAAGACAGAAAGAAAGATAGAAAGCAAGGAAGAAAAAAAGAAAGACAGAAAGAAAGAAAAAAGAAAAAGAAAGAAAAAGAAAGAAAGAAAGACAGAAAGAAAGAAAGGAAAACAAAGAAAGAAAGAAAGAAAGAAAGAATGACAGAAAGAAAGAAAGAAAAAGAAAGAAAGAAAGAAAAAGGAAGAAAGAAAGAAAGAAAGAAAGTAAATGATAAAAAGGAAGAGAGAAACAAAAAAAAGAAAGAAAGAATGAAAGAAAGAAAGAAAGAAAGAAAGAAAAAAGAAAGAAAGAAAGAAG
>JAVLUU010000332.1:495000-497500 GCA_032206185.1 Columba guinea
AAAAAAGAAAAAGAAAGAAAAAGAAAGAATGAAAGACAGAAAGAAAGAAAAAAGAAAGAAAGAAAGAAAGAAGAAAGAAAGTAAGAATGAAAGAAAGAAAGAAAAAGGAAAGAAAGAAAGACAGAAAGATAGAAGAAAGAAATAAAGAAAGAAAAAAGAAAGAAAGAAAGAAAAAAAAATAAAGAAGAAATAAAGAAATAAGAAAGAAAGAAAGAAAAAAAAGAAGGAAAGAAAGAAAGAAAGAAGAAAGAATAAAGAAAGAAAGAAAGAAAGAAAGAAATAATAAAGGAAGAAAGTAAGAAAGAAAAGGGAAAGAAAGAAAAAAGAAAGAGAGACATAAAGAAAGAAAGAAGTAAGAAAGATAAGGGAAAGAAAGAAAAAAGAGAGACAGACAGAAAGAAAGAAAGAAGAAAGAAAGTTATAAAAAGAAAGAAAGAAAGAAAGAAAGAAGAAAGAAAAAAGGAAGAAAGAAAGAAGAAAGAAAAAAGAAAGAAAAAATAGAAAGAAAAAAGAAAAAAGAAAGAAAGAAAGAAGAAAGAGAAAAGAAAGAAAGAAAGAAAGAAAGAAAAAAGAAAGAAAGACAGAAAGAGAGACAGAAAGAAAGAAAAAGGAAAAAGAAATAAAAAGAAAGAAAGAAAGAAAAAGAAAGAAAGAAAGAAAAAAGAAAGAAAGAAAAAAAGAAAGAGAGAAAGAAAGAAAGAAAAAAGAAAGAAAGAAAGAAAAAAAAAAGAAAGAAAGAAAGAAAAAGAAAGTAAGAAAGAAAGATAGAAAGAAAGAAAGACAGAAACAAAGAAAGAAAGAAGAAGAAAGAAAGAAGAAAGAAGGAACGAAAGAATAAAGAAAGAAATAAAGAAAGAAGAAAGAAAGAAAGAAAAAAGAAAGAAAGAAAAAAGAAAGAAAATGAAAGAAAGAAAGAAAGAAAGAAAAAAGAAAGAATGAAAGAAAGACAGAAATAAAGACAGAAAGAAAGAAAGAAAGAAGAAAGAAAGAAAGAAGAAAGAAGGAACGAAAGAATAAAGAAAGAAATAAAGAAAGAAGAAAGAAAGAAAAAAGAAAGAAAGAAAAAAGAAAGAAAATGAAAGAAAGAAAGAAAGAAAGAAAAAAGAAAGAATGAAAGAAAGACAGAAATAAAGACAGAAAGAAAGAAAGAAAGAAGAAAGAAAGAAAGAAGAAAGAAGGAACGAAAGAATAAAGAAAGAAATAAAGAAAGAAGAAAGAAAGAAAGAAAAAAGAAAGAAAGAAAAAAGAAAGAAAATGAAAGAAAGAAAGAAAGAAAGAAAAAAGAAAGAAAGAAAAAAAGAAAGAAAAAAGAAAGAAAGAAAAAAGAGAGAAAGAAAAAAGAAAGAAAGAAATAAAACGAAAGAAAGAAAGAATAAAGAAAAAGAAAGAATGAAAGAAAAAAGAAAAAAAGAAAAAGAAAGAAAGAAAGAAGAAAGAAAGAAAGAAGAAAGAAATATAAAAGAAAGAAAAAAGAAAGAAAGAAAAAAGAAAGAAAGAAAGAAAGAAAAAGAAACAAAGAAATAAAGAGAGAAAGAAAGACAGAAAGAAAGAAAAAAAAAGATATGAAAGAAAAAAAAAAGAAAGAAAAAGAATGAAAGAATGGAAAAAAGAAAGAAAGAAAGAAAAAAGAAAGAAAGAAAGAAAAAAAGGAAGAAAGAAGAAAGAAAGAAAGAAAAAAGAAAGAAAGAAATAAAGAAAGAAAGAAAAAGAAAAAAGAAAGAAATAAAGAATGAAAGACAGAAAGAAAGACAGAAAAAAAGAAGAAAGAAAAAAGAAAGAAAGAAGAAAGAGAAAAGAAAGAAAGAAGACAGAAAGAAAGAAAGACAGAAAGACAGAAAGAAAGAAAGAAAAAAAGAAAGGAAATGAAAGAAAGAAAGAAAGAAAGAAAAAAGAAAGAAAGATAAAATAAAGAAAGAAAGAAAGACAGAAGGAAAGAAAGAAAGAGAGAAAAAAAAAGAAAGAAAGAAGAAAGAAAGAAACAAAGGAAGAAAGAAAAAAGAAAGAAAGAAGAAAGAAAGAGAGAAGAAAGAAAGCAGAAAGAAAGAAAGAAAGAAATAAAGAAAGAAAAAGAAAGAAAGAAAGAAAGACAGAAAGAAAGACAGAGAGAAAGAAGAAAGAAAGAAAGAAAGAAAAAAAACGAAGAAAGAAAGAAGGAAGAAAGAAAAAAGAAAGAAAGAATGAAGAAAGAAATAAAAAAGAAAGAAAGACTAGAAAGAAAGACAGAAATAGAGGAAAAAAGAAAGAAAGAAAAAAGAGAGAAATAAGAATGAAAAAACAAAGAAAAACAGAATGAGAGATAGAAAGAAGGAAAGAAAGAAGAACGAAAGAAAGGAAGTAAAAAGAAAGTAAGAAAAAAGAAAGACAGAAAGAAAGACAGAAAGAAAGAAAGAAAAAAGAAAGAAAGAAAAAGAAAGAATGAAAGAAAGCAACGAAAACTTAGAAAGATAAAAGAAAAAAGAAAGAAAGAAAGAAGAAAGAAAGAAAAAAGAATGAAAGAAAA
>JAVLUU010000332.1:525000-527500 GCA_032206185.1 Columba guinea
AAAGAAAGAAAAAGAAAGAAAGAAAGAAAGAAATTAAAAAGAAAGAAAGAAAGAAAGAAAGAAAAAAGAAAGAAAGAAATAAAGAAAAAAGAAAGAAAGAAAGAGAAAGAAAAAAGAAAGAAAGAAAGAAAGAAAGAACGTAGGAAAGAAAGAAAGAAAGAAGGAAGAAAGAAAGAAAAAAGAGAGAAAGAAAGAACGTAGGAAAGAAAGAAAGAAAGAAGGAAAGAAAGAAATAAAGAAAGTAATTAAAAGGAAAAAAGAAAGAAAGAAAAAAGAAAGAAAGAAACTAAAAAGAAAGAAAGAAAGAAAGAAAGAAAAAAGAAAGGGAGGAAGAAAGAAATTGAAAAGAAAGAAAGAAAGAAAAAAGAAAGAAAGAAAGAAATTAAAAAGAAGGAAAGAAAGATAGAAAAAAGAAAGAAAGAAAGAAAGATAGAAAGAAGAAAAAAGAAAGAAAGAAAGAAAGGAAGAAAAAAGAAAGAAAGAATGAAAGAAAGAAAAAAGAAAGAAAGAAAGAAAAAGGAAAGAAAGAAAGAAAGAAAAAAGAAAGAAAGAAAGAAAGAAAGAAAGGAAAAAGAAAGAAAGAACGTAGGAAAGAAAGAAAGAAAGAAAGAAAAAAGAAGGAAAATAAAAAGAAAGAAATAAAGAAAGAAAGAAAATAGAAAGAAAGAAAGAAAAAAGAAAGAAAGAAATTTAAAAGAAAGAAAGAAAGAAAGAAAGGAAGAAAAAAGAAAGAAAGAAAAAAGAAAGAAAGAAAGGAAGAAAAAAGAAAGAAAGAAAGAACGTAGGAAAGAAAGAAAGCAAGAAAGAAAGAAACAAAGATAGAAAGAAGAAAAAAGAAAGAAAGAAAGAAAGAAAGAAAGAACGTAGGAAAGAAAGAAAGAAAGAAGGAAAAAAGAAAGGAAGAAATTAAAAAAAAGAAAGAAAGAAAAAGAAAGAAAGAAAGAAAAAAGAAAGAAAGAAAGAAAGAAAGAAAGAAAGAAAGAAAGAAAGAAAGAAAAAAGAAAGAAAGAAAGAAAGAAAGAAAAAAGAAAGAAAGCAAGAACGTAGGAAAGAAAGAAAGAAAGAAAGAAAGAAAAAGAAAGAAAGAAAGAAAAAAGAATGAAAGAAATTAAAAAGAAAGAAAGAAAGAAAAAGGAAAGAAAGAAAGAAAGAAAAAAGAAAGAAAGAAAGAAAGAAAGAAAGAAAGGAAAAAGAAAGAAAGAACGTAGGAAAGAAAGAAAGAAAGAAAGAAAAAAGAAGGAAAATAAAAAGAAAGAAAGAAAGAAAATAGAAAGAAAGAAAGAAAAAAGAAAGAAAGAAATTTAAAAGAAAGAAAGAAAGAAAGAAAGGAAGAAAAAAGAAAGAAAGAAAAAAGAAAGAAAGAAAGGAAGAAAAAAGAAAGAAAGAAAGAACGTAGGAAAGAAAAAAAGAAAGAAGGTAAGAAAGAAAGAAAGAAAGATAGAAAGAAAGAAAGAAAAAAATTTAAAAGAAAGAAAGAAGAAAAAAGAAAGAAAGAAAGAAAGAAAGAAAGAAAAAAGAAAGAAAGAAAGAAAGAAAAAAGAAAGAAAGAAAGAAAAAAGAAAGAAAGCAAGAACGTAGGAAAGAAAGAAAGAAAGCAAGAAAGAAAGAAACAAAGATAGAAAGAAGAAAAAAGAATGAAAGAAAGAAAGAAAGAAAGAAAGAACGTAGGAAAGAATAAAGAAAGAAAGAAAGAAAAAAGAAAGAAAGAAAGAAAGAAAAAAGAAAGAAAGAAAGAAACAAAGATAGAAAGAAAGAAAGAAAGAAAGATATTAAAAAGAAAGAAAGAAATTAAAAAGAAAGAAAGAAAGAAAGAAATAAGAAAGAAAGAAAGAAAGAAAAAAGAAAGAAAGAAAGAAAAAAGAAAGAAAAATTAAAAAGAAAGAAAGAAAGAAAGAAAGAAGAAAGAAAGAAAGAAAGAAAAAAGAAAGAAAGAACGTACTAAAGAAATAAAGAAAGAAAGAAAGAAAGATAGAAAGAAAGAAAGAAAGAAAAAAGAAAGAAAGAAAGAAAGAAAGAATAAAGAAAGAAAGAAAGAAAGAAAATAGAAAGAAAGAAAGAACGTAGGAAAGAAAGAGAGAAAGAAAGTAATAAAGAAAGAAAGAAAGAAAGAAAAAAGAAAGAAAGAAATTAAAAAGAAAGAAAGAAGAAAAAAGAGAAAAAGAAAGAAAGAAAAAAGAAAGAAAGAAAGAAAGCAAGAAAGAAAGAAAAAAGAAAGAAAGCAAGAACGTAGGAAAGAAAGAAAGAAAGAAAGAAACAAAGATAGAAAGAAAGAAAGAAAGGAAGAAAATAAAAAGAAAGAAAGAAAGAAAGAAAAAAGAAAGAAAGAAAGAAATAAAGAAAAAAGATAGAAAGAAAAAGAAAGAAAAATGAAGGAAAGAAAGAAAGAAAGAACGTAGGAAAGAAAGAAAGAAAGAAAGAAGGAAGAAAGAAAGAAAAAAGAAAGAAAGAACGTAGGAAAGAAAGAAAGAAGGAAGGAAAGAAAGAAAGTAAGAAAGAAATT
>JAVLUU010000332.1:542500-545000 GCA_032206185.1 Columba guinea
AAGAAAGTAATTTAAAAGAAAGAAAGAAAGAAAGAAAGGAAGAAAAAAGAAAGAAAGAAAAAAGAAAGAAAGAAAGGAAGAAAAAAGAAAGAAAGAAAGAACGTAGGAAAGAAAGAAAGCAAGAAAGAAAGAAACAAAGATAGAAAGAAGAAAAAAGAAAGAAAGAAAGAAAGAAAGAAAGAACGTAGGAAAGAAAGAAAGAAAGAAAGAAGGAAAAAAGAAAGAAAGAAAGAAAGAAAGAAAAAAGAAAGGAAGAAATTAAAAAGAAAGAAAGAAAGAAAAAGAAAGAAAGAAAGAAAAAAGAAAGAAAGAAAGAAAGAAAGAAAGAAAGAAAGAAAGAAAGAAAGAAAAAAGAAAGAAAGAAAGAAAGAAAGAAAAAAGAAAGAAAGCAAGAACGTAGGAAAGAAAGAAAGAAAGAAAGAAAGAAAGAAAAAGAAAGAAAGAAAGAAAAAAGAATGAAAGAAATTAAAAAGAAAGAAAGAAAAAGGAAAGAAAGAAAGAAAGAAAAAAGAAAGAAAGAAAGAAAGAAAGAAAGAAAGGAAAAAGAAAGAAAGAACATAGGAAAGAAAGAAAGAAAGAAAGAAAAAAGAAGGAAAATAAAAAGAAAGAAAGAAAGAAAGAAAGAAAGAAAGAAAATAGAAAGAAAGAAAGAAAAAAGAAAGAAAGAAATTTAAAAGAAAGAAAGAAAGAAAGAAAGGAAGAAAAAAGAAAGAAAGAAAAAAGAAAGAAAGAAAGGAAGAAAAAAGAAAGAAAGAAAGAACGTAGGAAAGAAAAAAAGAAAGAAAGTAAGAAAGAAAGAAAGAAAGATAGAAAGAAAGAAAGAAAAAAATTTAAAAGAAAGAAAGAAGAAAAAAGAAAGAAAGAAAGAAAGAAAGAAAAAAGAAAGAAAGAAAGAAAGAAAAAAGAAAGAAAGAAAGAAAAAAGAAAGAAAGCAAGAACGTAGGAAAGAAAGAAAGAAAGCAAGAAAGAAAGAAACAAAGATAGAAAGAAGAAAAAAGAATGAAAGAAAGAAAGAAAGAAAGAAAGAACGTAGGAAAGAATAAAGAAAGAAAGAAAGAAAAAAGAAAGAAAGAAAGAAAGAAAAAAGAAAGAAAGAAAGAAACAAAGATAGAAAGAAAGAAAGAAAGAAAGATATTAAAAAGAAAGAAAGAAATTAAAAAGAAAGAAAGAAAGAAAGAAATAAGAAAGAAAGAAAGAAAGAAAAAAGAAAGAAAGAAAGAAAAAAGAAAGAAAAATTAAAAAGAAAGAAAGAAAGAAAGAAATAAGAAAGAAAGAAAGAAAGAAAAAAGAAAGAAAGAACGTACTAAAGAAATAAAGAAAGAAAGTAAGAAAGAAAGAAAGATAGAAAGAAAGAAAGAAAGAAAGAAAAAAGAAAGAAAGAAAGAAAGAAACAAAAAAGAAAGAAAGAAAGAAAGAAAATAGAAAGAAAGAAAGAAGGTAGGAAAGAAAGAGAGAAAGAAAGTAATAAAGAAAGAAAGAAAGAAAGAAAGAAAAAAGAAAGAAAGAAATTAAAAAGAAAGAAGAAAAAAGAGAAAAAGAAAGAAAGAAAAAAGAAAGAAAGAAAGCAAGAAAGAAAGAAAAAAGAAAGAAAGCAAGAACGTAGGAAAGAAAGAAAGAAAGAAAGAAACAAAGATAGAAAGAAAGAAAGAAAGGAAGAAAATAAAGAGAAAGAAAGAAAGAAAGAAAAAAGAAAGAAAGAAAGAAATAAAGAAAAAAGATAGAAAGAAAAAGAAAGAAAAATGAAGGAAAGAAAGAAAGAAAGAACGTAGGAAAGAAAGAAAGAAAGAAAGAAGGAAGAAAGAAAGAAAAAAGAAAGAAAGAACGTAGGAAAGAAAGAAAGAAGGAAGGAAAGAAAGAAAGTAAGAAAGAAATTAAAAAGAAAGAAAGAAAGAAAAAAGAAAGAAAGATACTAAAAAGAAAGAAAGAAAGAAAGAAAAAACAAAGAAAGGAAGAAAGAAAGTAAAAAGAAAGAAAGAAAGAAAAAAGAAAGAAAGAAAGAAATTAAAATGAAGGAAAGATAGATAGAAAAAAGAAAGAAAGAAAGAAAGAAAGAAAAAAGAAAGAAAGAAAGAAAAAAGATAGAAAGAAAGAAAAAAGAAAGAAAGAAAGAAAGAAAAAAGAAAGAAAGCAAGAACGTAGGAAATAAAGAAAGAAACAAAGATAGAAAGAAAGAAAGAAAAAAGAAAGAAAGAAAGAAAGAAGAAAGAAAGAAAAAAAGAAAGAAAGAAAGTATGTAGGAAAGAAAGAAAGAAAGAAAGAAAGAAAGAAAGAAAGAAAGAAAGAAAGAAAGAAAAAAGAAAGAAGAAAGAATGTAGGAAAGAATGAAAGAAAGAAAGTAAGAAAGAAAAGATAGAAAGAAAGAAAGAAAGAAATTAAAAAGAAAGAAAGAAAGAAAAAAGAAAGAAAGAAATTAAAAAGAAAGAAAGAAAGAAAGAAAAAAGAAAGAAAGGAAGAAAAAAGAAAGAAAGAACGCAGGAAAGAAATAAAGAAAGAAAGTAAG
>JAVLUU010000332.1:622500-625000 GCA_032206185.1 Columba guinea
GAAAAAAGAAAGAAAGAAAGAAGGTAGGAAAGAAAGAAAGAAAGAAAGAAAAAAGAAGGAAAATAAAAAGAAAGAAAGAAAGAAAGAAAGAAAGAAAATAGAAAGAAAGAAAGAAAAAAGAAAGAAAGAAATTTAAAAGAAAGAAAGAAAGAAAGAAAGGAAGAAAAAAGAAAGAAAGAAAAAAGAAAGAAAGAAAGGAAGAAAAAAGAAAGAAAGAAAGAACGTAGGAAAGAAAAAAAGAAAGAAAGTAAGAAAGAAAGGAAGAAAGATAGAAAGAAAGAAAGAAAAAAATTTAAAAGAAAGAAAGAAGAAAAAAGAAAGAAAGAAAGAAAGAAAGAAAGAAAAAAGAAAGAAAGAAAGAAAGAAAAAAGAAAGAAAGAAAGAAAAAAGAAAGAAAGCAAGAACGTAGGAAAGAAAGAAAGAAAGCAAGAAAGAAAGAAACAAAGATAGAAAGAAGAAAAAAGAATGAAAGAAAGAAAGAAAGAAAGAAAGAACGTAGGAAAGAATAAAGAAAGAAAGAAAGAAAAAAGAAAGAAAGAAAGAAAGAAAAAAGAAAGAAAGAAAGAAACAAAGATAGAAAGAAAGAAAGAAAGAAAGATATTAAAAAGAAAGAAAGAAATTAAAAAGAAAGAAAGAAAGAAAGAAATAAGAAAGAAAGAAAGAAAGAAAAAAGATAGAAAGAAAGAAAAAAGAAAGAAAAATTAAAAAGAAAGAGAGAAAGAAAGAAATAAGAAAGAAAGAAAGAAAGAAAAAAGAAAGAAAGAACGTACGAAAGAAATAAAGAAAGAAAGTAAGAAAGAAAGAAAGATAGAAAGAAAGAAAGAAAGAAAGAAAAAAGAAAGAAAGAAAGAAAGAAAGAAAAAAGAAAGAAAGAAAGAAAGAAAATAGAAAGAAAGAAAGAAAGATAGAAAAAAGAAAGAAAGAAAAAAAAGAAAGAAAGCAAGAACGTAGGAAAGAAAGAAAGAAAGAAAGAAACAAAGATAGAAAGAAAGAGAGAAAGAAAGTAATAAAGAAAGAAAGAAAGAAAGAAAGAAAAAAGAAAGAAAGAAATTAAAAAGAAAGAAATAAGAAAAAAGAGAAAAAGAAAGAAAGAAAAAAGAAAGAAAGAAAGAAAGCAAGAAAGAAAGAAAAAAGAAAGAAAGCAAGAACGTAGGAAAGAAAGAAAGAAAGAAAGATACTAAAAAGAAAGAAAGAAATTAAAAAGAAAGAAAGAAAGAAAGAAAAAAGAAGAAAGAAAGAAAGAGAGTAAGAAAGAAAGAAAGAAAGAAAGAAAGAAAAAAGAAAGAAAGAAAGAAAGAAAGAAAGAAAGAAAAAAGAAAGAAAGAAAGAACGTAGGAAAGAAAGAAAGAAAGAAAGAAAAAAGAAAGAAAATAAAAAGAAAGAAAGAAAGAAAGAAAGAAAGAAAGAAAGAAAGAAAGAAAATAGAAAGAAAGAAAGAAAAAAGAAAGAAAGAAATTAAAATGGAAGAAAGAAAGAAAGACAGAAAAAAAGAAAGAAAGAAAGAAAAAAGAAAGAAAGAAAGAAAGAAAGAAAAAAGAAAGAAATTAAAAAGGAATAAAGAAAGAAAGACAGAAAAAAAGAAAGAAAGAAAGAAAAAAGAAAGAAAGAACGAAAGGAAGAAAAAAGAAAGAAAGAAAGAACGTAGGAAAGAAAGAAAGAAAGAAAGTAAGAAAGAAAGAAAGAAAGATAGAAAGAAAGAAAGAAAAAAAATAAAAAGAAAGAAAGAAGAAAAAAAGAAAGAAAGAAAAAAGAAAGAAAGCAAGAACGTAGGAAAGAAAGAAAGCAAAAAAAAAACCAAACAAAGATAGAAAGAAGAAAAAAGAAAGAAAGAAAGAAAGAAAGAAATAAAGAAATAATGTAGGAAAGAAAGAAAGAAAGAGAGAAAGAAAAAAGAAAGAAAGAAAGAGAGAAAAAAGAAAGAAATTAAAAAGAAAGAAAGAAAGAAAGAAAATAGAAAGAAAGAAAGAAAGAAAGAAAGAAAGAAAGAGAAAAGAAAGAAAGAAAAAAGAAAGAAAGAAAAAAGAAACAAAGCATGAACGTCGGAAAGAAAGAAATAAGGAAAGAAAGAAAAAGGAAAGAAAGAAAGAAAGAAAAACGAAAGAAAGAAAGAAAGAAAGAAATTAAAAAGAAAGAAATAAATTAAAAAGAAAGAAAGAAAGAAAGAAAGCTATTATGAAGAAAGAAAGAAAAAGAAAGAAAGAAAGAAAGAAAGAAAGAAAGAAAGAAAATAGAAAGAAAGAAAGAAAAAAGAAAGAAAGAAATTTAAAAGAAAGAAAGAAAGAAAGAAAGGAAGAAAAAAGAAAGAAAGAAAAAAGAAAGAAAGAAAGGAAGAAAAAAGAAAGAAAGAAAGAACGTAGGAAAGAAAAAAAGAAAGAAAGTAAGAAAGAAAGGAAGAAAGATAGAAAGAAAGAAAGAAAAAAATTTAAAAGAAAGAAAGAAGAAAAAAGAAAGAAAGAAAGAAAGAAAGAAAGAAAAAAGAAAGAAAGAAAGAAAGAAAAAA
>JAVLUU010000332.1:685000-687500 GCA_032206185.1 Columba guinea
AAAAGAAAGAAAGAAAGAAAGAAAAAAGAAAGAAAGAAAGAATGGAATAAGAAAGAAAGAAATTAAAAAGAAAGAAAGAAAGAAAAGAAAAAAGAAAGAAATACAGAAAAAAGAAAGAAAGAAAGAAAGAAAGAAAGAAAAAAGTAAGAAAGAACGTAGGAAAGAAAGAAAGAAAGAAAGAAAAAAGAAAGAAAGAGAGAACGTAGGAAAGAAAGAAAGTAAGAAAGAAAGAAAGAAAGAAAGAAAGAAATTAAAAAGAAAGAAAGAAAGAAAGAAAAAAGAAAGAAAGAAAGAAAGAAGAAAGAAAGAAAAAAGAAAGAAAGAAATTAAAAAAAGAGAAAGAAAGAAAGAAAAAAAAAAGGAAGAAAGAAAGAAAGAAAGATAGAAAGAAAGAAGGAAAAATAAAGAAAGAAAGAAAAAAGAATGAAAGAAATTAAAAAGAAAGAAAGAAAGATAAAAGAAAGAAAGAAAGAAAAAAGAAAGAAAGAAAGAAAGAAAGAAAAAAGAAAGAAAGAAAGAAAGAACGTGGGAAAGAAAGAAAGAAAGAAAGAAAGAAAAAAGAATGAAAGAAAGAAGGATAGAAAGAAAAAATAGAAAGAAAGAAAGAAAGATATTAAAAAGAAAGAAAGAAATTAAAAAGAAAGAAAGAAAGAAAGAAAAAAGAAAGAAAGAAAGAAAGAAAAAAGAAAGAAAGAAAGAAAGAAAGAAAGAAAGAAAGAAAAAAGAAAGAAAGAAAGAAAGAAAGAAAGAAAGAAAGAAAAAAGAAAGAAAGAAAGAACGTAGGAAAGAAAGAAAGAAAGAAAGAAAGAAAGAAAAAAGAAAGAAAATAAAAAGAAAGAAAGAAAGAAAGAAAGAAAGAAAATAGAAAGAAAGAAAGAAAAAAGAAAGAAAGAAATTAAAAAGGAAGAAAGAAAGAAAGACAGAAAAAAAGAAAGAAAGAAAAAGAAAGAAAGAAAGAAGGGAAGAAAAAAGAAAGAAAGAAAGAACGTAGGAAAGAAAGAAAGAAAGAAAGTAAGAAAGAAAGAAAGAAAGAAAAAAATTAAAAAGAAAGAAAGAAGAAAAAAAAGAAAGAAAGAAAGAAAGAAAAAAGAAAGAAAGCAAGAACGTAGGAAAGAAAGAAAGAAATAAGGAAAGAAAGAAAAAGGAAAGAAAGAAACAAAGAAAAACGAAAGAAAGAAAGAAAGAAAGAAATTAAAAAGAAAGAAATAAATTAGAAAGAAAGAAAGAAAGAAAGAAAGAAAGATATTAAAAAGAAAGAAAGAAAAAGAAAGAAAGAAAGAAAAAAAGAAAGAAAGAAACAAAGAAAAAAGAAAAAAGAAAGAAAGAAAGAAAGAAAGAAAGAAAGTAAGAACGTAGGAAAGAAAGAAAGAAAGAAAGAAAAAAGAAAGAAAGAAAGAAAGAAAAAAGAAAGAAATTAAAAAGAAAGAAAGAAAGAAAGAAAAAAGAAAGAAAGAAAGAAAAAAGAAAGAAAGAAAGAAATTAAAAAGAAAGAAAGAAAGAAAGAAAAAAGAAAGAAAGAAAGAAAGAAAGAAAGAAAAAAGAAAGAAAGCATGAACGTAGGAAAGAAAGAAAGAAATAAATAAGGAAAGAAAGAAAAATGTAAGAAAGAAAGAAAGAAAAAAAGAAAGAAAGAAAGAAAGAAAGAAATTAAAAAGAAAGAAATAAATTAAACAGAAAGAAAGAAAGAAAGAGAGAAAGAAAGAAAGAAAGATATTAAAAAGAAAGAAAGAAGAAGAAAGAAAGAAAGAAAAAAAGAAAGAAAGAAAGAAAAAAGAAAGAAATTAAAAAGAAAGAAAGAAAGAAAGAAAAAAGAAAGGAAGAAAGAAAGAAAAAAGAAAGAAAGAAAGAAAGAAAGAAAGAAAGAAAGAAAAAAGAAAGAAAGAAAGAAAGAACGTAGGAAAGAAAGAAAAAGAAGAAAGAAAGAAAAAAGAAATAAAGAAAGAACGTAGGAAAGAAAGAAAGAAAGAAAGAAAGAAAGAAATAAGGAAAGAAAGAAAGAAAGAAAAAAGAAAGAAAGATATTAAAAAGAAAGGAAGAAAGAAAGAAAAAAGAAAGAAAGAAAGAAAAAAGAAAGAAAGAAAGAAAAAAGAAAGAAAGAAAGAAAAAAGAAAGAAAGAAAAAAGAAAGAAAGAAATTAAAAAGAAAGAAAGAAGGAAAGAAAAAAGAAAAAGAAAGGAAGAAAAAAGAAAGAAGGAAAGAAGGAAAGAAAGAAAGAAAAAAGAAAGAAAGAAAGAACGTAGGAATGAAAGAAAGAAAGAGAGTAAGAAAGAAAGAAAGATAGAAAGAAAGAAAGAAAGAAAATAGAAAGAAGGAAAGAAGAAAAAAGAAAGAAAGAAAAAGGAGAGAAAGAAATAAAGAAAAAAGAAATAAAGAAATTAAAAAGAAAGAAAGAAAGAAGGAAACAAAAAAGAAAGAAAGAAAAAAGAAAGAAAGAAATTAAAAAAAGAGAAGGAAAGAAAGAAAGAAAGAAAAAAGAAAGAAAGAAAGAAAAAAGAAAGAA
>JAVLUU010000332.1:735000-740000 GCA_032206185.1 Columba guinea
AAGAAAGAAAGAAAGAAAGAAAGAAAAAAGAAAGAAAAAACGTAAGAAAGAAAGAAAGAAAGAAGAAAGAAAGATATAAGAATGAAAGAAAGAACGTAGGAAAGAAAGAAAGAAAGAAAGAAAAAAGAAAGAAAGAAAAAAAAATTGAAAAGAAAGAAAGAAAGAAAGAAAAAAGAAAGAAAGAAAGAAAGAAAAAAGAAAGAAAGAAAGAAAGAAAGAAAAAAGAAAGAAAGCAATTAAAAAGAAAGAAAGAAAGAAAGAAAAAAGAAAGAAAGAAAAAAGAAAGAAAGAAAGAAAGAAAGAAAGAAAGAAGAAAGAAAAATAAAGAAAGAAAGAACGTAGGAAAGAAAGAAAGAAAGAAAGAAATTAAAAAGAAAGAAAGAATGAAAGAAAAAGGAAAGAAAGAAAGAAAAAAGAAAGAAAGAAAGAAAGAAGGAAAGAAAAAAGAAAGAAAGAAAGAAAAAAGAAAGAAAGAAAGAAACAAAGAAAGAAAGAAACAAAGATAGAAAGAAAGAAAAAAGAAAGAAAGAAAGAAAGAAAGAAAGAAAAAAGAAAGAAAGAACGTAAGAAAGAAAGAAAGAAAGAAAGAAGAAAGAAAGATATAAGAATGAAAGAAAGAACGTAGGAAAGAAAGAAAGAAAGAAAGAAAAAAGAAAGAAAGAAAGAAAGAAAGAAAGAAAGAAAGAAAGAAAAAAGAAAGAAAGAAAAAACGTAGGAAAGAATGAAAGAAAGAAAGTAAGAAAGAAAAGATAGAAAGAAAGAAAGAAAAAAAGAAAAAAGAAAGAACGTAGGAAAGAAAGAAAGAAAGAAAAAAGAAAGAAAGCAAGAACGTAGGAAAGAAAGAAAGAAAGAAAGAAACAAAGATAGAAAGAAAGAAAGAAAGAAAGAAATTAAAAAGAAAGAAAGAAAGAAAGAAAGATAAAAGAAAGAAAGAAAGAAAGAAAGCGAAAAGAAAGAAAGAAAGTAAGAAAGAAAGGAAAAAGAAAAAAGAAAGAAAGAAAACGTAGGAAAGAAAGAAAGAAAGAAAGAAGAAAGAAAGAAAAAAGAAAGAAAGAAAGAATGTAGGAAAGAAAGAAAGAAAGAAAGAAAGAACGTAGGAAAGAAAGAAAGAACGTAGGAAAGAAAGAAAGAAAGAAATTAATAAGAAAGAAAGAAAGAAAAAAGAAAGAAAGGAAGAAATTAAAAAGAAGGAAAGAAAGATAGAAAAAAGAAAGAAAGAAAGAAAGAAAGAAAGAAAGAAAAAAGAAAGAAATAAAGAAAAAAGAAAGAAAGAAAGAAAAAAGAAAGAAAGAAAAAAAGAAAAAAGAAAGAAAGCAAGAACGTAGGAAAGAAAGAAAGAAAGAAAGAAAGAAAGAAAGAAACAAAGATAGAAAGAAAGAAAGGAAAAAGAAAGAAAGAAAGAAAGAAAGAAAAAAAAATAAAGAAAGAAAGAATGAAAGAAAGAAAGAAAAAAGAAAGAAAGAAAGAAAGAACGTAGGAAAGAAAGAAAGAAAGAAAGAAGAAAGAAAGAAAAAAAGAAAAAGAAAGAACGTAGGAAAGAAAGAAAGAAAAAAGAAAGAAAAAAGAAAGAAAGAAAGAAAGAACGTAGGAAAGAAAGAAAGAAAGAAAGAAAGAAAAAAGAAAGAAAGAAAAAACGTAGGAAAGACTGAAAGAAAGTAAGAAACATATATAGAAAGAAAGAAAGAAAGAAAGAAGTTAAAAAAATAGAAAGAAAGATAAAAGAAAGGAAGAAAGAAAGAAAGAAAAAAGAAAGAAAGAAAGAAAGAAAAAAGAAAGAAACAAAGAAAAAGAAAGAAAGCAAGAACGTAGGAAAGAAAGAAAGAAAGAAACAAAGATAGAAAGAAAGAAATAAAGAAAGAAAGAAAGAAAAAAGAAAGAAAGAAAGAAAAAAAATGAAGAAAGAAAGTAAGAAAGAAAAAAGAAAGAAAGCAAGAATGTAGGAAGGAAAGAAAGAAAAAAAGAAAGAAAGAAAGAAAAAAGAAAGAAAGAAAGAAAGATAAAAGAAAGAAAGAAAGAAAGAAATAAAGATAAAAGAAAGAAAGAAAGAAATATAAAAGAAAGAAAGAAAGAATGAAAAAAGAAAGAAAGAACGAAAGAAAGAAAGAAAGAAAAAAGAAAGAAAGAAAGAACGTAGGAAAGAAAGAAAGAAAGAAAAAATTAAAAAGAAAGAAAAAAGAAAGAAAAAACAAAGAAAGAAATAAAGAAAGAAAAAAGAAAGAAAGAAAGAAAGGAAGGAAGAAAAAAGAAAGAAAGAAAGAACGTAGGAAAGAAAGAAAGAAAGTAAGAAAGAAAGAAAGATAGAAAGAAAGAAAGATAGAAAGAAAGAAAGAAAGAAATAAAAAAGAAAGAAAGAAGAAAAAAGAAAGAAAGAAAGAAAGAAAGAAAAAAGAAAGAAGGAAAAAGAAAAAAGAAAGAAAGAAAAAAGAAAGAGAGCAAGAACGTAGGAAAGAAAGAAAGAAAGAAAGAAAGAAAGAAACAAAGATAGAAAGAAAGAAAAAAGAAAGAAAGAAAAAAGAAAGAAAGAAAAAAGAAAGAAAGAAAGAACGTAGGAAAAAAAGAAAGAAAGAAAGAAGAAAGAAAGAAAAAAAGAAAGAAAGAAAGAACGTAGGAAAGAAAGAAAGAAAGAAAGAAAGAAAAAAAAATTAAAAAGAAAGAAAGAAAGAAAGAAAAAAGAAAGAAAGAAAGAAATAAAAAAGAAAGAAAGAAAGAAAGAAAGAAAAAATAAAGAAAGAAAGAAAGAAAGAAAGAAAGAAAGAAAGAAAGAAAGAAAAAAGAAAGAAAGAACGTAGGAAAGAATGAAAGAAAGTAAGAAAGAAAAGATAGAAAGAAAGAAAGAAAGAAAGAAAGAAATTAGAAAGAAAGAAAGAAAGAATGAAAAAAGAAAGAAACAAAGTAAGAAAGAAAAAAGAAAGAAAGAAAGAACGTAGGAAAGAAAGAAAGAAAGAAAGAAAGAAAGAAAGAAAGAAAGAAAAAAAAATTGAAAAGAAAGAAAGAAAGAAAGAAAAAAGAAAGAAAGAAAGAAATAAAAAAGAAAGAAAGAAAGAAAGAAAAAAGAAAGAATGCAATTAAAAAGAAAGAAAGAAAGAAAGAAAAAAGAAAGAAAGAAAAAAGAAAGAAAGAAAGAAAGAAAGAAAGAAAGAAGAAAGAAAGAAAAATAAAGAAAGAAAGAACGTAGGAAAGAAAGAAAGAAAGAAAGAAATTAAAAAGAAAGAAAGAATGAAAGAATAAGGAAAGAAAGAAAGAAAAAAGAAAGGAAGAAAGAAAGAAGGAAAGAAAAAAGAAAGAAAGAAAGAAAAAAGAAAGAAAGAAAGAAACAAAGAAAGAAAGAAACAAAGATAGAAAGAAAGAAAAAAGAAAGAAAGAAAGAAAGAAAGAAAAAAGAAAGAAAGAACGTAAGTAAGAAAGAAAGAAAGAAAGAAGAAAGAAAGATATAAGAATGAAAGAAAGAACGTAGGAAAGAATGAAAGAAAGAAAGTAAGAAAGAAAAGATAGAAAGAAAGAAAGAAAGAAAGAAAGAAAGAAATTAAAAAGAAAGAAAGAAGAAAAAAGAAAGAAAGAAAGAAAGAAAAAAGAAAGAACGTAGGAAAGAAAGAAAGAAAGAAAAAAGAAAGAAAGCAAGAACGTAGGAAAGAAAGAAAGAAAGAAAGAAAGAAAGATAGAAAGAAAGAAAGAAAGAAAGAAATTAAAAAGAAAGAAAGAAAGAAAGAAAGATAAAAGAAAGAAAGAAAGAAAGAAAGCGAAAAGAAAGAAAGAAAGTAAGAAAGAAAGGAAAAAGAAAGAAAGAAAGAAAGAAAACGTAGGAAAGAAAGAAAGAAAGAAAGAAAGAAAGAAATTA
Organism: Columba guinea; assembly: GCA_032206185.1. NCBI lineage: Eukaryota > Metazoa > Chordata > Aves > Columbiformes > Columbidae > Columba > Columba guinea. The sequence continues at coordinate 738,836 of JAVLUU010000332.1, forward strand.
AAAAGAAAGAAAGAAAGAAAAAAGAAAGAAAGAAAGAACGTAGGAAAGAAAGAAAGAACGTAGGAAAGAAAGAAAGAAAGAAAGAAAGAAATTAATAAGAAAGAAAGAAAGAAAAAAGAAAGAAAGGAAGAAATTAAAAAGAAGGAAAGAAAGATAGAAAAAAGAAAGAAAGAAAGAAAGAAAGAAAGAAAAAAGAAAGAAAGAAAGAAAAAAGAAAGAAAGAAAGAAAAAAGAAAGAAAGAAAGAAAGAAAAAAGAAAGAAAGCAAGAACGTAGGAAAGAAAGAAAGAAAGAAAGAAAGAAACAAAGATAGAAAGAAAGAAAGGAAAAAGAAAGAAAGAAAGAAAAAAAAAAATAAAGAAAGAAAGAATGAAAGAAAGAAAGAAAAAAGAAAGAAAGAAAGAAAGAATGTAGGAAAGAAAGAAAGAAAGAAGAAAGAAAGAAAAAAAGAAAAAGAAAGAATGTAGGAAAGAAAGAAAGAAAGAAAGAAAAAAGAAAGAAAGAAAGAAAGAAAGAAGAAAGAAAAAAAGAAAGTCGGAAAGAAAGAAAGAAAGAAAGAAAGAAAGAAAGAAAGAAAGACATTCAAAAGAAAAAAGAAAGAAAGAAAGAAAAAAGAAAGAAAGAAAGAAAGAAGGAAAGAAAGAATGAAAGAAAGAAAGAAAAAAGAAAAAAGAAAGAAAGAAAGAAAAAAGAAAGAAAGAAAGAACGAACAAAGAAAGAAAGAAATTAAAAAGAAAGAAAGAAAGAAAGAAAAAAGAAAGAAAAAAAGAAAGAACAAAGAAAGAAAGAAAGAAAGAAAGAAAGAAAGAAAGAATGAAAGAAAGAAAGAAAGATAGAAAGAAAGAAAGAAAAAAATTTAAAAGAAAGAAAGAAAAAAAAGAAAGAAAGAAAGAAAAAAGAAAGAAAGAAAGAAAGAAAAAAGAAAGAATGAAAGAAAGAAAAAAGAAAGAAAGCAAGAACATAGGAAAGAAAGAAAGAAAGAAAGATAGAAAGAAAGAAAGAAAGAAATTAAAAAGAAAGAAAGAAGAAAAAAGAAAGAAAGAAAGAAAGAAAAAAGAAAGAAAGAAAGAAAGAAGAAAGAAAGAAAGAAAGAAAGAAAGAACGTAGGAAAGAAAGAAAGAAAGAAAGAAAGAAGAAAGAAAGAAAGAACGTAGGAAAGAAAGAAA
>JAVLUU010000332.1:745000-755000 GCA_032206185.1 Columba guinea
AGAAAGAAAAAAGAAAGAAAGAAAGAACGTAGGAAAGAAAAAAGAAAGAAAGAAAGAAAGAAATTAAAAAGAAAGAAAGAAAGAAAGAAAAGAGAAAGAAAGAAAGAAAGAAAAATAAGAAAGAAAGAAAGAACGTAGGAAAGAAAGAAAGAACGTAGGAAAGAAAGAAAGAAAGAAAGAAAGAAAGGAAAAAGAAAGAAAGAAAGAAAGAAAGAAAAAAGAAAGAAAGAAAGAAAAAAGAAAGAAAGAAATTAAAAAGAAAGAAAGAAAGAAATAAAGAAAAAACAAAGAAAGAAAGAAGAAAGAAAGAAAGAAAGAAAGAAATTAAAAAGAAAGAAAGAAAAAAGAAAGAAAGAAAGAAAGAAAGGAAAAAGAAAGAAAGAAAGAAAGAAAGAAAGTAAAAAGAAAGAAAGAAAGAAAGAAAAAAGAAAGAAAGAAAGAAGGAAAAAAGAAAGAAAGAAAGAAAGAACGTAGGAAAGAAAGAAAGAAAGAAAGAAAGAAAGAAAGAAAGAAAGAAAAAAGAAAGAAAGAAAAAACGTAGGAAAGACTGAAAGAAAGTAAGAAACAAATATAGAAAGAAAGAAAGAAAGAAGTTAAAATAATAGAAAGAAAGAAAAAAGAAAGGAAGAAAGAAAGAAAGAAAAAAGAAAGAAAGAAAGAAAGAAAAAAGAAAGAAACAAAGAAAAAGAAAGAAAGCAAGAACGTAGGAAAGAAAGAAAGAAAGAAACAAAGATAGAAAGAAAGAAATAAAGAAAGAAAGAAAGAAAAAAGAAAGAAAGAAAGAAAATAATGAAGAAAGTAAGAAAGAAAAAAGAAAGAAAGCAAGAATGTAGGAAGGAAAGAAAGAAAAAAAAGAAATAAAGAAAGAAAAAAGAAAGAAAGAAAGAAAGAAAGATAAAAGAAAGAAAGAAAGGAATAAAGATAAAAGAAAGAAAGAAAGAAATATAAAAGAAAGAAAGAAAGAATGAAAAAAGAAAGAAAGAACGAAAGAAAGAAAGAAAGAAAAAAGAAAGAAAGAAAGAACGTAGGAAAGAAAGAAAGAAAGAAAAAATTAAAAAGAAAGAAAGAAAGAAAAAAGAAAGAAAGAAAGAAAGAAAAAAGAAAGAAAGAAAGAAAGGAAGGAAGAAAAAAGAAAGAAAGAAAGAACGTAGGAAAGAAAGAAAGAAAGTAAGAAAGAAAGAAAGATAGAAAGAAAGAAAGAAATAAAAAAGAAAGAAAGAAGAAAAAAGAAAGAAAGAAAGAAAGAAAGAAAAAAGAAAGAAGGAAAAAGAAAAAAGAAAGAAAGAAAAAAGAAAGAGAGCAAGAACGTAGGAAAGAAAGGAAGAAAGAAAGAAAGAAAGAAACAAAGATAGAAAGAAAGAAAAAAGAAAGAAAGAAAGAAAAAAGAAAGAAAGAAAAAAGAAAGAAAGAAAGAATGTAGGAAAGAAAGAAAGAAAGAAAGAAGAAAGAAAGAAAAAAAGAAAGAAAGAAAGAACGTAGGAAAGAAAAAAGAAAGAAAGAAAGAAAAAAGAAATTAAAAAGAAAGAAAGAAAGAAAGAAAAGAGAAAGAAAGAAAGAAAGAAAAATAAGAAAGAAAGAAAGATCGTAGGAAAGAAAGAAAGAACGTAGGAAAGAAAGAAAGAAAGAAAGAAAGGAAAAAGAAAGAAAGAAAGAAAGAAAGAAAAAAGAAAGAAAGAAAGAAAATAGAAAGAAAGAAATTAAAAAGAAAGAAAGAAAGAAAGAAAAAACAAAGAAAGAAAGAAAAAAGAAAGAAAGAAATAAAGAAAGAAAGAAAAAAGAAAGAAAGAAAGAAAGAAATTAAAAAGAAAGAAAGAAAAAAGAAAGAAAGAAAGAAAGGAAAAAGAAAGAAAGAAAGAAAGAAAGTAAAAAGAAAGAAAGAAAGAAAGAAAAAGAAAGAAAGAAAGAAAGAAAGAAAGAAAAAAGAAAGAAAGAAAGAAGGAAAAAAGAAAGAAAGAAAGAAAGAAAAAAGAAAGAAAGAAAGAAATTAAAAAGAAAGAAAGAAATTAAAAAGAAAGAAAAAAAAGAAAGAAAGAAAGAAAGAAAGAAAGAAGAAAGAAAGAAAAAAAAAAGAATGAAAGAAAGTAAGAAAGAAAAAAGAAAGAAAGAAAGAACGTAGGAAAGAAAGAAAGAAAGAAAGTAAGAAAGAAAGAAAAAGATAGAAAGAAATAAAGAAAGAAATAAAAAGAAAGAAAGAAAAAAGAAAGAAAGAAAGAAAGAAAGAAATTAAAAAGAAAGAAAGAGAAAGAAAGAAAGAAAGAAAGAAAGAAAGAAGAAAGAAAGCAAGAACGTAGGAAAGAAAGAAAGAAAGATAGAAACAAAGATAGAAAGAAAGAAAGAAAAATGAAAGAAAGAAAGAAAGAAAGAAAGAAAGAAAGAACGTAGGAAAGAAAGAAAGAAAGAAGAAAGAAAGAAAAAAGAAAGAAAGAAAGAACGTAGGAAAGAAAGAAAGAAAGAAAGAAAGAAAGAAAGAAAGAAAAAAAAAGAAAGAAAAAGAAAGAAAGAAAGAAAGAAAGAAAAAAGAAAGAAAGAAAAAAAAAGAAAAAAAGAAATTAAAAAGAAAGAAAGAAAGAAAGAAAGAAAAAAGAAATTAAGAAAGAAAGAAAGAAAGAAAAAAGAAAGAAAGAAGAAAGAAAGCAAGAATGAAACAAAGAAAGAAAGAAAGAAAGAAGAAAGAAAGAAACAAAGAAAGAAAGAAAGACGGAAAGAAAGACAGAAAGAAAGAAAGTAAAAGGAAATTTAAAAAAAGAAAGAAAGAAAAAAAAGAAAGAAATAAAGAAAAAAGCAAGAAAGAAGAAAGAAAGAAAGAAAGAAGAAAGAGAGAAAGAAAGAAAAAGAAAGAAAGAAAGACAGAAAGAAAGACAGAAATAAAGAAAGGAAAAGAAATGAAAGAAAAAAAAGGAAGAAAGAAAAAGAACGAAAGAAGAAAGAAAGAAAGAAGAAAGAAATGAAGACAGAAATAGAAAAAAGAGGAAGAAGAAAGAAAGAAAGAAAACAAGAAAGAAAGAAATAAGGAAGAAAGAAAGAAAAAAAAATAAAGAAAGAAAGAAAGAAAGAAGAAATAAATAGAAAGAAAGAAAGAAAGACAGAAAGAAAGAAGGAAGAAAAAAAAAGAAAGAAGAAAGAGAAAAGAAAGAAAGAAAAAAGAAATAAAGAAAAAAGAAAACAGAAATAAAGAAAGAAAGAAAGAAAGACGAAAGAAAAAATAAATAAAGAAAGAAGAATGAGAAAAGAAAGAAAGAAAGAAGAAAGAAAGAAAGAAGAAAAAAGCATGAAGAAAGAAGAAAGAAAGAAAGAAAAAAGAAAGAAAAAAAGAAAGAAAAAGAAAGAAGGAAAGAAAAAAGAAAGAAAGAAAGAAAGAAGAAAGAAAGAAAGAAAACAGAAAGAAAGAAAGAAAAGAAAGAAAGAAAAAAAGAAAGAAAAAAGAAAGAAAGAAAAAAAGAAAGAAAGACTAGAAAGACAGAAAGAGAGAAAAAAAGAAGGAAAGAAAAAAGAAAGAAAGAAAGAAAGACAGAAAGAAAGAAAGTAAGAAGAAAGAAAGAAAGAAAGAAAAAGAAAGAAAGAAGAAAGTAAGAAGGAAAGAAAGAAAGAAAGAAGAAAGAGAGAAAGGAAGAAAGAAATTCAGAAAGAAAGAAAGAAAGAGAGAAAAAAGTAAGAATAAAGTAAGAAAGAAAGAAACAAAGAAAGAAAGAAGAAAGAAAGAGAGAAGAAAGAAAGAAAGAGGAAAGAAAGAAGAACGAAAGAAAGTAAGAAAGAAAGAAAGAAAGAAAAAGAAAGAATAAAAGACAGAAAGAAAGAGAGAAAGAAAGAAAAAAGAAATAAAAAAAAGAAAGATAGAAAAAGAAAGAAAGAAAGAAAGAAAGGAAGAGAGAAAGAAAGAAAGAAAAAAGGAAGAAAGAAGAAAAAAGAAAGAAACAGAAAGAAAGAAAGAAAAAGAAAGAAAGAAAAAAGAAAGAAAGAAATAAAGAAAGAAGAAAGTAAGAAAGAAAGAAGAAAGAAAGAAAGACAGAAAAAAAGACAGAAAGAAAGAAAGAAAAAAGAAAAAGATAGAAAAAGAAAGAAAGAATGAAAGAAAGAAAGACAGACAGAAAGAAAGAAAGAAAAAGAAAGAAAGAAAGAAAGAAAAAAGAAAGAAAGAATAAAGAAAGAAAGAAGAAAGAAAGAATAATGAAAGAAAGAAAGACAGAAAGAAAGACTGAAAGAAAGAAAACAGAAAGAAAGAAAGAAGAAAGAAGGAAATAAAGAATAAAGAAAGAAATAAAGAGAGAAGAGAGAAAGAAAAAAAAGAAAGAAAGAAAGAAAAAAGAAAGAAGGTAAAAAAGTAAGAAAGAAGAAAGAAACAAAAAAGAAATAAATTAAAAAGAAAGAAGGACTAGAAAGAAAGACAGAAAGAGTGGAAAAAAGAAAGAATGAAAAAAGAAAGAAATAAGAATGAAAAAACAAAGAAAGACAGAAAGAAAGACAGAAATAAAGAAAGAAGAAGAACGAAAGAAAGGAAGATAAAAGAAAGTAAGAAAAAAGAAAGAAAGAAAGAAAGAAAGACTAGAAACAAAGAAAAAAGAAAGAAAGAAAGAAAGAAAGAGAGGAAGAAAGAAAGAAAGAAAAAAGAAAGAAAGAAGAAAGAATGAAAGAAAGAAGAAAGAAAGAAAGATAGAAAAAGAAAGAAAGAAAGACAGAAAGAAAGACAGAAAGATATAAAGAAAAAAGAAATGAAAGAAAAAAAGAAAGAAAGAAATAGAAAGAAACAAGAAAGAAAGAAAGAAAGAAAGAAAGAAGAAAGAAAAAAGAAAGAAAGAAAGAAAAAAGAAAGAAAGAAAGAAAATATAGAAAGAAAGTAAAAAGAAAGAAAGAAAGAAAGAAGAAAGAAAGAAAGAAAGCAGAAAGAAAGAAAGACAGAAATAAAGAAAGAAAAAGAAAGAAAGAAAGAAAGAAAGAAAGAAAGAAAGAAAGATAGAAAAGAAAGAAAGAAAAAAGAAAGAAAAAAGAAAGAAAGAAAAAAAGAAAGAAAAAAGAAAGAAAGAAAAAAGAGAGAAAGAAAAAAGAAAGAAAGAAAGACCAGAAAGAAAGACAGAAAGAGAGAAAAAAAGAAGGAAAGAAAAAAGAAATAAAGAAAGAAAGAAAGAAACACAGAAAGAAAGAAAGAAAGAAAGAAAGAAAGAATGAAAGAAAGAAAAAAGAAAGAAAGAAAGAAGAAAGTAAGAAGGAAAGAAAGAAAGAAAGAAGAAAGAGAGAAGAAAGAAAGAAAGAGAGAAAAAAGAAAAAGAAAGAAAGAAAGAAAGAAAGACAGAAAGAAAGAAAGAAAAAAAGAAAAAGAAAGAAAAGGAAAGAATGAAAGACAGAAAGAAAGAAAAAAGAAAGAAAGAAAGAAGAAAGAAACTAAGAAAGAAAGAAAGAAAGAAAAAGGAAAGAAAGAAAGAAAGACAGAAAGAAAGACAGAAGAAAGAAATAAAGAAAGAAAAATGAAAGAAAGAAAGAAAAAAAGAAAGAAGAAATAAAGAAATAAGAAAGAAAGAAAGAAAAAGAAATAAATAAAGAAAGAAAGAAGAAAGAAATTAAGAAAGAAAAGGGAAAGAAAGAAAAAAGAAAGACAGACAGAAAGAAAGAAAGGAGAAAGAAAGAAATAAGAAAGAAAGAAAGAAGGAAAAAGAAAGAAAGAAAGAAAGGAAGAAAGAAAGAATGAAGAAAGAAAAAAGAAAGAAAGAAAGAAAGAAAAAATAGAAAGAAGAAAGAAAAAAGAAAGAAAGAAAGAAGAAAGAGAAAAGAAAGAAAGAAAAAAGAAAGAAAGACAGAGAGACACAAAGAAAGAAAAAGGAAAAAGAAATAAAAAGAAAGAAAGAAAAAGAAAGAAAAAGAAAGAAAGAAAAAAGAAAGAAAGAAAGAAAATAGAAAGAAAGAAAGAGAGAAAGAAAGAAAAAAGAAAGAAAGAAAGAAAAAAGAAAGAAAGAAAGAAAAAAAAGAAAGAAGAAAGAAAGACAAGAAAGAAAGAAAGAAAGAGAAAGAAAGAAAGAAAGAGAGAAAGAAAGAAAGAAAGAAAAATAAGAAAGGAAGAAAGAAAGAAAAAAGAAAGAAAGAAAGAAAGAAGAAAGAAAGAAACAAGAAAGAAACAAAGAAAGAAAGGAAAAAGAAAGAAAGAAAGAAAGACGGAAAGACAGAAAGAAAGAAAAAAGAAAAAGAAAGAAAAAGAAAGAAAGAAAGAAAGCAAGAAAGAAAGAAGAAAGAAAGAAAAAAAGAAAGAAAAAAGAAAGAAAGAAAGAAAAAAGAAAGAAAGAAAGGAAGAAAGAAAAAAGTAAGAAAAAAGAAACAATGAAAGAAAGAAAGAAAGAGAGAAAAAAAAGAAAGAAAGAAGAAAGAAAGAAAGAAAGAAACAAAGAAAGAAAGAAGAAAGAAACAAGAAAGAAAGAAGGAAGAAAGAAAGAAGAAAGAAACAAAGAAAGAAAGAAAGAAAGAAAAATAAATAAAGAAAGAAAGACGGAAAGAAAGGAAGAAAGAAAGAAAGAAAAAAGAAAGAAAGAAGAAAGAAAGAAAGAAGAAAGAAGAAAGAAAGAAAGAAAAATAAATAAAGAAATAATAAAAGAAAGAAAGAAGGAAAGACAGAAAGAAAGAAGAAGGGAAGAAAGACAGAAAGAAAGACAGAAAGAAAGAAAGAAAAAAGAAAAAGAAATAAAAAGAAAGAATGAAAGACAGAAAGAAAGAAAAAAGAAAGAAAGGAAGAAAGAAAGAAAGAAAAAAGAAAGAAAAATAAAGAAAGACAGAAAGAAAGAGAGAAAGAAAGAAAGAAAAAGAAAGAAAGAATGACAGAAAGACAGAAAGAAAGAAAGAAAAAGAAAGAAAGAAAGGAAGAAAGAAAGAAAAAAGAAAGAAAGAAAAAAGAAAGAAAGAAATAAAGACAGAAAGAAAGACAGAAAATAGAAAGAAAAAAGAAAAAGAAAGAAAAAGAAAGAAAAAAAGGAAGAAAAAAGAAATTAAGAAAAAAGAAAGAAAGCCAGAAAGAAAGAAAGAAAGTAAGAAAAAAGAAAGAAAGAAAAAGAAAAAGAAAAAAGAAGAAAGAAAGAAAGAAAGACAGACAGAAAGAAAGAAAGAAAGGAAAAGTTAGAAAGAGAAAAAGAAAAAAGAAAGAAAGAAAGAAAAAAGAAAGAAAAGAGAAAGAAAGAAAAAGACAGAAAGAAAGAAAAAAGAAAAAGTAAGAAAGAAAGAAGAATGAAAGGAAGGAAGAAAGAAAGAAAGAAAAAAGAAAGAACGAAGAAAGAAAGAAAGAAAGAAATAAGAAAGAAAGAGAGAAAGACAGAAAGAAAGCAAGAACGAAAGAAGAAAAAGAAAGGAAGAAAGAATGAAAAAAAGAAGGAAGAAAGAAAGAAAGAAGGGAAGAAAGAAAGAAAGAAAAAAGAAAGAAAGAAGAAAGAAAGAAGAAAGAAAGAAGAAAGAAAGAAAAAAAAAGAAAGAAAGAAGAAAGAAAGAAGAAAGAAAGAAGAAAGAAAGAAAGAAAGAAGAAAGAAAGACAGAAAGACAGAAAGAATGAAAAAAGGAAAAGAAAGAGTGAAAGAAAGAAAAAAGAAAAAGAAAGAAAAAGAAAGAAAGAAAGAAAGAAGAAAAAAGAAAGAAAGGAAGAAAGACTAGAAAGAAAGAAGAAAAAAGAAAGAAAGAAAGACAAGAAAGAAAGAAAGAAAAAGAAAGAAAGAAAGGAAGACAGAAAGAAAGACAGAAAATAGAAGGAAAAAAGAAAAAGAAAGAAAAAGAAAGAAAGAAAGGAAGAAAGAAAGAAAAAAGAAAGAAAGAAAGACAGAAAGAAATAAAGTAAAAAAAAGAAAGAAAGAAAAAGAAAAAAAGAAAAAAAGAAGAAAGAAAGAAAGACAGACAGAAAGAAAGAAAGAAAAAGACAGAAACAAAGAAAAAAGAAAAAGAAAGAAAGAAAGAAGAATGAAAGGAAGGAAAAAAGAAAGAAAGAAAGAAAGAAAAAAGAAAGAACGAAGAAAGAAAGAAAGAAAAAAGAAAGAAAGACAAAGAAAGCAAGAAAGAAAGAAGAAAAAGAAAGAAAGAATGAAAAAGGAAAGAAGAAAGAAAGAAAGAAGGAAAGAAAGAAAGTAATAAAAAAGTAAGAAAGAAGAAAGAAAGAAAGAAAGAAAGAAAGAAAGAAAGAAAAAAGAAAGAAAGAAAGAAGAACGAAAGAAAGGAAGAAAAAAGAAAGACAGAAAAAAGACAGAAAGAAAGAAAGAAAAAAGAAAGAAAGAAAAAGAAGGGAAGAAAGAAAGAAGAAAGAAATAAAAAAATGAAAAAAGAAAGAAAGAAAAAAGAGAAAAAAAAGAAAGAAAGAAAGACAGAAAAAAGAAAGAAAGAAGAAAAGAAAATAAGAAAGAAAGAAAGAAAGAAAGAAACTAGAAAGAAAAAAGAAAGAAAGAAAAAAGAAAGCGAGAAAGACAGAAAGACAGAAATAAATAAGAAAAAGAAAGTAAGAAAGAAAGAAAGAAAAAAAATAGAAAGAAGAAAGAAAGAAAGAAATAGAAAGAAAGAAAGAAAGAAAGAAAGAAAGAAAAAGAAAGAAAGAAAGAAAGAAAAAAGAAAGAAAGAAAGAAGAAAAAAGAAAGAAAGAAAGACAGAAAGAAAGAAAGAAAAAATAAAGAAAGAAGAAAGAAAGAAAGAAAGAAAAAAGAAAGAAGAAAGAAAGAAAAAAGAAAGAAAGAAAAAAGAAAGAAATAAAGAAGAAAGAAAAAAGAAAGAAAGAAAAAAAGAAAGAAAGAAGGAAAGAAAGAAAAGAGAAAGAAAGAAAAAAGAAAGAAGAAAGAAAGAAAAAAGAAAGATGGAAAGATGGAAAGAAAGAAAGAAAAAGAAGGAAAGAAAGAAGAAAGACAGAAAGAAAGAAGAAAGAAAGAAATAAAGAAAGAAGAAAGAAAGAAGAAAGAAAGAAAAAAAAACAAAAGAAAGAAAAAAGAAAGAAAAAAGAAAGAAAAAAGAACGAAAGAAAAAAGAAAGAAAAAAAAGAAAGACTAGAAAGAAAGACAGAAAGAGAAAAAAAAGAAAGAAAGAAAGAAAGAAAAAAGAAAGAAAGAAAGAAAAAAGAAAGAAAGAAAAATAAAGAAAGAGAGAAAAAAAGAGAGAAAGAAAGAAAGAAAAAGAAAGAAAGAAAGAGAGGAAGAAAGAAAGAAAAAAGAAAGAAAGAAAAAAAGAAGAAAGAAAGACAGATAGAAAGAAAGAAAGGAAAAGTTAGAAAGAAAAAAAGAAAAAAGAAAGAAAGAAAAAAGAAAGCAAAGAGAAAGAAAGAAAAATACAGAAAGAAAGAAAAAAGAAAAAGAAAGAAATAAGAATGAAAGGAAGGAAGAAAGAAAGAAAGAAAGAAAAAAGAAAGAACGAAGAAAGAAAGAAAGAAAGAAATAAGAAAGACAGAAAGACAGAAAGAAAGCAAGAAAGAAAGAAGAAAGAAAGAAGAAAGAAAGAAATACAGAAATAAAGACAGAAAGAATGAAAAAAGGAAAAGAAAGAGTGAAAGAAAGAAAAAAGAAAAAGAAAGAAAAAGAAAGAAAGAAAGAAAGACTAGAAAGAAAGAAGAAAAAAAGAAAGAAAGAAAGAAATAAGAAAGAAAGAAAAATAAATTAAGAAAGAAAGAAAGAAAGATAGAAGAAAGAAAAAAGAAAGAAAGAAGTAAGAAAGAAAGACAGAAAGAAAGACAGAAAGAAATAAAGGAAGGAAAAGAAAGAAAGCAAGAAAGATAGAAAGAATGAAAGAAAGAAAGAACGAAAGAAAGAAAGAAAGAAAGAAAGAAAGAAAGAAAGAAAAAAGAAAGAAAAAAGAAAGAAAGAAGAAAGAAAGAATGAAAGAAAGAAAGAAAGAAAGAAAGGAGAATGAAAGAAAGAAAGACAGAAAGAAAGAAAGAAAGAAAGAAAAAAGAAAGAAAGAAGAAAGAAAGAAAGATAGAAAGAAAGACACAAAGAAAGAAAGAAACAAAGAAAGAAAGAAAAAAGGAAAAGCAAGAAAGAAAGAAAAAAGATAAAAGAAAGGAATAATAAAGAAAGAA
>JAVLUU010000332.1:762500-765000 GCA_032206185.1 Columba guinea
GAAGGAAAGAAAAAAGAAAGAAAAAAGAAAGAAAGAAGAAAGAAAGAAGAAAGAAAGAAAGAAAAAAGAAAAAAGACAGAAAGACAGAAAAAAAGAAAGAAACAGAAAGAAAGAAAGAAAGAAGAAAGAAAGAAAGAAAAAAGAAAGAAAAAAGAAAGAAAGAAGAAAGAAAGAAAAAAAGAAGAAAGAAAGAAAGGAAAAAAAAGAAAAGAAAGAAAGAAAGAAGAAAGAAAGAAAAAAAAGAAGAAAGAAAAAAAGAAGAAAGAAAGAATGAAAGAAAGTAAAAAAAGAAAGAAAGGAAGAAAGAAACAAAAAGAAAGTAAGAAAGAAAGAAATAAAAAAGAAAGAAAGACAGAAAGAAAGACAGAAAGAAAGAAAGAGAAAAGAAAAAGAAAGAAAAAGATAGATAGAAAGAAAGAAAGAGGGAAAGGAAGAAAGAAAGAAAAAAAAAGGAAAAAAGAAAAAAGAAAGAAAGAAAGAAAAGAAAAAAGAAAAAAGAAAGAAAGAAAAAATAAAGAAAGAAAGAAAGAAAGAAGAAAGAAGGAAAGAAAGAAAAAAGAAAGAAAGAAAGAAAGAAATAAAAGAAATATAGAAACAAAGAAAGAAAGAAAGAAGAAAGAAAGAAAGAGGAAAGAAAGAAAAAAGAAAGAAATAAAAAAAGAAAAAAGAAAGAAGAAAGAAATAAGAAGGAAAGAAAGAAAAAGACAGAAAGAAAGAAAAAAGAAAGAAAGAAAGAAGAAAGAGAAAAGAAAGAAGAAAGTGAGAAAGAAGAAAAAAAAAGAAGAAAGAAAGAAAAAAAAAGCAATAAAAAAGGAGAAAGAAAGAAAGAAAGAAACAAAAATAAAGAAAGAAAGAAAAAAGAAAGAAAGAAAGGAAGAAAGAAAGAAAAAATAAATACAGAAATAAAGAAAGAAGAAAGAATGAAAGAAAGATAGAAAGAAAGAAAGACAGAAAGAAAGAAAGAAAGAAAAAGAAAGAAAGAAAGAAGGAAGAAAGAAAGAAAGACAGAAAGAAAGAAAAAAGGAAAAGAAAGTAAGAAAGAAAGATAAAAAGAAAGAAAAAGAAAGAAAGAAAAAAAGGAAAAAGAAAGAAAGAAGAAAGAAAGAAAGAAAAAAAAAAGAAAGAAAGAAGAAAGAAAGAAAGAAAGAAAAAAGAAAGAAAGAAAGACAGAAAGAAAGAATGAAAGAAAGAAAGAAAGGAAAAGAAAGAAAGACAGAAAAAAGAAATAAGAAAGAAAGAAAGAAAAAAGAAAGAAAAGAGAAAGAAAGAAGAAAGAAAGAAAGAAAGAAGAAAAAAAGAAAGGAAGAAAGAAAGAAATTAAGAAAGAAGAAAGAAGCAAAAAAGAAAGAAAAAAGGAAGTAAGAAAAAAGAAAGACAGAAAGAAAGAAAGAAAAAAGAAAGAAAGAAAAAGAAAGAAAGAATAAAAAGAAAGAAAATCTAAAGAAAGAAAAAAGAAAGAAAGAAAAAAGAGAAAAAAGAAAGAAAGAAAGAAAGAAAGAAAGAAAGAAAAAAGAAAGACAGATAAAGAAAGAAAGAAAGAAAAAAGAAAGAAAGAAACAAAGGAAGAAAGAGAGAAAAAAGGAAAGAAAGAAAAAAGAAAAACAGAAAAGAAAGAAGAACGAAAGAAAAAAGAAAAAAGAAAGTTAGAAAAATGAAAGAAAGACAAAAAGAAAGAAAGAAAAAAGAAAAAAGAAAGAAAAACAAAGAAAGAAAAAAGAAAGAAAGAAAACAAGATAGAAAGAAAAAAGAAAGAAAGAAAGAAGGACAGAAAGAAAGACAGAAAGAAAGAAAGAAAAAGAAAAGGAAAGAAAAAGAAAGAAAGAAAGAAATACACAAAGAAAGAAAGAAAGGAAGAACAAAGAAAGAAAGAAAGAAGAAAGAAAGAAATTAAGAAAGAAGAAAGAAAGAAAAAAGAAAGAAAGAAAAAAGAAAGAAAGAAAAAAAAGTAAGAAAAAAGAAAGAAAGAAAGAAAGAAAAAAAAAGAAAGAAAAAGAAAGAAAGAATAAAAAGAATGAAAATCGAAAGAAAGAAAAAAGAAATAAAGAAAAAAGAAAGAAGAAAGAAAGAAAGAAAGAAAAAAGAAAGACAGAGAAAGAAAGAAAGAAAGAAAAAAGAAAGGAAGAAAGACAGAAAGACAGAAGAAAGAAAGAAGAAAGACAGAAAGAAAAAAGAAAGAAAGAAAGAAAGACATAAAGAAAGAAATAAAAAAGAAAGAAAGAAAGAAAAGACTGGACATTTTTCTTTCTTTCCTTTTTTCTTTCTTTCTTTCTCTCTTTCTTTCTTTCTTTCTTTTTCTTTCTTTTTCTTTTTTTCTTTCTTTCTTTCTTTTTTCTTTCTTCTTTTCTTTCTTTCTTTCTGTCTTTCTTTCTTTTTCTTTAATTCTTTCTTTATGTCTTTCTTTTTTCTTTCTTTCTTTCTTCCTTTTTTCTTTCTTTCTTCTTTCTTTCTTTTTTCTTTCTTTCTTTCTTCCTTTCTCTCTTTCTTTTTTCTTTCTTTCTTT
>JAVLUU010000332.1:827500-830000 GCA_032206185.1 Columba guinea
CTTTCTTTCTTTCTTTCTTTCTTTCTTTCTTTCTTTCTTTCTTTCTTTTTCATTCTTTCTTTCTTTCTTTCCTACGTTCTTTCTTTCTTTCTTTTTTCTTTCTTTCTTTCTTTCCTACGTTCCTTCTTTCATTCTTTTTTCTTTCTTTCTTTATTTATTTATTTTTTCTTTCTTTCCTACGTTCTTTCTTTTTTTCTTTCTTTCTTTTTTCTTTCTTTCTTTCTTTCCTTCTTTCTTTCTTTCTTTCCTTTTTCTTTCTTTCTTTCTTTCTTTCTTTTTAATTTCTTTCTTACTTTCTTTCTTTCTTTCCTACGTTCTTTCTTTCTTTCTTTTTTCTTTCTTTCTTTCTTTTTTCTTTCTTTCTTTCTTTCTTTCTTTTTTCTTTCTTTCTTTCTTTTTAATTTCTTTTTCTTTTTTCTTTCTTTCTTTCTTTTTTGTTTCTTTCTTTCTTTCTTTCTTTCATTTTTCTTTCTTTCTTTCTTTCTAATTTCTTTCTTTCTTTCTTTCTTTCTTTCCTACGTTCTTTCTTTCTTTTTTCTTTCTTTCTGTCTTTCTTTCTTTCTTTTTCTGTTTTCTTTCTTTCTTTCTTTCTTTTTAATTTCTTTCTTTCTTTCTTTCCTACGTTCTTTCTTTCTTCTTTTTTCTTTCTTTCTTTCTTTTTAATTTCTTTCTTTCTTTGTTTGTTTCTTTCTTTCTTTCTTTCTTTCGTTTTTCTTTCTTTCTTTCTTTCTTTCTTTCTTTCTTTCTTTCTTTTGTTTTTCTTTCTTTCTTCCTTTCTTTCTTTCTTTCTTTCTTTCTTTCTTTCTTTCTTTCTTTTTAATTTCTTTCTTTCTTTCCTACGTTCTTTCTTTCTTCTTTTCTCTCTTTCTTTCTTTCTTTCTCTCTTTCTTTCTTTCTTTCTTTCTTTATTTCTTTCTTTTTTCATTCTTTCTTTCTTTCTTTCCTACGTTCTTTCTTTCTTTCTTTTTTCTTTCTTTCTTTCCTACGTTCCTTCTTTCATTCTTTTTTCTTTCTTTCTTTCTTTCATTATTTTTTCTTTCTTTCCTACGTTCTTTCTTTCTTTCTTTCTTTTTTCTTTCTTTCTTTCTTTCCTTCTTTCTTTCTTTCTTTCCTTTTTATTTCTTTCTTTCTTTCTTTCTTTCTTTTTAATTTCTTTCTTACTTTCTTTCTTTCTTTCCTACGTTCTTTCTTTCTTTCCTTTTTCTTTCTTTCTTTCTTTCTTTATTTCTTTTTCTTTTTTCTTTCTTTCTTTCTTTCTTTTTAATTTCTTTCTTTCTTTTTTCTTTCTTTCTTTCTTTCTTTCTTGTTTCTTTCTTTCTTTCTTTCTTTCTTTTTTCTTTCTTTCTTTCCTACGTTCTTTCTTTCTTTCTTTTTTCTTTCTTTCTTTCTTTCTTTTAGTTTCTTTTTTCTTTCTTTCTTTCTTTCTTTCTTTCTTTCTTTCTTTCTTTCTTTCTTTTTTCTTTCTTTCTTTCTTTCTTTCTTTCCTACGTTCTTTCTTTCATTCTTTTTTCTTTCTTTCTTTATTTCTTTCTTTCTTTTTTTTTCTTTCTTTCTTTCTTTCTTTTTTCTTTCTTTCCTACGTTCTTTCTTTCTTTCTTTCTTTTTCGTTTCTTTCTTTCTTTCCTTCTTTATTTCTTTCCTCTTTCTTTCTTTCTTTCTTTCTTTCTTTCTTTCTTTCTTTCTTTCTTTCTTTTTTCTTTCCTTCTTTCTTTCTTTTTTCTTTCTTTCTTTCTTTCTTTCTTTTTTCTTTCTTTCTTTCTTTTTAATTTCTTTCTTTCTTTTTTCTTTTTTCTTTCGTTCTTTCTTTCTTTTTTTCTTTCTTTCTTTCTTTCTTACTTTTTTCTTTCTTTCTTTCTTTCCTACGTTCTTTCTTTCTTTCTTCTTCTTTCTTTCTTTCTTTCTTTCTTTCTTTCTTTCTTTCTTTCATACTTTTTAATTTCTTTCTTTCTTTTTTTTTTCTTTCCTACGTTCATTCTTTCTTTATTTTTTCTTTCTTTAATTCTTTCTTTCTTTCCTATGTTCTTTCTTTCTTTCTTTCTTCTTCTTTCTTTCTTTCTTTCTTTCTTTCTTTTTTCTTTCTTTCTTTCTTTTTAATTTCTTTCTTTTTTCTTTCTTTCTTTCTTTCTTTTTAATTTCTTTCTTTCTTTTTTCTTTCTTTCTTTCTTTCTTTCTTTCTTTCTATCTTTTTTCTTTCTTTCTTTCTTTCTTTCTTTCTTTCTTTCTTTCTTTTTAATTTCTTTCTTTCTTTCTTTCTTTTTTCTTTCTTTCTTTCTTTCTTTCTTTCTTTCTTTTTAATTTCTTTCTTTCTTTCTTTCTTTCTTTCCTACGTTCTTTCTTTCTTTCTTTCTTCTTTCTTTCTTTCTTTCTTTCCTTCTTTCTTTTTTTCTTTCTTTCTTTCTTTTTTCTTTCTTTCTTTCTTTCTTTCTTTCTTTTTTCTTTCTTTCTTTCTTTCTTTTAGTTTCTTTTTTCTTTCTTTCTTTCTTTCTTTCTTTCTTTCTTT
>JAVLUU010000332.1:920000-922500 GCA_032206185.1 Columba guinea
TTTCTTTCTTTCTTTCTTTCTTTCTTTCTTTCTATCTTTTTTCTTTCTTTCTTTCTTTCTTTCTTTCTTTTTAATTTCTTTCTTTCTTTCTTTCTTTTGTTTCTTTCTTTCTTTCTTTCTTTCTTTCTTTCTCTCTTTCTTTTTTCTTTCTTTATTTCTTTCTTTTTAATTTCTTTCTATCTTTCTTTCTTTCTTTCTTTTGTTTGTTTCTTTCTTTCTTTCTTTCTCTCTTTCTTTTTAATTTCTTTCTTTCTTTCTTTCTTTCTTTCCTACGTTCTTTCTTTCTCTCTTTCTTTCTTTCTTTCCTGCTTTCTTTTTTCTTTCTTTCTTTCTTTCTTTCTTTCTTTCTTTCTTTCTTTCTTTCTTTCTATCATTTTCTTTCTTTCTTTCTTTCTTTCTTTCTTTTTAATTTCTTTCTTTCTTTCTTTCTTTTTTCTTTCTTTCTTTCTTCTTTCTTTCTTTCTTTCTTTCTTTCTTTCTTTCTTTCTTTCTATCTTTTTTCTTTCTTTCTTTCTTTCTTTCTTTCTTTTTAATTTCTTTCTTTCTTTCTTTCTTTTTTCTTTCTTTCTTTCTTTCTTTCTTTCTTTCTTTCTTTCTTTCTTTCTATCTTTTTTTCTTTCTTTCTTTCTTTCTTTCTTTCTTTTTAATTTCTTTCTTTCTTTCTTTCTTTCTTTCTTTCTTTCTTTCTTTTTAATTTCTTTCTTTCTTTCTTTCTTTCTTTCTTTTTTTCTTTCTTTTTAATTTCTTTCTTCCTTCCATTATTTCTTTCCTACGTTCTTTCTTTCCTTCTTTCTTTCTTCCTTCTTTCTTTCTTTCCTTCTTTCTTTTTTTCTTTCTTTCTTTCTTTTTTCTTTCTTTCTTTCTTTCTTTCTTTCTTTTTAATTTCTTTCTTTCATTCTTTATTTCTTTCCTACGTTCTTTGTTTCTTTCTCATTTCTTTCTTTCTTTCTATCCTACGTTCTTTCTTTCTTTCTTTCTTCTTTCTTTCTTTCTTTCTTTATTTCTTTTTTCTTTCTTTCTTTCCTACGTTTTTTCTTTCTTTCTTTCTGCTTTTTTTTCTTTCTTTCTTTTTAATTTCTTTCTTTCTTTCTTTCTATCTTTCTTTCTTTCTTTTTTGTTTCTTTCTTTCTTTCTTTCTTTCTTTTTTCTTTCTTTCTTTTTTCTTTCTTTCTTTCTTTCTTTCTTTCTTTCTTTCTTTCTTTCTTTCTTTCTTTTTAATTTCTTTCTTTCTTTCTTTCTTTCCTACGTTCTTTCTTTCTTTCTTCTTTCTTTCTTTCTTTCTTTCTTTCTTTTTTCTTTCTTTCTTTCTTTCTTTTTTCTTTCTTTCTTTCTTTCTTTCTTTTTTCTTTCTTTCTTTCTTTCTTTCTTTTTTCATTCTTTCTTTCTTTCTTTCTTTCTTTCCTACGTTCTTTCTTTCTTTCTTTTTTCTTTCTTTCTTTCTTTCTTTATTTTAATTTCTTTCTTTCTTTTTTCTTTCTTTCTTTCTTTCTTTTTAATTTCTTTCTTACTTTCTTTCTTTCCTACGTTCTTTCTTTCTTTCTTTTTTCTTTCTTTCTTTCTTTCTTTCTTTTTTCTTTCTTTCTTTCTTTCTTTCTTTTTTCTTTCTTTCTTTTTAATTTCTTTCTTTCTTTTTTCATTCTTTCTTTCTTTTTAATTTCTTTCTTTCTTTCTTTCTTTCTTTCTTTCTTTCTTTCTTTCTTTCTTTCTTTCCTACGTTCTTTCTTTTTTCTTTCTTTCTTTCTTTCTTTCTTTCTTTCTTTCTTTCTTTCTTTTTTCTTTCTTTCTTTCTTTCTTTCTTTTTTCTTTCTTTCCTACGTTCTTTCTTTCTTTGTTTCTTTATTTTTCTTTCTTTCTTTCTTTCCTTCTTTTTTTCTTTCTTTCTTTCTTTCTTTCCTTTTTCTTTCTTTCTTTCATTCTTTTTTTCTTTTTAATTTCTTTCTTTCTTTCTTTCTTTCTTTCCTACGTTCTTTCTTTCTTTCTTTCTTTCTTTCCTGCTTTCTTTTTTCTTTCTTTCTTTCTTTCTTTCTTTTTTCTTTCTTTCATTCTTTTTAATTTCTTTCTTTCTTTTTTTCTATCTTTCTTTCTTTTTAATTTCTTTCTTTATTTTTTCTTTCTTTCTTTCTTTCTTTCTTTATTTCTTTCTTTCTTTCTTTCTTTCTATCTTTTTTCTTTCTTTCTTTCTTTCTTTCTTTTTAATTTCTTTCTTTCTTTCTTTCTTTTTTCTTTCTTTCTTTCTTTTTCCTTTCTTTCTTTCTTTCCTTCTTTCTTTCTTTCCTTTTTCTTTCTTTCTTTCTTTCTTTCTTTTTTCTTTCCTTCTTTCTTTCATTTTTCTTTCTTTCTTTCTTTTTAATTTCTTACTTTCTTTTTTCTTTTTTCTTTCATTCTTTCTTTCTTTTTTTCTTTCTTTCTTTCTTTCTTACTTTTTTCTTTCTTTCTTTCTTTCCTACGTTCTTTCTTTCTTTCTTTCTTCTTCTTTCTTTCTTTCTTTCTATTTAATTTC
>JAVLUU010000332.1:925000-927500 GCA_032206185.1 Columba guinea
TCTTTCTTTCTTTCTTTCTTTCTTTCTTTCTTTCTTTCTTTTTAATTTCTTTCTTTCTTTCTTTCTTTTTTCTTTCTTTCTTTCTTTCTTTCTTTCTTTCTTTCTTTTTTCTTTCTTTCCTACGTTCTTTCTTTCTTTCTTTCTTTTTTCTTTCTTTCTTTCCTTCTTTCTTTCTTTCTTTCTTTCTTTCTTTCCTTTTTCTTTCTTTCTTTCTTTCTTTCTTTTTAATTTCTTTCTTTCTTTCTTTCTTTCTTTCTTTCCTACGTTCTTTCTTTCTTTCTTTTTTATTTCTTTCTTTCTTTCTTTTATCTTTCTTTCTTTCTTTCTTTTTAATTTCTTTCTTTCTTTTTTCTTTCTTTCTTTCTTTCTTTTTAATTTCTTTCTTTCTTTTTTCTTTCTTTCCTACGTTCTTTCTTTCATTCTTTCTATCTTTTTTCTTTCTTTCTTTCTTTCTTTCTTTCTTTCTTTCTTTCTTTCTTTCTTTTTAATTTCTTTCTTTCTTTCTTTCTTTTTTCTTTCTTTCTTTCTTTCTTTCTTTCTTTCTTTTTAATTTCTTTCTTTCTTTCTTTCTTTCTTTCTTTCCTAAGTTTTCTTTCTTTCTTTCTTTCTTCTTTCTTTCTTTCTTTCCTTCTTTCTTTTTTTCTTCCTTTCTTTCTTTTTTCTTTCTTTCTTTCTTTCTTTCTTTCTTTTTAATTTCTTTCTTTCATTCTTTCTTTCTTTCATACGTTCTTTGTTTCTTTCTTATTTCTTTCTTTCTTTCTTTCTATCCTACGTTCTTTCTTCCTTTCTTTCTTCTTTCTTTCTTTCTTTTTAATTTCTTTCTTTCTTTCTTTTTTTCTTTCTTTCTTTCCTACGTTCTTTCTTTCTTTTTTCTTTCTTTCTTTCTTTCTTTCTTTCTTTCTTTCTTTTTTCTTTCTTTCTTTTTTTCTTTTTTCTTTCTTTCCTACGTTCTTTCTTTCTTTCTTTTTTCTTTCTTTCTTTCCTTCTTACTTTTTTCTTTCTTTCTTTCCTTTTTCTTTCTTTCTTTCTTTCTTTCTTTCTTTCCTACGTTCTTTCTTTCTTTCTTTTTTATTTCTTTCTTTCTTTTTTCTTTCTTTCTTTCTTTCTTTCTTTCTTTCTTTCTTTCTTTTTTCTTTCTTTCTTTCTTTCTTTTTTTCTTTCTTTCCTACGTTCTTTCTTTCTTTCTTTGTTTCTTTCTTTTTTCTTTCTTTCTTTCTTTCCTTCTTTCTTTCTTTCTTTCTTTCTTTCTTTCTTTTTAATTTCTTTCTTTCTTTCTTTCTTTTTTCTTTCTTTCTTTCTTTCTTTCTTTCTTTTTAATTTCTTTCTTTCTTTCTTTCTTTCTTTCTTTCCTAAGTTCTTTCTTTCTTTCTTTCTTTCTTCTTTCTTTCTTTCTTTCCTTCTTTCTTTTTTTCTTTCTTTCTTTCTTTTTTCTTTCTTTCTTTCTTTCTTTCTTTCTTTCTTTTTAATTTCTTTCTTTCATTCTTTCTTTCTTTCATACGTTCTTTGTTTCTTTCTTATTTCTTTCTTTCTTTCTTTCTATCCTACGTTCTTTCTTCCTTTCTTTCTTCTTTCTTTCTTTCTTTCTTTCTTTCTTCTTTTTTTTTCTTTCTTTCCGACGTTTTTTTCTTTCTTTCTTTCTGCTTTTTTTTTCTTTCTTTCTTTTTAATTTCTTTCTTTCTTTCTTTCTTTCTTTCTTTCTTTCTTTCTTTCTTTCTTTCTTTTTAATTTCTTTCTTTCCTACTTTCTTTCTTTTTTCTTTCTTTCTTTTTCCTTTCTTTCTTTCTTTCTTTCTTTTTTCTTTCTTTCTTTTTAATTTCTTTCTTTCTTTTTCATTCTTTCTTTCTTTTTAATTTCTTTCTTTCTTTCTTTCTTTCTTTCTTTCTTTCTTTCTTTCCTACGTTCTTTCTTTTTTCTTTCTTTCTTTCTTTCTTTCTTTCTTTCTTTCTTTCTTTCCTACGTTCTTTCTTTCTTTTTTCTTTCTTTCTTTCTTTCTTTCTTTCTTTATTTTTCTTTCCTACGTTCTTTCTTTCTTTGTTTCTTTATTTTTCTTTCTTTCTTTCCTTCTTTTTTTCTTTCTTTCTTTCTTTCTTTCCTTTTTCTTTCTTTCTTTCTTTCTTTCTTTCTTTTTAATTTCTTTCTTTCTTTCTTTCTTTCTTTCCTACGTTCTTTCTTTCTTTCTTTCTTTCTTTCCTGCTTTCTTTTTTCTTTCTTTCTTTCTTTCTTTCTTTTTTCTTTCTTTCATTCTTTTTAATTTCTTTCTTTCTTTTTTCTTTCTTTCTTTCTTTTTAATTTCTTTCTTTATTTTTTCTTTCTTTCTTTCTTTCTTTCTTTATTTCTTTCTTTCTTTCTTTCTTTCTATCTTTTTTCTTTCTTTCTTTCTTTCTTTCTTTTTAATTTCTTTCTTTCTTTCTTTCTTTTTTCTTTCTTTCTTTCTTTCTTTCTTTTTCCTTTCTTTCTTTCTTTCCTTCTTTCTTTCTTAACTTTTTCTTTCTTTCTTTCT